>CAHIKZ030003683.1:1140000-1202500 GCA_903632075.3 Acanthosepion pharaonis
GTTGACCAGTTGTTATCCAAGGCTATCGAACCCAGTCCCTCCTGCTATTTACCCATATCTTGTGGGGGGGGGAGAGAAGCATTCATATCTATATTTATACATTTTAGCACGTAAGGGAATCTAATCGATTCGACTGCAATTCGAACTCGGCTCTGCGATTTCTCAGTCCGAGCCGCTATACATTACATGCCAACGACTAATTAATACTGATCTGAGAAGCACCATCTTGTGAGTTCTCTTTCACAAAGTAAATGTAATATTGAAAATTATATTTGAGTTAAACTTCCTCCTGACTAATGGAATATGAAGCGAACTTGGATTAGGCGACTCTTCGTACGTTTTACTAAGGACCGAAGCAGAGTATGCCTGAGCTAGCGGAACAAATGAACATAGATGGTTAAAATATTTGCCATGCAAATAGCGAATGTTTATTCGATCAAGGTATTTTATTATTCATGTTTTACTTGTATTAACCGTGACCCTATCACTATTAAGCATATAGTATGAAGTGAGTAAGGAGTCAAAAAATGTCATGGCGGCTCCTTTTCGTAAAGGTTAGAACCAGCGGAACCAAGAAATGTAGTTCGTCTGAGCACTTTCCTTGTCACATTCCACCTATGCGAGGGAAGTTGAAGAACGTAAGACAATTTGTCACCCGCAAGGACTCGGAGACGCTTTGCGACGCTTTTTGAGGATTGAGCATTTCCCGCATGAATATGACAACAGTACTCAATTTTAGGCCTGATCTGGCTCTTGTGAAGGTAGGTGATAGTAGTTAAATCTGGTAATTCCTGGAGTGGTACAGGGAGCCGACCATTTTTCCTGCATTTTTTGCATATTCAAACAATTTAAATTCAGAAAAAGTTCAGATTATATTATCCTACTAAAAAAAGTTTCAAGATCGTCATTATGAACTGATACCTTGATTGCCAGAGCTAGTTCAACGGGAGCAGAAGGTAACATATCGTAGCTTATCCAGAGTAAATATGATCGGTTAGTTCTTGTGCAAGAGTGTTAAATGAGATATTAACTAAACGCAACCAAAAATTCCCCGTAGAGCCGTAAAAAGTGGTCGGGTAGCTGTCTCTCGAGACGAATCTCTGCCCTTCGACATAGCCTTGTCTGTGGATCCTCTCTGTCCGGTGGCAGAGAGTTTGACCAGCACATCTTCCGATGTAATGTATTAAATGACATGCAATAATGTCAACGCTTTAAACGTTTTACCATTCCGCTTCCTAAAATAAGCTTCCGCAAACTTTTCTTTCTGTTTATGTGTCGTGTCCTTTCAAGACGTAGGCGATCATGGCTCTCCACTTCCTCCTATCCCTTGTTGCTCTCAATAAGTTTCGTCCCTCTGCCACCTCCTACAGACCATGTTCACTTGCTTAAGCCCGCCAGGTATATCATGTGTTGGTTTCCCTTGTCTCTCTTTCCCTCTATTCGACCTGTAAGTATCAAATTTTCCAGGCTCTCCTTTCTCATTCCTGTCCCAGAAATTCCATCTGCCTCTTCCTGATGTTAATTATAAGCTTCCTTGTTGTTTGCATCCTCTCCAAACCTCATCGTTGCTCACACGCTCGGTCCATCTTTCTGTAGAACCATATCTCCGTTGCCTCGAAACTCTTATTCATCTCTAAGAAGACCGTTCAATATTCGCTGCCGTATAGGATCATAGACGTCACGTAGCAGGTCAGTACCTTTTTCTTTGCACCCCCCCCCGAAATCCTACTGTCTCGCAATACTCTGCCCAGCTTTTGGAATGTATCCTTGGCCATGCTAATACGTCCTCGGATCTCAGCTTTGCACTTACTGTCTTCCGTCGAAACATTCCTGGTATTTAAAGTTACGCACCTGCTAGATTTTAGTATCCCCCAACTGCAAATTCCATTTCCTTTTACTGAATACCAAACATTCTGTCTTCTTGTAGTTTATGGTTAGTCCTTTCTTCTCGCTCTCCTTCCTTACCTTCTGTAAGAGGTTTTGTAGTTTATTTTCCTTGTCTGTTATCAGTACTGTGTCATCTTATGTTGGTAAGATTGTAGCCGCCAATGACGAATTCCAGTAGGATTTCTAATTCTCTCAGAATTGCCTCTCTGTATAGAGTGAATAAGCCCGCTGAAAAGACACATCATTCTCTTAAGCCCCTTTCTATTTTCCTATATCTGCTGAACTCATTCTCTATCCGCATACATGCCGTTTGCCGCCAGTATAGGTTCTTGGTTATTCTAATATTTTTCCCGAATATCTCAAGCTTGCTGAACAATTCCAACAGTTCTTTGTAACGTACTTTGTCGAACGTCTTTACTTAGTCTATTAAACATAGGTAGACGTCCTTCTGCATTTGCGTTGCTCTACCAACTTTCAAACGAATGCCACTCAATTTCTTGCTCTCTTCGTTGATTCTCGAAGGATTCTTTCATTGCATCTTTACTCCTCGCATTCATACCAACCTCGTCAGGTTGAATAAATTTGGAGTAGCTGGCCATTTACCCGTAAGACGTGCTAATGGAGAAATTTCAGTCAGTATTTTGGATTTGATACTGATGAATAGCTACTTGCATAACTGAGTCAGGCATAGAATTTCTTCCGTTCATAATCAAAAGTAAAGTATTTGGAACATTTCTGTTTTGTATATAATGATATATATATATATATATATATATATATATATATATATATATATATATATATATATATGGAGAGAGAGAGAGATGCGAACAGAGTAACATATGTATACAGAATGGATAGTAATATGACAGAATATATATATATATATATATATATATATATATATATATACAGGTGTTGAACAAAAATAATTGGAACAGTGGCAAAATCCAATCCTATATTTCAAAAACCTATTATATTAAGAAATTTAACTAAAACTTCGTAACTGCAGGTTATATCTATTATAAATACGTTTATTTATCTAATTTACTGTCTTTGTCTTATTTATTTTTAGAATTTAGTCAAATTTAAGCTAAATACGTGACCTCTCCGAGATCGAAAAAGAGCAAATTGTTGGAACTCGCATGGCAAGAGCCTCGATCACTAAGGTTGCTGAACTGTTTGGTTTTTCAAGAGGTACCATATTAAAAACACTGATGCAATTCGAGAAACAAGGCAAGACCTCTAGCAACCGTAACAATTCGGGCCGGACTTGCCAAATTACTGACAGGGACGAACGTGCATTGAAACGCAATGTGGCAAAAAATCATCAGACAAATGCGGCCAAAGTGACTGCTGAGTTGAATAACCATCTGAATAGTTCAGTTTCTAATAAAACTGTTCACCGTGAGCTCCATAAGGCTTCATATCACGGAAGAGCCGCTGTGAGGAAACCTCCTCTCGCCACTCGCAACATTCAAAAGAGGTTGAAGTGGTGCAGAAATCACAATGCCTGGTCTGCAGACCAATGAAAGCAAGTCATATTCTTAAACAAGTCCAGTTTTTCTCTTATACCAACTTCAGGGCGAGTTTATTTGTGGAGGATTCCCAAAGAAGTTTACAACCCTGACTGCCTTCTTCCAACAGTGAAGCATGGAGGTGGAATAGTGATAGTTTGGGCAGACATATCATAGAAATGTCTCCGTCTAATAGTTGCCCTGCATGGTAGAATCAACAGCAAAGATTACCTGAACATTTTGGGAGATCATGTTCATCCAATGGCCAAAACTTTATTCCCTGACGGTGACTGCACCTTCCAAGACGATAACGCCCCAATACATACCGCTCGAATGGTTAAGAATTGGTATGAAGAGCATAAAAGTGAGCTAGAACACATGGAGTGCCCTCTCCAATCTCAAGATATCAATATTATTGAACATTTGTGGTGCATTTTGCTGCAACAAGTTAGGAGCCGCTATCCTCCACCGTTGTGTTGCAAAGAGTTGGAGAAAGTGTTAATGGAAAATGGCTGAAACTTCCTCTGGATGAAGTCAGGAAGTTGTATGATTCCATTCCTAGACGTATTAAAGCTGTCTGTGAGGCTAAAGGAGGACCAACTCCATATTAAATAAATTTTCTTTGAATTTAACAAGTGTTCCAATTATTTTGTCCAATCCATGTATATATATATATATATATATATATATATATATATATATATATATATATATATATATATATATGATATAATGGAATATGCGTACACCTGTGTTCCCCCTCATTGGAATATGATTGGCTGGTGTCCGTCATAAATATCGACGGACGTGTCGGAGGGAAGAGCCTTAGTCTGAGAGCTAAGTCTATAAAGATGACAATTGGACTATGCCATTGATCTACACTACTTACCTGCGACTACGACGCGTACCAATCAATTACTGGCTACCGTATTCTACTTGGTTATAGTAGCCAAAACCACTTTTCTACTTCGTTCAAATAGATCCCTTTCCGGGACATATCATATATATAGGTATTCGATGGATAAATTGTCGTTTAAATTGTGGAAAAATGAACATAACACTGACAACGTAATTTAAGAGATATATTTGCCAAAATTGCACAAACATATCTTGAAATAATACAGAGTAGATTTATTCAATAAAATAGCCATTTTGTTCAACCACGGCTTCCAGACGAATCTCCTGCAACTCTTCTGATTCGTCTCATTGTTTAAGTTGTTGAAAGAGTGTTGTTGTCTTCTCGCTCAACTGTGTCCCACACATAATAATCAAGGAAGTTTCAATCTGGAGAGTTAGCTGGCCAGATGTAAGGAATGTTATGGTTAAAGAAATTATCTGATAGCCATAACCGGCTTCTCTTGCTTGTGTGTCGTTGTGCAGAATGCTGTTGCATGACATAGGGTATTCCAGCAGCCACCTTCTTGACCCAGGCAACTCTACCTCCTCTACGCACTTGATGTTGATCTCTGTGTTGAGTCTGAAGCTATCACCAACAAATTCCGGAGTTATTGTCTTATAAAAACGATCAGAGTATCTTTTCCGTGCTGCTGTACCTTCGTAATCACCATCAGATTCACCCAACTCTTTATGAATTGATTGACACCCAAACACTCTAAAATATTAGGATCTTCCAACGTGAATGTCAAGTAGTACAGCATGCCGTTTTTAAATTTCTTTTGGAGTGAATTGCGTCATGGTGTGATTTTCCTCATAGACCCTACGGTTTACAAAATTGCCGAATTGACCCTACTGTTTACACCCACCCCCCTCAAAAAAAAGTTACATGCGTTCTCATACAATCATACAATCAGGTAGTCGGCAATTGTCATTTTGAAAATATGCAATGAACGTATAAGACATTTAGCCGTATTCGGTCTCATATATATATATATATATATATATATATATATATATATATATATATATATATATATATATAGTATAGAGAGAGAGAGAGAGAGAGAGAGATGTAAGGATGGTGAACTCTCCCATGAGAATCCGAAAAACCTCATTCAGTTTTTATGTTTGTGTCATATGGCTCTTCAGTCACGTAGACACATCCCCACTTATGCAACAGGGAAGATCTCGGGACATAGTCACAGGAATATATGCTGATGTTTTTAGCCGTTCTGATTCGTCTCTTACGATTGATTCAAAAAATGTTCGATAGCCCGCTAGCACAAATATCTACAGTTATTTCTCGCAATGATAATTCACATAAAATTAGTATGAGGCACATTGACAACTGAGCAGAGACTCTTTAGCTTCTCTTTATATCCTAGGGAGTGTCCGCAACTTTCCTTTGTCCACTGCCAAGTTGGCTATATATGAGGACATTAGGTATTCTGTAATCATTCATATTTGCGAAATGACACACACACACACACACACACACACACACACACACAGACACACACATATTGTCATCAAGAGACAGTCGGTTTCACTGTATTACAGCTCATCAATGTGGCCAGACGTCTGTTTTCTTCTAGCTAGTATCGAAACCCAGCTGAAATGGCGGCAGTCGGAGCATCTACCCCTAAGCCTTTGTCACACGGCAGGGATGAAGGTAAATTTAAGTGTATTTATTTTTAGATAAACACACAGTGACTGTTAGAACACGATTCGTTTTACCGAAGAGTCTTGCATTATATATATATATACATATATATATATATATATATATATATATATATATATATATATATATATATATATATATATATATCAGGAAAGTTTTAGAAAAATCCATCAATTGGGAAAAAAATATCCGTGTGACATATTACGTCCCTTAGAACTGTCATCGGACTAAAATGATGTTTACATTGATTTGATTACACATGCGCATAAAGAAGATGGGACGCTAACAATTTTAAATGCAATTATTTAATTTTTAAATATTTCATTTTCTATATAGTCTAGATGATTTAATTTATTGCCTATTTCTTTTTGTTTATGTCTTCATCACTTTTGTTATTAAATACCCAACATTGCCATAATACAAGATCTGTCAAAAAAGGTGAAGTATGGTCAAAACCTGAGGTTAAATATCTATGGATAATCGAGTGATTACAACATTTTCTCTATATGCTCCCTATTTCTTTTAATTAAAATAGCATTTTTTTTATCAAAACTATGGTCAAACATATTACGGATAGCCATTAATGCCCTCAGTGTGTTTTGTTGTGCATGATTCATGTTGTGCTCATTTAATCTTCAGTATCTATCTATATTTCTGAGATGAGGTATTATGTACAGTATTTACATTATTCGGACTATTGACCTCATCTTTGTCGCCATGTTTATTACAACCTTTCGGCCTTTCAGTATATTTATTTTTATATTATTCGGACTATTGTCCTCATCTTTGTCGCCATATTTATTACAACCTTTCGGCCTTTCAGTATATGTCTATATTTCTTACATGAGATATTATGTACACTATTTACATTATTCGGACTATTGTCCTCATCTTTGTCGCCATATTTATTACAAATTAGTTCGACATTCCAACTACCAGAAGCGGGCCGGAGCGTACAACGGCCGAAACGTTGTAATGAATATGATGACAAAGATGCGGACATTAGTCTGAATAATGTAAATAGTGTTCATTTAATCTTTTATTTGAATTTCAAGATTTTCCTTCTATGGATTCATTGTGGTAATTAAAGTAGATGAAAGTGTAAATTCCCCCTTCCAGTTGGAGCATATTAATATTTTGTTTTGTAATAAGGATTTGTAACTAGTAACTAATTGAAACACATTTTAAGTTAGGCTTAGATACAGTCTTTACAATTGTAGCTGTGACAGGGTTCCTTATTAGAATAATATATTTTTTATTCTTTGCGTTTGTCAGAATGTTCCACTCTTCTATTTTAAAATATTTTACGATTCTTTTCTTTCAGTTTAATATAAAATTATCAGGGTATCTGAGGTAGATAGGTAGATAAACTGGGATAGATATGAAAAGACTGAGATAGATATGAAAAGACTGGGATAGATATGAAAAGATTGAAATAGATAGATAGATATGAACAGATTGAGATGGATAGACAGAAAGAGGGATGAACTGAATGAAATAGATAGATATGAACAGGCTAAGATAGAAATGTAGGTAGGTAGGTAGGTAGATAGATAGATAGATAGATAGATAGATAGATAGATAGATAGATAGATAGATTTGATCAGACTGAGATAGATAGTTATGAACAGACTGTGATATATATAAACCGACTGATATATATATATATGAACAGACTGAGATAGATAGATAGATAGATAGATAGATAGATGCAAATCCAATTAAATTTACGTGTCCATGTCATTGCGATTGCGCCCATAGCGTAACTTTTATCGAACAGGCAATTTGAATTTTTGTCTCCAGTCCAAATTCCTATCGTGTTCTTTTTTGAAAAGTCATGAATCAATGTCTTCTTGCCACTCATTTAGGGTTTAAGAGTAGCGCACACTCTCTAATTTTATTTGTCAACCACAGTTGCAGAAGTGCAATTTAAAAAAATGATGATCGGGGGAGTAGCAACACCACCCCGTAAACTTGCCTCCTACGTTGTTTCAGTCTTGTGTATGAGAAATCTTATGAATTAGAATCCTTCACGCCATTTAGCACTGATTTAGAATAGGAAGAATATAATATTATGATAAGAATTAAGTAGAGTCATGTCAGAACAAAAATAGCGTGTTGCTGCCATATCTTGAAAATAATTCATCACCCACAAAGCCACATGAACGCTTTTGAACTCTGTTAATGCTGAAAAGGGGGAAGTGGGAAGGGGCTCCAGCTGAGATATGCCAGCAATACTTCTTTTTTAGTCTGATATGAATATTGTAAAGATAGAACAGGACAAGCGAATATGGTAAAAATAGAGCGGGAGGTGTCAGTTTCTTTCTGGAGGGGTGCAAATGAACGGATTGAGATAGATAGATAGATAGATAGATAGATAGATAGATAGATAGATAGATCATCAACATACTAAGATAGATAGATAGATAGATAGATAGATAGATAGATAGATAGATAGATAGAACATGAACGAACTAATATAGATAGATAGATAGATAGATAGATAGAGATAGATAGATAGATAGATAGATAGATAGATAGATAGATGATAGATCATGAACGGACTAACATAGATAGATAGATAGATAGACAGATAGATAGATAGATAGATAGATAGATAGATAGAGATAGATAGATGAACAGCCTAAGATAGATAGATAGATAGATAGATAGAACATGAACAGCCTAAGATAGATAGATAGATAGATAGATAGATAGATAGATAGATAGATAGAACAATAGCAGACTAAGATAGATAGATAGATAGATAGATAGATAGATAGATAGATAGATAGAACATGAATAGACTAAGACAGATAGATAGATAAATAGATAGATAAAGAAATAGAAATCAATAAAATATGAGATAGATAGATAGATAGATAGATAGATAAAGAAATAAATCAATAAAATATGAGCATATATATGTTTACTAATGTGTACATCTCTGTTATCACGTCGAGAATTTAAACAGATATCTCCGCTCTTTCCAGCCTTCACAGAACTCAAAAGCTTTTACTTGGCTTTGTAGGTGATGAAATATTTCCCACTCAACAACTTTTTTCGGACATTTTGCTAGCCTCTCACTACTCTATTTCTAGTTTCATGGAAAATTTTCTGATAAACAAACATTCCTTAATTCTATTGGAAAGAGGAAAGTTTCTTCGTAAGTACCACTACATTGTGGGAAAAAACACATGAGGATGCTTCCCGACCATTCCAGTCTTAATTACTTGAAGTCTACGACCAATCGTTATCTCTCCTATGCTCAAAATCTAGAATTCTCACATCCTCCTCATGAAACAGCTTCTATCTTGAGTGTGTCTTGAGATTTTGTTATTTGAGCGGTATGGGTAAAATGTAAATGCCCTTTTTCTGAAGATATGTGGGAAGGATGGTGTTAAGATTGTAGCAGTCGGGGAAGTATCCACTTGGGAGTCGGTCTCCCAATGTGGCGGTTCGTTGGAATAAGCTGTTCGAGTTGCACGCATTTCATAATAATTGAATGCAATGTGAATTAACGGAGGGAATTAATAATAATTACTAAATGGCTTACAGCATTTCTGGATAACATACTATCCAAAAATGTTAGGTATTGGCATTTATTCCGGTTTGTTTATTATTTTCATGAAGAACCAAACCTTTAGTAAATCAATCTGGCCTATCCAATATGTTATGAATAATCAAAAATAGTCTCCCTTTGTTTTGTTAATCACCACTTTGAAAGAGCTATTTCTGTTTACTGGGACTATAAAAGGAAAATAAAAACCTACACCTGCGTGCTTTTCTCATTACACTCATACCTACATTTTAGCGCTCAAATTACTGTTCTGAAATCAAATTCGATGTGCCTGACCGCCCAAATTACATGTAATTGTTGGCTTCTAATTGGGCAGTATTTTAAGTTTCCTCTTTCTCATTACACTCATTTGTATATCCGTGATATATATATACACATTAACAGGATTGCTGAAGGAAACGAATGCCAAATATGCATTCAGTTTAAAGAGATTTTCAAGTCGAGATCGAAATCCGATTGATTTGGTATCAGTCGAAGATTCTATCGACGTCAGGCAGGGAAAAAAGTAAATTTTAAAGTATTTATTGTATCATAAACACACCAGTGATCTAGAGAACTCAATCCAGTTTGGAGAGTCTTGCATTTTCAGCAGTAATAGTGACTATTTTTCAAATTCGCTCTTTTCTCCACACACACACACACACACAGAGAGAGAGACACACACACACACACACACACACACACACACACATATATATATATATATATATATATATATATATATATATATATATATATAAAAGTGAATATTGAACAAAAAGTAAACATATCAGGCGTGTCAGGCTGTTTCATGCTAGACGCACTCGTGACGATTGCGACGAGCATGAAACAGCCTGTTGCCTCTGAGTGTTGATTTCAATGTTAATTTTTATATTTACATACGCTCTATCTCTGATATTAACCACTTTATAGCCCACATTAAAACTATATTTCTTCGCATATATATATATATATATATATATATATATATATATATATATCCGGCATACTTTTTTCAAACAGATAAACAATAAAGTTATAGAGATAAAATAAGCGGTAGGAACGGACATAAATTAAAAGCGTTTCACACTTGTAATATTTCTCGAAGTGATAACAAACGGTTGCTGGGGTAGTTTATATTCCTTGATGTGTTCATGTGGTGTTATAAGAGTTGCGAAAGATCATGCCTTGCTTCCTCGCTGCCTTCTTAGTTGGTCCGTTACACTACAAGCTGACGCCACTTTCCGACCGTTACGTAACCTCCTAAATTCGTCCTACTTAAAAGCGACATAATCGACCTCCGCATCACTTCACATGTCTCTCTTTGCGATGTACACTTAAGACCAGGTTATTTTTGTCAACGACACTAGATTTGTTTTTGAGGCAGAAGTAAATTGTACTGTCATCCACATAGATGCCTACTTGGGAATCTATGACGTCAGGAAGATCGTTGAAGAAGATAAGGAACAGAGTAAGGCCTAGGATGGAGCCTTGGGGAACACCTGAGTTCGTGGGATAGGAGCTGAAGGAGAATCCGTTGAGAACGACCGTCAATACACGATTTGACAGGAATGATTGTATTAAGTCAAACAATCAACCTGAAATTCCATAAACCTGAAGCTTTTGAAGAAGGCCGGCATGCCAAACCCTATCAAACGCTTTGGAGATATCTAGGGCCACGGCACGAGCTTTTCCGTTATTATGAAGAGCTTGGTAAACTATTTCAGTGATGGCGGTAAGCACATCAGCTGTAGAACGGACAAAGCGGAAACCATATTGCTTGTCTGAGAGCAGACCATGGGATGTATGGTGCTTAACCACTTCGGCGTTGATTAAAGCTTCGAAGACTTTGCCGAAGCGGGGTAAGAGACGGATAGGACGATAATTAGAAGGGTCAGAGGGGTCGACAAAGTATTAAAGACAGGAACAATGGATGAGGACTTTCAACAATCTGGAAAGCAAGATTCATTGAGGCAGTAGTTATATAATTTGGAGAGGACAAGGTCCAGTTCCGGCACACATCTCTTCAGGAATATGGCTGGTATCCCATCTCCACCAATAGCATTATGGGGGTCTAAATTAGAGATAATGCCCAATACCGATGACGGGGTTATGTGCAGCTCACTCAATAGAGCCTCAGTTCTAAGGGGGAAATCGGTTGTTTTTTTTTTAATCTCGCTTAATCTGGTAAACCTGAATCTAAGCTCAACTTTTCTAGGACTTTTGAATGAGCTATGAATAATTGAAATTGGACCAGCGGGAGAGGAGGAGTTGCTTGGACACACACATACACTATCTTATATATAAGATGCGTATATCGATTAAATATATATTAAATTTCGGTTATATATTCAACACTGTTTTGTCTAACATTTTGTCGATATCAAGTTCTTGCTAATGACTGAGACTATCAAAAATAGTTAATGAACAAAATATCAACTTTTCTTATTTTAACCCAAAATTTTGATTCCGTTGCACACCCTACTTCGAAAATTGGAAAATGCAATAAAAAATGACCCAGTGAGACCTTGTCAGTTGAATTCAACAATATCTGCTTAAATGAATTCTTGAATAGATATTTTTTCTACTGCTGAATTCTAATTCAATAGGTTAGGACCAATTAATGTCGCGGATATTAAAAATAAATTGGTAGGCATGATATTATTAGCGCGGTCGATCTTTTTCACCAGACACACTTATAAAGAGACGAGTTTAAACAGCGAAACATTTCATTGGATAAAAAGATATTGTTCATATTCTGACAGCTGTTCGTTTCGTCGCTAAATTTCTCTTCACAGTCGACTATGTTTTAAAGTTTACTTTATTTTCGTTCTATTTTTGGGGGACATATATATAAAAATCTCCAATTTTTGTTTATCTTCACTTCATTGTTTTGCAAGCTTGATGTTCATTTTTCTGTTTCACACAAGCTCATTTCTTTTAATGTTTCTGTTATTCCCTCGGCGTTTAAGTCGTATGCATCTTTCTGGAGTTATCAAAATACTGCTTTAGAAGAGAATCATATTACTTACTCACGTGTATCAAATACAAAAGCTGGCACGGTTATATTATTTCCTTGAGATCTTCCTCGGCCTGATGCTAATTTGGTAAAGCACGCTTATTATTTTTCAACTGACGAATATTGTGTTACAGTTTTATTAAAATTTATTTTGAACATCAACGCTTGATATATGTGCTGAAAAATTCACTTAGCCATGGCCCTTCCAGGCGACATGAATTTGAAATTAATATGTATGCACTGAGACAAATACTATTGCTATTGACCTCACGATTTTTTGGTTGTAGAAGGGTGCGCTGAATACTTAATAAGCTAACTATAGCTGTTGAATTTTTATGCATTAATTTCAACTCTTCTTATCAAAAACTGCATTGTCTATTTTCAGATAAACTGATATCTCACTGTTCAAAGAAAACTTCAATAGAAATTCGTAGCGACTTCTCTTGAAAATGGACAAAATTTGGCATTTCGGTGTCATCTAGTACCTGCAGAGAATGGATTTTGCTCCCAAGGTCCCTGCTTTATGAACAGTGACAAAGTCGGATATATGAATTTAGGAAAGGAAGGGAGAGTGTTTGGATTTGATTATGGTCTTGACATCCTGCAACTGATATCACCGTGATAAACATTGACGGTTTCACAAGGTGATTGATGACAACTGATTGGTTATAAGTCAAACACCTAATGATAATAGCATATCCCGTGAAAGAGTTGAGAATTTTCTGCACAACGAACTCGATATAATAATGGTTTCTTCTCGGTGGGTACCACGTCTTTTGGCACCTATCAAAAGCGCATCATTGTTTGAGGCAGATCCGGTCAGTTTCCTTGAATGCTTCTTAACCCAAGATTAGTGTTGGGGTCAACACTTTAAACCAGAGAGAAAGAGACAATCTGTGCAGTGGAAACATCCATTCTCTTCATCTACAAAGTAAGTCAACCTTGTTTCATCTGCAGGGAAGATCAAGGCCTCAGCTTTGAGGATGCAAAAGTCATTGTGTTTATTGACTATCTTTAAAAGAGTCACACCATCAATGAAGAGTCTTTCTTCTTTTATTTTCCGTGTCAGTTCAGGACGTACGTGATCATGGTTCTCCATTTCCCTCTATCCTTGTGGCTCTCAATATGCTTCGCTCCTTTGCTACTTCTCCCAAGACATGTCCGATCATCCACTTGCTTAAGTCCGCTGGGTATGTCACATGTTGCTTTCTCTTGTTTCTCTCTATTTGCTTTGTGAGTATCAGATTCTTCAAGCCCTCCATTTTCATTACGTGTCCCAAAAATTTCACCTGCCTCTATCTGAAATTAAGTATAAGCTTCCTCCTTGTTTGCTTCTTCTCTAAAACCTCATCGTTACTCACACGCCCGGTCCATTATATCCCTAGCATCCTTCTGTAGTGTCATACTTCCGCTGTCTCGAGTCTCTTCTTTATTTTTGAGACGATCGTCTAACATTCGCTGCCATAAAGGCGGACAGATATCACGTAGCAGTTCCGTACACTTTTCTTTGTTACCAATCCTACTGTCTCGTAATACTCTACCTAAGAGTACTATGCTAAATTGCCGAGAAAGTTATGAAAGGCTATGAAGACCAAACTCACAGGAAACCGACGAATGCTGTCTTGTTTCACCAGGGCAATGCTTTGGAAGACAAGTCCTTGGTTTCAATGGCTGAGATGCGTTACCGTGGCTATGAATTTGTTTATCACATCCTTCTTCTCCTTCTACCATCATCTCTTGCACAGAATGAAAAACACACTTTGCTCGAAGCCAGTTTGACAGAGATATCGACGTTGTATCTCTTGATGCTGACCTTTTTGACCAACAGGATGAACAAACTTCCTTAAACAATCAGATGTCAGTTTACCCGGAAAGAAACGATGCAGCTTTTAATAAGAAGAGTTTACATTAAATTATTTCCCAGCTCCAGCACCTTGCCTTTGTATTCAGCCTATGGACATTACAGCAAAACCTCGTAAATCGTAACCAGGCTAAAAGAAAACTATTGGTGTATAAAGCTCATGACACGGATTAATATAATGTATATGATACGAAATTCCTGATAGAGTGAATCATATTCGATCAATCAGTTATGCGCCATGCATGATACACGCTTATACGATCATGTATCTTTCGATATATGACTGACGAGGCAGATTCTTTCTCGCATTAGGTTGCTATTTCGTTCTGCTGTAGACCAGTTGCCATCCAAAGCTATAGAACATGGCCTGTCTTTCTATTTACGCGTAGCTGGGGGACAAGAAGAGGATTCATACGTTTCCCAAGGGTATTAGCACGTAAGTGAATGTAATGGAGTCGACTAAATCCGAGCCGCTGTCCATTACGCCACAGTACCTCCTATCACATGAGATACGCATACTATAAAAAAAAATAAGGCGTAGCGCAAACGTAATCCAAAATTATAACGATTAATGAGCAACCCTGGCCAAAAATTAGCAAAAAATAAAATTGTTATTAAGTAAAAGTTTAGCACGGATGACGAATGTTACAGTTCCTCCAACTGACGAGCTCAGGGGAAAAGACGGACCTTAATTTATCAATCCATCTATCAGAAAGATCTCGGGAATATTTATATGATCTACACAAACCTTTCATTAGTTGCGTAGTATGTACTCCATCAAGGCGACATATTGTATGCAAAACTGTCCTTGTCCTAGGCTAGTTGATAACCAATGCTAAAAAAGATTGAACTTCTATTTAACCCATACATGGGAGTGAAACCTTTTTTCTACGATATTTGCGCAAAAGTAAAAGGCATGAAACACGACAGTAAGTCTAACTCGGCTCATCAATTTCACGTCTTGAGCTGCTATCCGTTACGCAACACGCAAATTAAATAAAGAAACAATAAAAGCAGATACACTGTATTCCAAACATTACACACATACAAAATCCATTTTTCTACAACGATTCAATTGTGTGGATGAGTTCCGAAAATATAACAACAACAGGACATAAAAAAAATATAGTTACATGCTTATGAGTTAAGCATATCACGATGTTTTAACGTAAATACATACAAAAAATATATATATATGTGTGTGTGTTGTATATATATATATATAATATATTACATATATATACTTATATATATATATATATATATATATATATATATATATATATATATATATATATATAATATTTAAATCGATGACAGACTTACGATGTTATTTGTACATATTTGCGAGACTTCAAGTTGATGTTTTCTTTAGAAGATGATAAGTCTATTCAATCGTATTTCTATATATATTTTTCTCTTCAGTTTCACATCAGCTTTCTCAAGTGTTTGTGCTGTTTATAGCTGCATTGATATTTTAAGGAGAGTTACGGCAAACTCTGAGGCAATGTCTCTTTCATCTCTCAAAAACGTTCAACTTTGATATCAATTTTGATCAAAAACAAAATAAAAATCAATACAGACAAGATCAAGGCAAAAATCGACAAAGTGAACAATAATCAAGTTATAATCTGATGCAAGTTGGCTCATTGGTAACCAAGAATGAGCTGAAACGATATCTCGTTGAATATTTTCAAAGTCAGACTTTTTCTCGCCCACTCGGCATGACGACTTTGAACTTAAAAGGTTTTTAATACACTTCGATCCTTAAAATCATTGACTTTATTATTTTACGAGTTTTCTCCGGACACATCCTGCCACTTTTTATATTTTAACTCACTCGAAGCAAATTTATCTGGAGAAGAGACAACTGTGAGTCCTCCTTTTGTGTAGTGACAAAAGTTTCTAAAATTTTGATGAAATGATGCTGTTCAAATTAAAGCTAAGAAAATGATGTACATTTTCATAAGACATATATTAGTTTCTTATCTTGCACTTTTTCCTTAGAGAATTCTCATCCAGTTTCTTGCTTTCCAGTCAATTTTGATCTTAAAAAATTTACAATGTTACACATCACTTTCTGTCTTCATAATACCAGTCCTTTTATTGTTCTATCTCCTTTATAATGTCTTCTTTTTAACTTATTCTTTCCCATACATTTATCTCTTTGCGTCTTAGTGACTTTATTGCCTTACTTTGCGTGAAATGATTAAAGAAAAAAGAAAGATTTTAATTAACCCAGCTAGGTCATTGGCGGATCTACTGTGAAACTAATGAAGATTTTGTTTCAGTGCGCAAAAGCAGTTTTTAATGTGTGAATTTCTCAAAAAAAAATGCTGTTTTTAAGTGTTTCTTATCAAACTAAGGTCATTTTCGTGATAGAATTGTAAGCTAGTATTCGTCTTAGAATAAGCTCTATTGCCTGTTTCATATGGCTGGGAAAATCCCCATTACATGGTCAAATTTCAAAATTTCATGCGGGCTTCTTGTTGAGCTCGCCACAATCTATTAAATGGCATATATTTTGGCCTTTGGATGGTCGATGTTGTCGATGTCGCAGAGCTTAATAGTTCTACAGTTCAACCCCAGGGCAAAGATCAGTGGCAATCATAAATGATATCTGAATTTTCAGTTGGGCCTTCACACGTTTCGCTTGTGCATTTTAACATCAACAATCAAATGTTCACCTCTTTATCCTAACGGCCACGCGTTGATGGATAGCCTTCCCCCCCTTGAGTAGCCAATGTCTTTCCACGCATTGGTGATGGTTCGAGTGGTTTCGTTTCTTCAAATTCTATTTTTCTTCGATTTTTAATAAATTTTCATAAATAACTTTGCTAGTGTTTAGTATTAAATATATGCAGGTTGCGATGGATAAATTGTCCTCTAGATTACAAAAAAAAATAACATTTCATTTTAACAGATATATTTAGCAAAATTACACAAAAATATCTTGAAGTAGTAAAGAGTAAATTTATTTAATAAATTCGCCATTGGTTTCAGCCACGGCCTACAAACTACTTCGGAATCTCTTTCAACTCTTCTGGGTGGTTTTTTTGTTAAAGTTAGTGAATTCGGCCATAATCCTTGCCTTCAGTTCATTTTTGTAGTTACAAAAAGTTTTGTTGATCTTTCGCTCAACTGCGCTTCACATATAATAATCAAGCGGGTTGCAGACTGGTGAGTTAGTTGTGCAGATTGAAGAGGTGATGTGATTCGCAGAAATTGTCTGATAGCCATGACTGTTTGAGTGGCATGGTGCAGAGTCATGTTGCCAGATATTGGGTCTTCCAGTAGTCACCCTCTTGACCCAGGGCAGGACTACCGCCTCAAGGCATGATGTGTGCCTCCGTATTGATTTCGATGTCCTGTGGGAAGATGAATTGAGGCATAACGTCGCCTTCAGTAGTGTTCCCTTCAAACACTTTCCATTAGACTCATCCATTTCTTTTCACATCCTCTGCACTGTCCGCAGATTGACACCCAAATACTCTGACATCTTGGTACGAAGCGGTTAATGATGAAAACAAAATATAATGTTTCTCATAAAAAATATTTAGAATTCAACATTCTGGCGGTAAGAGTGAGTATCAGTTTGTTTTACTAAGCCCCCCATTATATATATTAAAAACAAGATCCCATAATGATGTTACATCCACTGGAAAAGAGAAACAAATTAAAATAATTTGATAAAATTGCTTACATTTAGAAGGTGTCTTCAAAGCTAGAATTCCAGCGTCGATGTCAAGAAGTAGAGCAGACCGTTTCTGGTGGAGTGAATAGCGTCATGGGGCTCTTTTTTTTATCGCAGACGGTTCCCAACTGACCCTACTATACTGTGCAAAAACATACATCGCACATGCACGAAATTAAAATTATAAAATTGTGACAATTTACCCATCGCACCCTGTATATGTGAAGGTGTACCTTGAAGTTTCGCTTATAGTTTGGATGATAGTTTTATATGTATATTTCTGTTATTTCCCCAGCCACCAATTAGTGCTATAGTAAGTTCAGTTCCTATATTGATTGAGATATTGCTGCATTCTAGCGTATAATCTTTATATTTTGGGTTATTCAGCTGAGTTGTTTGGAAGTGTTCTATCAAGATTAATCTTTCAGGTCTTTTTGATGTTGTTTTTTTTTCTTCTGCGCGTTAGTTCTTTTTAAACTAGTGAATGAAATCCAAACAAAAAATGAATGTTGAATAACTTAATTTATCTGATGTTTAGCTATTTTGAAGGTAGTTTTATCCGAAGAAAAGTTCGTTTTGGCAATACTGATTACTATTATTATATTATTTAGAGTTTTACCTGAATCAGACAGCCTAATTTACTCATCGGTCACGTCAAAAATATATTCCTGACTTTGGCGAGATCAAAAACATGCCAGAAATCGGAAAAATATACCTACTGGGTCTGTTTCCTCAGGAATCAAAACTTAACATCTGAGGCGGAACTTTACACTAAAGTCTTTTAGCAGAAAGTTTCGAGAACCTGGTATTTTTCGATGGGGAACTGTTACAATTTACAATGTGGTTGTTTTGAGTCATGTTAACAAAAAAAAAAAAAAAAAAAATCTGAAGGTGTTCCCAACAAGTAAAGACGTGTCATATATAAACTCTGTATTAAAAGCGGTATCAGGACAAAAACATTGCGGGCAAAAACTCAGTGAACAAAATCGCAGAGTTTTATCACAAAAATGGGCAAAATACTGGTGTCATAAACAAGTTGAAAATTTAAGGAAATTTTAATACAAATTTTAATGTCAAAATGAGATTTTCTTCACATAAATTCGGGTCCTAAGGTATATTTTGAATCATTAACTATGGACTATATCTAAATGTGAGCGTAGCATTTCTAGAAAAAAAATCTTTTATTGCTTAAACTATCTTCGTATACAGCCGCCGTGGTTTCTTTATGTTGGAGCTAAGTTTAAAAAACACCCTTCTTAAGGATTTTTCCAAATAAATTTGTGTTTTATGGCATACTATGAAATATGCCAAATATTTGACCGTAGAACTATTAGAAAAAGTAGAGGTTACATCGAATTTCTATTGATTTCTGTTTCAAAGAGAGGACCCATAAACTCGTGAAGTACCCGACAGAAAAAGATCTTAGAAAAAGAGCTTAGGTTAATTCAGAACACAACCATCGTGAGTTAGTTCGCAAATAAAATCTTTATCTTAGCCCTTAATTCAGCATAATATATATTCGTATAAGATCTCTGTGATTTTACGTTTTACGGAAATTTTAAAAACACTCTTCTAAAAAGGTTTTCCTCACTTAAAGCCGGGTTTTATTTGATACTAGGGCTCCCTAACTATAAATATGTGACCGTAGCATTGTTAGAAAACGTTTTCTAGAGGTTGAATCAATTTACAATGAATTTATATACAGGAAACAGAGCTGACCCATAAAGTCGTAAAGTGCCCGACAGAAATAGATTCTGAGTGTATATGTTGGATATTTTTATCACTGTCCCAGTTTCATATTCAAATATGAATTAAAAGTTCTTTGAACGTTAAGTTTATTTATGAGGCTGGGATTTTGTCAAATTTGGGGATCGAATTCTAGTCAAACCGAATTCTAGTCAAATCCATTACATTCACTTACGAGCTAATACCATTGGGAAAGGTATGAATCCTATTCTTCTCCCGCCAGCTATGGGTAAATATCAGGAGAGACGGGGTTCTATAG
Organism: Acanthosepion pharaonis; assembly: GCA_903632075.3. NCBI lineage: Eukaryota > Metazoa > Mollusca > Cephalopoda > Sepiida > Sepiidae > Acanthosepion > Acanthosepion pharaonis. Next base: position 1,160,124 of record CAHIKZ030003683.1, read on the forward strand.
TCTTGAATAGCAGGTGGTCTAACGCAGACAGTAATGGTAACCTAATGCGGGAAAAAATCTGCCTGATCAGTCATGTATCGTAAGATACATGATCGACTAAGCGTGTATCACGCGTGGCACGTAACTGAACTGATGTGGAAATTATTTTTCCTTTGACACATCAAACAAACAACTAATATGAAAAACATCCAACACAAAAAATAGAGAATTTGAACGAAAGTCTTTTAAACAATATAATCTGATTAAAAGAAAAGTAAGGATAAAAAAAATAGAAAATATATTTATTTTTCTATTCATTCTTTCATATATTTTTCATTAAATTAACTAGAGATTGTTATATGTATTTTTATTATCTTCAATTGGCCGCGACTTTTCATACTGCTATTTTATTTTTTTAGTATTAAAAAATTTAAGAAAAGAAAATTTAGACATTTTCAAAAACATAAAATACAAAAACAGATTACACTAACTTTTTATTATCGTCATTTAAATCGACTTACTTTTTCTTCAGAATTTTTTCTATATTTCTTAGACGAAGTATTATATACACTGTTATGGTCCGGTTCCTTGTACCACGGTGATAGTCAAAGGTAGAACCGATAAAGAAGAACTCGAACATGGATATGGAATTACACAGATATATTACAAACAGGAATATATATAGAGAGGTAGAAAGTGTTAGTACGAACAATCAGGTTTAGTAGAAATTGTCTGAACGCGACTCTGTTTCGGACTGCCTCTAACTCGACTGACTGACTCGCTCGCTCTGACTGACTGACAGACACCTGACGGACTTCACTCCAGACTTCAGACTGAACGGTATTTAGTCACCCCCACTAGGAGGGCATCATGTGGCACAAGGCCGGTCTAACGTGGGATCTCCGAGCCCGTGGGCTCGGCCAAAAATATGCCTTTTGAACCCTGTTCAGGGTCGGTTTACCTCCCCGAAAGAGACTCCGCCCTTCGGCATAGCCTCGTTCGGGTTCCTCCCCGCCCGACGGTAGAGACTTCAACCGATCAGTCGGCCAGCCGGTCGTCCGACTTCAGACTGAACGGTATTTAGTCACCCCCACCACGAGGGCATCGTGTGGCACAAGGCCGGTTAACGTGGGATCGGACTGAACTCCCTGCTTCCTCTTGAGGCGCAGTATTTATTACGTATGGAATAGTCCATTATGTTATTATGGGTAAGATCCCATAACATACACTATATACATTATTTGGACTATTGTCCTCATGTTTGTTGCCATATTTATTACAACGTTTCGGCCTTTCAGTATCAGTCTATATTTCTGAGATGAGTTATTATGTACACTATTTACATTATTTGGACTATTCTCCTCATTTTGTCGCCATATTTATTACAACGTTTTGGCCGTTGTACGCTCTGGCATTCTTCAAGTTGCTGGAATGTCGAACTGAACCCTTTATTTCGCTCACTGGGATAGACTGTTCTAGTTCCACGTACCATGTTTAATGGATGTCAGTTATCAGTTATCTCCTGTTAATTTCCCTCTGAAAGTTCTTCACTCCCTTAACCGGGTATTGAACTCACACTCTTTGGGTCCTGTCACTAACGGCTTTGTCCACTGTGCCATGTGTCAATATTAATAAATAATAATAATAAATAATGTTACCTTTTTTTTTAATTTTTAGTGATAGTTCACCATGTTCGTACCTCCATTCCCGCCCACACTGTCATCTCCACCTAGATAACCCATCCTAAGGTAAGGAGTTCGGCTTTGTTCAAACCTTCACCCTACCTCCATTCCTATCCCAACAGCAACCCATCGCATTTTGGCTGCTCTATTTCAGATTCGGCCGTAATGTTCAATAATTCAGCATTGATACCAAGTCTTACAAAAATCATATGAATATCCACTTGTACATAGACCTTTGTTCTAATTAACTGAAACAACCGCTTTAGTTTATTTTCTTTCAACATACGCTCAATTTTAGACCCACTAGTGTGACAGGCTGTAATAAATTTTCATTTTTTCTTCAGATTAGGTCATTTTCACTGGAGTGCAATAATATGACTCTATTTTCGGGTTGCATTATGAAATTTTGTTGTCCTTGAAAAATATTGCATCATCCGTGTTTGCATCAAATTTTTATCATGCCCAAACACTATTGTCTCGACTGCCGATTAGTTGTCCTACGGCAATTGTCAGCGATAGACGTTACTCCAAAGAAGCGTACTAAAATTCTAACGCTGCACGAACACATGGCAGGCCTTACCTGTGAGCAAATCAAAGTACTATAGACTGGCCCGGAAACTCTCTTGATTTAAATCTAATCGAGAATCTGTAGTCGCAGCACAGGGAAGAAATTGAAAATAGCAGAAAAACAACACACGTTGTTAATGGCTTATGAAATTTGGAGGAAATAAGATATTGGACAATTTACATTTAAAAATTCACTGAAATATTGAATAAAAATTCCAAAGAATTTTGGTCGGATTTTAACCAAATATTTGCATTAAATAATTGCTGTCTAAATACACATACCGTATATTTACGTTTGTTTCGTTTATGCATATTTATTTATTTCGATGCTTTAAGCTGCCATATTTATTTAAGATTATTTAATGTTTTCGTATATTCCAGTAAAGTTACAAGTTCATTATTATTATCAACATTATGATCATCATTATGATCATCATTGTCATCAACATAATGATCATCATTATGATCATCATTATAATCATCATTAAGATCAACATTATGATCATCATTATGATCAACATTATGATCAATTTTATAATCATCATTATGATCAATATAATGACCATCATTATGATCAATATTATGATTATCATTATGAACATCATTATGATCATCATTATAATCGTGTAGTTTTCAATGCATCTCTTAATTTCATTTCCTTTTCCGGTATAACTGTTCGAAGTTAGCAACATTCTTTTTTGTTTCTTTATTTTCTTATTGGCCTAAAAGTCATCTTTTTTATGTTTCCAGTTTTCTATTCTTGGTTATACTTCTCGTTCAATTTATTTCCCAATATTTTGCTTTCAAAGTTTACGATAATTTGTCTTTCTTTGAAGATGGAAGCGGCCTGCTAGGTCTCTATTTATAAAATACTAATTTTGTTAAAAGTCTGGGTAACTCTATGATTTAATTGATTCTTTTCGTTACTTTTTACGTTAACAAATTTGTCGTATTCTTCTTCTTTTTCTTCTTCTTCTTCTTATTATTGTTATTATTATAATTATTTATTTATTTATTCTTTAGAGGCATATTCTTGTGGTTATTTTCAAATTTTCATCTTTATCATCATTTGTTTAATTTTAACTTAATTTGTCTACTTTATATTTGTTACACAGTATTTTCAATTCTTAACTTGTTTGTTTTTTAGTCAACATTAAAAAAAATAACAAGGAAATAAAACTACTTTTAAGCATATTTGGTTCATTTGTTTTTTTCCTCAGTTGAATTTGGTTAAAAATGTTATCGTGTGTTTTTGGCCGCGGTCAATTAGTCTTGTAAGTTTTCAAGTGTTCATTTTATGGAGAAAAAATCTGCTCTTTCACTTTCGTTTTTTCCTAGAAGCATAATTTTGCAGTGACGTGTCAATATATCTGCCAGTGTGGATAAAAATTCAAAAAAGATTTAATGTATATGCTTATATAATTCATAGATGTCATTTAAAATGAAATTAAAACCTTACCCTTTGCATTCCAGTGATGCAACATCCGAACTATGTTAAGAACCTCGATTCTTCTGGAGAGTAATCTAAAATATGCAAACAGTAAAATGCAGAAGGCTCGCTTTAGCTTTGCTGCATTCTTGTTAGGCATAAAAGTTACCATACAATATTGCACGCAGTGAGGAATGAGAAAATCGATGAAAATGTGTTTAAAATCTTTGTCTTAAATCAGTGTAAAAATACGTTAGGATATTTGTTTATTCGATTGTAACTGTATTTCGAACAAACGAGAAGACATTGTCACATAACTAGATTCTTCGTTTCAGTTTATTTTGTTTAAATTTCTCAGAATGTAATCTCTTGTGCCTTAAACTGACTGGAAAAAAATTACAAGCCATTAATGATAATCTTTCTTCACATTTACCTCTTGGTATGATACATTTTCTTCAACATTCCAGAAATATACTTCTCCCACCCTCTCCCTTCTCTCTCCCACACACACACACACAAACACACACACACACATATAAACACACACACACACACGCATATATATATATATATATATATATATATATATATATATATATATATATATTCAGTCCTGAAGATTGCCTTCAGGGATGAAACAGATGTTTGCTGCTCGTTGTCGCCTCAGTGTCCGCTTTTACAATTACATACGCTGTATCTCTGATATTGAGTACTTTAACCCATTAATATAGTAAACATTAAACATATACTTTTATCATTTATGTGTTTGGTTAAGGGGATATATGTATATCTATCCATAGTGTGAAAAAATAATGGCCAACTTTTCAATGGTAAAGGCACTTGTTATAGAATTATTACCTATACACCTCACAACCACTATTGCGTCATGTAATAAAGAATTCTCTAAAAAATATAATGAATTTAAATAAAAATATCCAAAGTAACTCAGAGAAAAAAGAATAAAAAAAGTAATATCATAGCAAATATATATTCCATTATTATCGTATCACGCGAAATACTCACTTAATGCCTCCGGTCTCAATAAATACAGAATAACACATTAGTACGTAGAGGAGATCTGGCTGAGTATCCGATAAATATAAACTGACATTGGTTTTGAATTTTAGAATGTGTTATGTGTTTGCATATTTACATCTTTACTTTCTTTTTTAAATGTTTCTCTCTGCCTCCCTATCCTTCTCTCCCTCTTTCTCATCTTCTCATTTTCTTTCTGCTTTATTATTTATACTCTCTACTTACCTTTTTTCTTCAACTTACTTTTCTCCCTCAGAGTCTTCCCTGTCCCTCATTCTCTCTCACTCGATCTCAGTGTTACTCTCTATTGCTTCCTGATTCATCATTTCTGTCTCTTTTTTTTTTACTCGTCTTCACTCCTTCTTTCGTAGTCTTTTCCTCTCTCTTTTCTTCTTTTCTTTCTCTCTTTTATTCATTCTGCTTCTCTATCGCTGGCCCTTTCTTTATCTGCTTCTCTTCCTTTAATTTTCTCGTTTTGAAAAATCCTGTGCTCAAATATGTATTCATTTAAAACTTGTCCCTTTTAATCTCCTTCTTGTGCGATTATGCATCTTGAGTTAGATACAAATTGATGCAAGAATAACTAAACAAAATCACCGAAATTAAACAAAGAAATCAAATTAAAGAAAATGTTACATCATGCATGGGTAACTACAGCCTTGTGAAAATTAATTGAAACAAAACAAATAATTCCGTTATTATTTACTTTTTTTCGTTTTTTTCCAATGAAACATGACTCAGTGCACATGTATGTCGATTCCACGAAATCTTTCCTCGCAGATTCTTGATTGGATTCAAATCAGGAGAATTTACGACCTAGTCGATAGTACTTTGATTTGTTCACTGGTATGACTGGCCAGTGTCTTCGTGCAGTGTTACAATTTTCGTACGCTTCCTTGAAGTAACATCCATCGTAGATAATAGTCGTAGGACAACTAATCGACAGTCGAAGCAATAGTATTTGGGCGTGATGAAAGTCTGATGCAATTACGGATGTCGCAAGTTTTTTCAAGGCCAAATAAATTTCATCAGACACCCCGAAAATTGATCCATATTACTGCATACCAAAACAAATGACCTAATCTGAAGAGAAAATAGAAATCGATTACACCCTGTCACTCCAGTGGGTGTAAAACTGACCGTATGTTGAAAGAAAGGAAAGTAAAGCGATTGTTTTAAATAATTTGCACAAAGGTGCATTTAGAGTAGAGAATATGTTTAAAGACTGCACATCACTGCAAATGATATAATATGAAGAAAAATAGAAATTAATTACACCCTGTAACTTCAGTGGGTCTAAAACTGACCGTACAGTCAAAGAAATGAAACTAAAGCTGTTGTTTTAATTAATTTGCACAAAGCTGTATATTCAATTCATAGTATTACTTTTTCCTCTTCTTTCTTTTTTTATGCCTGATTTTATTAATAACTGAAACACCATTTATATTGGAAAATATTCAAGTTTGAAAAAACCTGTTAAGAATTCTACATTTATGGCTATCATAATTCTTAATTTGTACACGTCTGGTAAATACTTCTGAAACTGCCAAACCGAAAAACAATTAATGTTTAAATATACACAATAATAATGGGTAATATAATTCATTTCAAATGTCGCAAATATTTAGTATAAAATACCACATCCCTTCGCTATAATCTGTCAGAGATATAAATGCATTCGAACAGAAAATACAAAGATAAATGTTAGAAACAATCCATAGGGGAAAATGGATGCTATTAAAAATTAAACCGTGGACAGAAATCAATGAAATGTAAACTTGCCTTGTGAAAGGATCCGCTATATACAAACATAGAGTTTCTGTTCTTCCAAAGCAAATGCAAATGTCCCGAATTCAATAAAGGTAAGTATTGAATTATATTAGTTACTCGAAGGAAGATACTGTTAAAACAGTAAAGCCTGCCTTCCTGGAATCGAACACCAGTCTACCGTGTGACATGCTGAGATAATTATTTTTTATAATGTTAGTTCACCCAATACAAGGCACGAAGATCACCCACGATAGAGGATTATTGAAGGAGATTGTTGTAAGAAAAACGGAAGGAGGGTTTGGTTTGATTTATCTTGTTTTACGGCATATCAACCTCAATGGGTTATTTAATGCCGACAAAATTTTTATGGATAGATTCGTATGGATAGAATATGTATTATTTGGTTTAGATTAATTTGGTTTATTTTGTTTTACGGCATACCAAACTCAATGGATTATTTAATGCCGACAAAATTTTTTATTGCTGGTAATATTTTGTTTTGTCAAAAATCTGATTCTGGTAATATTTTTCCTTCAAAACTGTATTGCTGGTAATATTTTTTCAAAAAAATATTGCTGGTTAAATATTTTCACATGGCTGGGACCCGACCATGTGCTACCACCCCGGGTCAGGGTGGACCTGGGAAGATCAGCAATTGAGAGGTGGTTCAACGCTCCTGAAAACCTCCTGATTAGACGCCTTGCTGTTGGACGTAGTTTATCGTCTTACACAGGACGCGGATGTAGTTTAACGTCTTACCCAGGACGAAGGGAAGGAGGGAGCTGAACTTGTACATTTGACACTGAGATCAACATTGTATTTGTCAAGGAACAATCTTCTCGGGTGTTTGTTCCAAAATGTAACAGATTTGAGGAAGAAGCTGAATAGGACTCACTTCTTATCAAAAGAACATGAAAGGAATGGGAGTGAGTTGTCACTATAAACATGACATTGCAGACTACTTTATATTACAGTTACATAAAAACATTTTCTTTATTTAATTCGTGGAGCGAAAATATGTAGTATATTTAAATTGGTGTCGAACCCTTACTCAAATTGGCTTTTTTTTTCTGGTAAGATGATAGGTTAAACGTGATTTCGCTAATCCAATCAATAATTACTGCGTTAATATACAATCTATACTCGTGTATCCTGCGACTCTTGAAGACCTAATTTTGAAGCTAATTTCAAGGGTGTCGCATCATACACGGGATATAAAATTAGTGTATGTACTGCTGGCCATGGCTACACCGTAGACAAAACTATATATCAATTAACTGTAGTCAAAATGTACAGATGTATTTAAAATAAACATAATTTAAATGAAACTCATGCTTTATTTAACTGTATCCACTAATAATGCATGTAATATTCACATATTATTATCGTATTATAAAATACAAACATAGCGAATATGCATTTTTCTATTGTTTAAAAGATATTTATCTGTTTCTCGTTCGATTGTTTATGGCTGTGCGCGTTTACACAACGAGTAGAGTGTTACTTACGATACATTTCTCATTCAATTTCACTTTTTTTATTTAACTATATGTTGTAATAAAGCGATAGAGGAAAAGGGATTAGTCTATTGTAATTTGGTCTCTCAAAAAACGAACTCGAATGATACATGATGAAATCATTTTTATAAATGAAAATTTGGATGTCGCGTGATACGCGAGATCGCGCGTTACACAAGGATATACGCTACATACACTTTAATTGATAAGTAATGGAATACTATATTTGGTGTGTATAAAAGTTTTCAGTGTTTTCATTAAACAAAACAGTTTTCTACTATATTCAGTTTTTAGTTCCCTAAAAGGGGAATGTTGTACGTAAATAATGTAAAAAGGTATATTACTTAATTTAGCAAGAAATTAAACATTTTATTTCATTAATATATAATGCTATATCGCAGATTTCAGAAAGAAAACAAACAAGACCGATATATATATATATATATATATATATATATATATATATATATATATATATATATAAAACTAAACTATAAGACTTAAAAAGAGACTGTTAGACCAACACAAGGAATGTTAAAAGATTCATGTTAAAAAGATAAAAAAACAAATGAAAACTACAGACAAAAGTTCATTTTCTCCATCAAGACATTCATTTCTGTAGTTTACTGCTACCAGCAAGAAGAAATATTTCTTCTCCCGATGATGGCCATTTTGGCTGAAACTAGTCGAGGAATCTAAATGAAATAATAATTAAAAAAAAAACAAAAACGAAAGAATATTAATCTACAACCCAGTGTGTCTGAAGATTTTAATTTTTAACTTTTTAATATTTTTTTATTGTTCAATATATATATATATATATATATATATATATATATATATATATATATATATATATATATATATCAACAAATATATGTATCAAACAACAATGTTACAAGTGACATAGACATTAAGATTTGTGTTTGTGTGTGAACGTAAAGATTTTGTATATTGGTGAAAGTACGTACGTACGTGTATGTGTGTTTCATGCCGTTTTCCCACAAGTGGGCGAAAACACGAATCTCTACGAGAGATCACATTTTTGAAATGTGTCCGCTGAAATGCAAAGTGAAAAAGAGAACGAGGCAATAACTCGCCTAGTATTTATAGTGTAGGGAGAGCGAACCCTAGTGATCATTTAGAGAATTAAGGAGGAGCTAACAACGACAAGTTCTATAAAATGACTGCAGTTCGACTAAGTTGCCTAGTTTTCTCGGAGCAAACACTATGTGTAGGATATTGTGGTTGTTCAGTAAACATTGGTTAGTTTTGGTTCCAAATGATTTGAAAGTCTGTTTAACACCAGAGACTTTTTTCAAAATATAATAATTCTTATTTTCTAAACGTTTTCAAATTATTATCATTGGTTAGAGAGTTTTTACAAATGCAATTCTTACTAATTTTATGTCAGGGTTCCTCGTAAATCGATAAAATGTTTTGAACAATTGATTACAAAAATGAAATTGACTCATAAAGTTGCTCTCAGGATGGGATGTTGCGAATGGAATAAATTAATTTCTAAAATTATTTAAGACAATAATTTCAATGTTGCTTGTCCTACGTTTTCAAGTTTACTGTCAAATGACACTGAAATAATTCGCTCATTTTTGAAGAAACTTAAAAACAAAAAGAACTGAAAGCTGTTCATATCCTGATGCCAAATTAAACAATATTTGTTATATATTCGTGTTCAGTCACATTAAAATGCTCATAATAAATTCTCCGTCTGTCTTAAACTTTCGGCGGGTGAATTTGCTTATGTATATATGTACAGACGTATATGCATATATAAATTGACATGTGCATAACTTAATTATATCTGCTTCTGTAATATAATGCAAACGCAAGTACACGTGCAGAAACATCTAAGTAACTTTGAAGTTAAACCTTCGGATAATATTTTTCCCTATTACCCCTACCCTAAGCTGAACAATAAAATCCTAAAATTGGATGCAAACAAAAGCAAAATATGATAATTATAATATATTATTGAATTTTTGGAAATTATTTAATGATAAATAAACTATATTTTTAGTCCTTATTTTTAATAGTAAAGTAATATTTTTAGGATTGTCAGTGTATTAATGAATGTTTATTGAAGGCTGCTTTAATTTCTTGTTTTTCAACAGCAGGAAGAGTGCATACCGAAATGTTCTGCCCTTTGAAGGAATTTTCTTTTACCTGTATTTAATATCTGTCTATATTTCTGAGATGAGGTATTATGTACACTATTTAAATTATTCTAACTATTGTCCTCATCTTTGTCGCCATATTTATTACAACGTTTCGGCGTTGTACGGTCCGGACTTCTTCAGGTGGTTGGAATGTCGAATTGAATCCTTTATTTCGCACACTGGGTAGACTGTTCTAGTTCGACATGCCATGTTTAATGGATGCCACATGACAGTTATCTCCTGTTAATTCCCTTCTGCAAGTTTTCCACTGCTTTAACCAGGTATTGAACACACACCCTTTGGGCACTGTCACTGGATCTAACTAACGCCTTTATCCACGGTGCCAGTGAAAGTGAATGAAAACTGAGTATAGGGTGGATTTAGGAAAGGACAAACAGGTTTTAGGAAGACAGAATATGGCAATTGATGTTGCCTTTAAAATTTTGAAGATTGTTGTTATCAGGGAAGCATGTGAACGGAATGAAATCTCGCAGGCATGAAGTACGAGAAAGGAAACATTTGGAGTAGAAGTGGCGGTTGCATTTAACTATTTCAACAGTAAAAGGTTGGGACCTAAATGAAAATCTAGTAGAACCTTTACGTTAATGCAACCGGAGCACCAGGGACAAAAGCTTATCAGAGCAGTTGCTATGAAAAAGATAGAGTGAAGCCACGCCTCCTTGGTGAGAAATTGACTGAACTGCCAAGTCAAGATCAATTATAATACAGATCTTTGTTTGAGGAGCCTCGAGATGAATAGCAGGTGCACCAAGCTAAATATGGCAGCAGTATGGACGAATGATATATTTTTAAATGTGCAAAATGGATTCTGACAAGAAATTTAGATTTGAAATTTGATTATCTTACTGTCAGCGAAGCGAGACGTACCAAAAATAGTGATTTTACAAACGCAATCATCTGCCTTAAATATTTTGGCAGACACTCTAGATAAATGAAAGGAGTTTCTTTATTTGTTGTCTGTTGTCACGTGTTTGAAATTTGCCAATTTCATTTTTTTTTCTTTGGTACTTGCTTTGGACAGCTTTTAATCGATTTTCAATAATCTCTTCTAAGAGCCTCCTAATCTAAGTTGGTGTTGTATTCCATAGGAGGTTTCAGTCATTCATTGTCGCGTCACGGCTTCTCAAGCTGTCACGCATGATCGATATCCGGAGATATTTGACACCATTCTATCGATATCATTTGAAAGCTACACTCTTCTATATGCTCTTCTGTGGGCCATGTCTTAACGAGGACTTTCTTCGAAGCCCCACCCCCGGATGGCGTTACATGATCACAAACAAAAAAACTGTACAAATAAGGACATTAAGCAACAGCAACAACTAAAATGGATAGCACATATGACTCGAAGAGAAAATAATGATATATAAAAACATTGACATTCAACGCGCCTTAAAATAAAAAGTTAGCAAGGAAACCTCCGTCAATGAGAAGATGAATTTCTAGATGTCCCATTTACTCAAAAAATTGTTTAAAGCGAAATTTGTTATGAATTTCAACCGTGAGTAGCACCGGTTGCTCGGTCAATTAATGTCGAATATTTCATTATATGGAACAGATAATATTATTAATATGATTGCCATCTCTCTTGTTTCAATATTTTTTTTTTTGAATTTCAAATTCTGCGAGCTGTCTTTTCTCGTTATGTGTTCTGGTACTGCAACTCTTTTTTCTTATTCTAAGGATTTGTGTGCTTCTTGTTTGGTTGTTCCTTAAAATGTCCTCGTTACTCACAGGTGAAATCCATAGTATTTTCAGTTTCCTTCTATAGAACTACATCTCTGTTGCTTAAATTGTTCTATTCATATGTGAGGCAGTTGTTCAGCATTTGCTGTCACAAATAAGAATTGTTATTCCAAATAATTTCAAGATTATTTTCATTATTTTAACGAAATTTTGCCTGTGATAAGCAAATTATACTCGTTCACAAACTGAATATATGTATAATATACAGATCGATTTAAACATTATTCAACATAGTATAAATCGGCTCTATTTAGACATTATTCAAACTATTATAAATCGGATCTATTTAGACATTATTCATACTAGTACAAATGGGATCTATTTAAACATTATTCAAACTATTATAGTGATTTTCCAAACATAGCTTAGATGTGGCACAAGGCCGAAAGTATGGGTCACCCAGTGAAGATCGAACTCACTACTCAGTCGTAATTGTTATAGCGAATCATGCTTTCTCCCGATTATACCGCCTTAAGGTGACCAGTTCAAACTATTATATATCGGTATTCTTATTGTCCTGCGAAAAATAAAGTTCCAATATTCAAAGAACGCAATAAAAAATTAATATAATAATACTCAATATCCACAAGTCAGATATATGCTTACGTGTCACTACATAAGTAATAACTTTGATTTATTTATTACAGATTTATTTATTATTACATATGTAATAAATTTGATTAATTTGCAGAAATAAATGAAAAATATGCGTGGAGCACAATACCACCTTTTGTTTTGGCAAATGTTCATTGCTACGATCATTTTTTACGGCTTATCAACTTTTTGTATGTTAGTTAATGCCGAAATATATATTTTATGTTGTAAGAATAATTATTTTGTTTTTTCGTGTAAATATAATATTAAAAATTTTATTGGAATACTAATAAATTTCATTTAAAATGTTTGACATTTAACCCATAGATCGGGGAAGAAGATGTGGGTTAATACCATTACCAAGAGTATATGAATGCAAGTGAATGTAATGAACCCGACTGAATTTCGAACTAGGCTCTCCAACTTCTCATTCTTAACCGTTATTCAGTACACAATACGCACATCCAATGACACAGCACCTGGTATTCTAAAGCGGTCACCCATATAGGTACTGACCAGGCTCGATGTTGCTTAACTTCGGTGATCGGGTGTGAAGCGGTGTTTCCACACGTAATCAGAAGCAAAATGCTATTCCTGTTTATTAGTCAATAATATTATCTGTTTATTTTCAAGGCAATCTTGCTTCTGTGAGAATCGCGAGGGAACGCGGCCAGTGACCCACATCCCTGTCATCACGACGGCATTGTTTAACAACAAGTTAAGTATTCTCAGATACACTGGCTTGTCTGTAAACGTTCAGAAAGCTTCGAGGTGTATCAATGGCTGCAACTTGTTGTTTATATATATATATATATCTGCCTTTGGTAAGACTTCAATCTCACTCCTCATCTTACACACTTTTCATGTTTGATGTTTTCATGCCTGACGCTTATTCATATCAAACTAATAAAATTAAGAATTCTTTGTTTTAAACCCTACCGTCATTTCCCCAACATACGCCTCTGGCGTCTTAGAGCAACATAATCAAAATGGAGGATTTACTTTCGGAGTGTTGCCGGAATCTCCATTTTTTTTACGAGGTGTGAACGTTTTTCAAAAAATGGCTCATGGAACATTTGTTCTGTAAAAAATATTTGGTGGACTCATGTGAGTCCGGAGAAACACAATGTATAGAAATATGGAATTTAAACAAACATAATGCATGTATTCATGAAAATAAATTATAAATATGTGTACCTAGTTGAAAGGAAAGGAAAATACATTAAAAATAGTTATCAAAAGTGTGCTTGCTTGTGTGTTTGCTGAGTATGTGTTATATACACGAGTGTGTATGTGCCAAAGGAGTTAACCCACCGTAGTGCTCCTCGTCATACGAAAATATATACTTTATACCGTAATCGTTTTTATAATTACTTGCTGAAATTTACTCTCGGGATAATATCACTGATCTTGGAGCGGCAAACAGGCATCATGTTTGTTCTTATTGTTTTCCGTTATTGCTTCAGATACTTTTTCCATCCGTTTCTTTCTAGGAAATCCATGACTTGTTCTTATTAATATTATTTATTTATTGCTGATCATGTTTTGTCTGCACCACCCGGCCCAGTGATTGAACTCACAATTATTTTGCCACCAAATTCATGAACCAACACATTAATAAATTATGCTATTTTCATCTTTATAATAAGTTAGCAATAGTGTAGAAAATTCCCTGGTAACAGAAATATCACTAATCTTTGAGCGGTAAATCGATTGTTATTTTCCCAAGAAAATTTCGAGAATTTAATGGCGAAAGGAGCAGCAAATTTATCTGAAAATCACAAAAATGTTCTTTATCTTTGGGGGAAAACTTTATTAAGAAAGTGGCAGCAATTCATTGGGACTAAAAATTCTTTGTCTGACACAATAAATCACCATCTTTTCTCTCTACATGGCAACCACCCCCTGTTAGATCAAACAATTACAGGAAAAAATCGTAAGCGAATATAATTGTTATCATTGTCACATGATGCACAGTTTTACTCGTCTATAATATTTTAAGGTTGTTTTTATTTTATTTTCTTTCCTTTCATCTTGTTTTCTTTATTTTCTTTTATTACTTTATTTTTATTGAAAGTTACATTGTACCGTTTATGCGAACCAATCTTTGTGCAAATCTAAGTAACACGTATTCATTTCCTATGAGAAGTAACCAAGCATTTTATCTATTACGGGAACAACAGATTTCCTAAAACGATTCGTAATACAAACGAATTAAAAATTAAATAGTGAAAATTAAAAATCAGAAATTCAAATAAAAATAAGGATAAAAGTGTAAATTTAAATAAGAAATATAAAAATATAAAAAATTAATTTAAAAAAAAAATTTCAAATTCAAAAGTTAAGTTAAAAAATAACAAAAATGAATCTGGATCAACGTATTTGAAATTTATTTTTATGCCTGCATGTAATCGTCAATTCATTTCTCTTGTTTAATAAGGGTTATTTAAGTGTTTTAAGATAACCAGCTTTTTAAGAAGATATAAATTGCATTTATTTCCTTTACCGTTATAAGCCTAATCCCTAGATTCTAAGTTCATTGATGGTGAGATGCCATCATTCTTTAACTGCCAGAAATATTTGAAGGGAGTAGTGTTGTTTTTGTATTTTAAATTAATTAATGTCATTTTATGATGGTAAAACGAAATTTCCAAGGATTTTCATTGAACCAAAATAAAATTTAACATATTTACCGGAATGAATGTTCACTCGGTATATAATATAATATATCGTTCATACATTGACCATTTAATGGACATATCGTAGTTTTTACGGCAGTTGCATTTATTTTTAGAAGTATTTACGTTGTTTTGTTGGAAATATGTTTCTTTAATATAATTTTGTTATGATGGGAGATGGATGAGTGTATATTATTAACGCAGCTATAGCTGATCTTAACATTGTTTTTATTTTTTTTAAACTTATTTTAGTGTTGGCGAATGGTTAAAGAGTTCTAAAACATTCTTCCGGTATTAGCTTTCACATTACGGTTAAAAGGTGCATTAAAACATATAATCTTGTATTTACCGTGTTTCTGCTTATTTCTACCATTTTTGTTTATTTCTAAATCATTTTATTTTATTTTATGATGGCTTGGTTCTAAAACTTGTATATATTTATCTTTAGACTTATCAAATATGTCCTTATTAGTGGAATTTCTGGATAACCTAACTTGGACAGATTTACGTAGTTTTAGGACTAATGCATCTATGGTTGTATATGTTTTTACAAAAACACTAATATATATATATATATATATATATATATATAATTATTTATTTAAAAATATGATTCCAAATCGCTACATAAGAGGTCTCATGTTTCAAAACAAGAGCCGAAAACTTCAATATAATCCTTTAAATTAAATTGAGTTGAAAGTAAAATGGGCTCTGTTCCATCTTCAAGCGAAATTTTTGTTGGAATAACGTATATCTGAAATTTACTTGTTTTAAAATTGAAATCAAAATCCCCATGGTAACAGCTATGGTGAATTGTCTAAAGTGGGTAGGCGAGTGTAGGGTGTTTATAATAAGTAGCGGTATAGAGATACTTTCAAGGTGTCAAGTCGGGGAAAGGTGGGGGTGTCAAAAATGAAACGGAAGATGTATTGGCCATTGTCTAGTTTGCTTGTCTATGGAGATTTATTTATTTATTTTATTTATTTTATTATGAAAGGGAATTGTGCATATAAAAAAGAAAAACTTTCGTAACGTTTGTTTTTTGACGACTTCATAAAGGGTTATCTTATATGTAAGGTATTTAAACTACTAATTTAGGCTATGGATTATGAAGAGTGTTATGTTGTATGCATGTTTGTAGTTAATTATTCCTACTATGAATCTGATGATTGGGCTATTTGTTAAACAAGTTATATAAATTTTTTTATCTAATAATTCAAACCAAAAATCTGATGATGCCTACAAAAAACCGTTAACTCATGTCTATTATTTAATAGATTATTATTATTTAGAAGTTTAATAATGTGCAATTTTTCATGGAGGCACAAAGGGCATGGGTCATCCCAAGCTTTACATATTGACCCATGCCCTTTGTGCCTCCAACAAACATTTCGCTTGAAGATGGAACGGAGCCCATTTTACTTTCAACTCAATTTAATTTAAAGGATTATATTGAAGTTTTCGGCTCTTGTTTTGAAACATGAGACCTCTTATGTAGCGATTTGGAATCATATTTTTAAATAAATAATTATATTTATGCTCTACTTTTGTATCGAGCACTATTTTTTAAAAATAATAACTAAAATACTAAGGGACTTTGGATTATTTACCTAACCAGTTCCTTCCTATTTTCTATATATTTTCACACACACACACACACACACACACATATATATATATATATATATATATATATATATAACTTAGAAAATATAGCATAGAAAAAATATATATATATATATATATATATATATATATATATATATATTCTATGCTTATGAGGAATAGATATGCAATATGCGACCTAAAACATTTGTAGATATAGACACATTGAACTCAGTACATCATGGTGTTTGTCATTTTCACAGCTCAAGAAATATTCAAAAAGGAAACTGATTGTCATCTACAAGGTTGGCTTTTAGATTCTCTCCCTTGCTATCTCTCTCTCTCTCTTTCTCTCTCTCCCCCCTTCTTTCTCTCTCTGAAGCAATCTACACAATTCTCTTCCAAAATATGTTACATAGAAAAAATAACGAACTCAAATTTGACGTTTACAAAAAGGCTACCAACAAAAATGACTTTGTCACTTTTTATTCACACCATCCTAATATGATTAAATCTGTTATAATTTGAGGTTTCTACCTAAGAGCATTAGGAATCCGCAGCACCCAATTCTGATACAACAAAACAAACACACATAGAAAACACATTCAAAAACCTCCATATACATATATATATATATATATATATATATATATGGTTTGAGAAATTATTGTTGATAAGAGTTCGTTTTCTGTACTTTAATTCTCTATAAAACAACGAGTCTAAAAAGAAAATCATTTTGCACGATAAATCATCTTTTTATATCCGTGTGAACATTTATAATTACGAAAAGATGAATATTTACTAGTGGTGTTTATATATGGAAGTGATAAAAATCTTAATCATCAGCATCTACAACAACATCCAGCAAAAGGTTTTCTGTTTTTACGAGAGAGTGTGGTGCATGTGTGGCTAATGTAAAAAGTAATATGTTGTTTATTGATTGTTAGTGTTAGAGATACAATCTCTCAAAATGGGTAAGAATTCATAAACAGCATTATTTTTACACTGGGTAGTATGTTTGTGTTCGTTTTTCCTTATCAAAGACTGGTAGTCGCGTAAGGCCTACAGACCAGATTCTTCTTAACAATTAATGTTTAACTTACAGCTTGGAATGGGGCGAGAAAAGAAGGCTTTATGCATTTTCAAACAGGAGGAATTAGTGCGAGCGTAATCATAATCTTCACTACAATTTCAGAGTCGTTATTCCTTACGCTACATGGGCATCATAAAAACAATAACTATATTAGGTAGATACTATTAATCTGCAGTCTAGTTCCGAAAGAATAACTACGATTACTTGAGAATTGTCCAGAAGACACTCGCTGTCACACTTCTACACACCTTAGGCCATTGTTGAAATGACTGACTTTTAGCAAAATGGTATATCAAAGTATATTCGTTGAGTGTTCCTGGGCTACTCTCTACTGAAATATGTGAAGGATTAAATTGAAATAATTGCGAAGAAAATTGGTTCAATGTGTCGATCTCTACAATTTTTCTCGCCTGAATCTATCTTACATATTTATAAATCTTCTGTTCGTCTATGCAAAGAATATTGCTGTTATATCTGGTCTGGTGCTTATGTTAAGATTTTAGAAATTCCTGTCAAAATCGAAAGAAAACTATTCATTATTATTGAATCTGACATGGTATTTCGGCTTGACACAGTCGTAATGTATCTTCCCTGTACCTTTTCTGTAAATACTTTCATGGTAACTGTTCTCTTTATTACATCGATTTTACGAATTTCAGCGCAGCGCTAAATTGGCAGCTATGTTTTTTATAGTTTAAATTGCTAGATGTAACCGTAAGTTCTATGTTAACAATTTCTTCTCTAGTACTCCTAATATGAGCAGCTCTCTTCCAGGCTTTTGTTTTCCATTCAAATTTAATCTCCAAAAATATAAATGCAATATCACTCGTCAGCTTATCTCTCTGTGAATACCATTATTTTTTATCTTCCCTCCTTAATAGTGATTTTTCTCAGATTTTTTTCACTCTCATTAATCGATTGCATCATAGTGGCGTTATCGACTTGCTTGGGTCGTTTTTAAGAAAAACAGTCCTATAAATAAGATTGGTTGGTAAAACCTGTCTAAGAAAATTTGCATAATCAACCGATGACGGTAAACAAAAAAGCAGTAGATTAACAAAACTCTTCTCCGTTTTCCTTTGTGCATTAAATCAATCACTGTGTTTTTCTTTGTAATGTAAAATTGTCCATAATATAATGATTTTAATTACATTTACTTTATTAAAATATTAATTATTTTCGTTTCAATATTATTTTTACTATAAATTAATTAAATTATTACAAATATTTTGTTAGTAAATACATTACCTTGGAATATTTTTAATGGCGACTAATTTTGGAGATCCTTGATCGTACATGTTCTGAAGGAATTAGAAGAAAAAAGAAGAAAAAGAAAAGTCAATTACCATGACGAAAAAGAACAATAAAAATTCAATGAAGAAGAGAAACAATACAACTATGACGACGAAGAAGAAAAATGGGTGATAAAGAAAAAGAAGGAAATTGTAATGTTGACGACGAAGACAAAGATGATTAAAAAAGAAGAGAAAGAAGAAAAATCCTAACTGAAATTAACTAGTACTATTAAGTATTTCGGATCTGGGTTGACAGAAAAATTTAGTAAAAAAAGAAAGTCTATTTATTGAAATTAAAAAAAAAATATATATATATTTCCTATTAATTATATGATTTAAAACCGGAGTTATTTTATTAAACATATTACTAATTTTATTAATCAACAATTTGAAATCTTACATATTTAAAGTAAATTATCTTCGAGTATCATTTGTTCCAACTCTGAAACTAACAGATATTTTTAATCATACACAGAAACGCAAATTGTGAATTTCCTTCGTATCTATTTTTAATTAACGCAGCATAACGCTATATTCTGAACTTTGATTCAGGATTTTTATTACAACGAAAGTTGCCGATTTTAGGACAGTATATAGGATTATTAAAATTTTAAATGGTCGGCCATCCAAAAGATGCGATTTTAAGTTGTAAATAAATTCAGATTGAGATTTCCAAAATTACAATCACTGAACAGGAAACAATAAAATCCTAGAGAAAATTAACGTCGCAAAGAACTGTTGGAATTGACGTTGACATATTTGGAAAAGATATTAAGATAATCAAGAACCTATTCTGGGAGCCAGCCGCCGGCATACGGTGAATATTAAAAAATAGAAAGGAGTGTAAAACAAGGATGCATCTAGTCTCCGGACTTATACAACTTATACAGTGGGGCTATTCTGCAAGAATTAGAAGTTCTGGTTGTATTCATTATAAGAGGCCACAGACTAAACATTATATATGGAGATAGCACAAGGCTGAGAGCAAACACAAAAAATGAACCTATGAGAAATCCTACTGAAGTCAGTAAAGAAAATAGAGAAGAAAGGAATAAACATCAATTGCATGAAGACAGAATCTATGGTTGTCAGCAAATGGAACAGTCCAACATTCAATTTACATATTAGAGTTACCAAAATCAAGCAATTATAATAATTAAAAATCTGGGAAATATTTTAACAGAGGGAGAAAAGTGAGACACGGAAATTCGAAGATTCATCGAAGATAGCGAAAGATACCTACCAAAAGCTAAGCAAAGTATTAAGAAACAAAGAAAAGAATACTGGGATGTTATGCAATATCTGTACTCCTATATCGAAGGGAATGCTGGATATCTCACAGATGAAGAGAATATATTTAACAAAAATGCGATTTATGTAATATCAGGAATAATGAATGAATCATAGATACCAGTGAACATCGAAAAAATATAAAAGGTAAAATAATGGTTTGATTGGCCCCAATTTTAGTTTATAATATGTTTTATCTTCGATTTGTTGAACTCCAATATATTGTTGTAAGATATTTGATTCTTTACTTCTCATTATTAAAATCTTCTAACAATTGACGCCATTTTTGACGACACTGGTACACTAGTGCGTGCACACACATACAATATATATATATATATATATATATATATATATATATATATATATATATATATATATATATATATATTCTATTTACATTATTCGGGCTATTGTCCTCACCTTTGTCGCCATATTTATTACAACGTTTCAGGCCGTTGTACGCTCCGGCCTTCTTCGGGTGGTTGGAATGTCGAACTGAACCCTTTTGTCCCTCACTGGGATAGACACTTCTAGTTCCACGTGCCATGTTTAATGGATGTCAGTTATCAGTTATCTCCTGTTAATTCCCCTCTCCAAGTTCTCCATCGTCTTAACCAGGTATTGAACTCACGCTCTTTGGGTCCTGTCCCTGGATCTAACCAACTCATTTATCCGCTAGCACGAATAAGCGAAATATTTTGAAAGAGTTCAGAACATATTACTTTCACTGAAGAAACGTTACTGTGACACAGCGTTTTTTAACGATCTTCTTTTTTATATCTCAGATATAAATGTCAATAATTTCAATGTCAATGATTTCGGTAACAGAAACTCATCTATATTTAATATTTTTGTTTAGACTATTAAGTTTTTAAACAAATATCCAACAATTTTAAAATACATTTTAAAAATATTTTATCCAATTGAGTAAATGAAATCATAAACAACCTCTGAGCCAGTCTGCTATACCGTTTTATTTCTTTTGACCTCGATGCTTTGTCCTTCAAGCCACTTATTCATCGATATTGTTTGCTATCAGGGGAAATAATCTTAATAATAATCAATACGGAGTGACAGATTTAGTCATGAGGCCAGGTGTTCTGTCAATCGATCGCTTGCTTGATTACTTCCTATCTAGTCATGCAAGTTACAGTTACTGACACTAGAAATTTCATTTCCTATGAAGACGTTCACTTTAGGAGATTTCATTCTCAAAAGCAATTGGGAACCATTTTTGTTTTTGCTTCTTTTGTGGTAAACACAGATTGTATTTTTGAAGACTTTGAACTTCGCTATTTAGAAAAGAAGTAAAAAGCTAGCAAATCAATTTCTAACACACAAATCAGCGTTTATTCATATATATATATATATATATATATATATATATATATATATATATATATATATATATATAAGGCGCTATAGCTTTTTCTTCAACTCAAGTACATTCAATGGTTTTCCAAGATCTTTAGGGGTAAATTACGAAGACAAACTTATTGTAACTGCGATAAAATTACAATTTCAAAATAATTATAAAAGATCGCGTTTGCACCTGATTTTTTTTAATAACCATCATAAAGCAATTCAGATTACTCTAAGTTTACTCGAGTAAATTGTCCTAGTGGATAATGACGTTGGTTTTATGAAATTGGTGACATATTAGTTGTGATTTCAACCGTAATTGCACTCAGCGGAAATGGGTGAGCAATAAGTGAGCAGTACCAAATAAAAATAAGAACTACACTATATGCCTAAACTAGAGCGATGGAACGAGAACAGTCATTCCAATAGATTAAATAATGGGTTTATTTCGGAATGCGCTGTAGTTTACCCAGATCGATATTCATCTTAGGAGAGCATGACAAAAAGTTGTGACAAGAAAAATATATATAAATATATATATATATATATATATATATATATATATATAATATATATATATATATATATATATATATATATATATATATATATATATACATTCATGTAATGAGTTGTGACAACAAAAAAAATGAGGGCAATACGAATATAAATAGTATATATATATATATATATATATATATATAAATATATATATATACATACATACATACATACATACATACATATATAAATATATCTATACACACACACACACACACACACACATATATATATATATATATATATATATATACATGTATGTATGTATATGTATGTGTATATTTCTTGTAATGAAATGAATTATGAAAGCTAATAGTTTCAGGCATTGGCATGCAACAATGAGTCATCAGGCAGTCGCTATCCGTATTTTGTTTGTGTAGTGGACAATTTATACATCCTCCGCTAGTTCAAAATGCTGCAACTAATGGAACGGATATGTACATAAAATGCACACACCAAATAAACTCAAGAAGAAGAAGAAATGTCCATACAGCTAAGATGGCAATGGCAAAAGAATCATCATTTTGGCTGGAAAAAAAAAAAAATATCAGAAGCGCACCAAGAATATGCCAGAAACAACCGAACTTCAGTTATCATAACACTAAAATTCGAAAGCAGAGTTACTTACATTGTAGATGCTTCATAATATATATATATATATATATATATATATATATATATATATATATATATATATATATATATAATTAGGTCTCTTTTACTCATTTAAATACACATAGAGACCTACCAAACTACATCCGTAACATACTCGTTGATAATACACATATAATAGTCTCAACCACATGTACAAATGCTAAAAATGATGGAAGCATTATTAATAAAAAAAGAATGAGCTAACATTCAATACTGTCAACTATGAACACAGACCGCGCATTGAATAATACTACCATATATGATCATGTGTTCCTGCTATTCACTTTGGGGTTCTTTGCACAATCCAAAGAAGGATCTGTAATTTAATCGATACTGACTTGGCATCTCGACTTCAGTTACATTCTCCCCAACATAGCGCGGCTTCCATTTCTTCTATCGGATTTTTTCTTCATAATTCGATAGTGTATTCTTTCTCCATAGTGACAACATGCATAGTTAGCGAGGTGAAAAGAAATATTCATAAATATATGATTTGTTTTTTACGGTTTGTCAACCATTTGATAATTATTTAGGGCTGAAAAATATTTCGGGGTTAGGAATAATTCTTTCTTTACATTCAAGCGATCTGGAAGAAAGAAAGAGAAGACAGAAGAAAAAGAAAAAAAAAATAATACGAAAACAGGTCATAAGCGAGCACACACACGCTCGACTGACACATAACAGATGTCAGAAGATATCCAGGTCAAGCACCTGACCTACTTCCGTGTCCACGAAAAATAGAAGTTTGTTATCAAATGGTTGAAGAAACGAAGTTTAGAGACAATGAAAAATATGATAGGTAACAGGTGGGAAGTGTATCTAAGGATATGAAGACGAACCATTAATACGAAAACACAGACAATTTCCAGAATTAGAAAAAAGCCACACAAGATGATGTTCGCTGAAAATGTTTTTTTGAGATAATGAAAATTTTTTATTATCGGGCCTTTGGCCGGAAAAAAAAAGTGAAATATTTTTATTCTTTCACGGAAACGCCAACAGGTCTGAGAAATCCCTTTCTTAGGTCGTATCCAATTAGCGATAAACTGCTTGACAAATACCACGTGTTAAAAAAGCCGAAGGTGTCATCGCAGTCGCTTATGATAAGGGCGATTTAAATTTTTATTTTTTTAAGCAAGGTGTTTCTTCCCCCAGAACAAAGCCACGGATTGTCCGCGCCCGACTAAAGACGTCATTGGCTAGATGGGACCACATGACACACGAAGGAGGAGAAAGATACCCGACCAGGAGGTCATTGGCTAAATAAGATCACGTGGCGCACGAAGGAGGAGGAAAGATACCCGACCAGGACCTCATTGGCCGAGAGCGGTCACGTGACGCACGAGGAGAATCGGTCGACGCCCTTGTCAGAAGTGTAAGTGTGAGGGGCCGATACGAAGAAGCGGGGAAGTTGGTATACGCCCCTCAGAGGCACAATAAGGAGGTGGGAGTGAAAGTGAGTTACCGAAAATGGAAAATCCCTAACCAGAAATAAGAAGGGTGGATACGTATTTAGAATTATCGAAGAATCCCCGACGCCAAACAGACCCACCCCAGTTTTGACGGCGTCAATAAAAGCGAAACCCCAACCGACAGAGAGCAGATCAGCCGCGGACGGCGAGCGGATCAGAGTTGCGCCGCGGACGGCGAGAGAGTTTGAGCGCGGGCGGCGGGCCCGGTTCATTCGCCCCCTTGCGGGCAAGAGAGGCCAGCTTGTTTGGCCGAAGAGAAGAAGTTAATTCGCGCACTGACGGCGGAGATGAGTGACCTATAATTCAGACTCTGAAGAGAAGAAGTTGAGTAGAAGTTTGAGAGCGGACGGCGAGAGAGTTTGATTTGGAGTTTGAGCCGTGAACGACAAGCAGAGATGAACGCCCAGTGTTGAAACCGCGTCAAGATAGCTAACCAAGATTCACGCACACTTCTGGACTCTTCTTCAACCAAGAACAAGTAGTTTGAAGAGCGACTTAAAATCAGACCACAGAAATAAGTTTTTTTTTTCGACTTTCGTCCAAGGACACGCCGAAACACAAATTTCTTAGAGAGCAGACAACTGGAAGCCTTAAAGTTGCCTAGTAAAAGCGTCGTGCCACAATCCACAGAACGGGTCGGGAAGTAGACATAGTCCTATGTACCGAGCAAATAGACATAAAAGTTTGTTACCTTTTTCTTGATACGTTGGACCTTGTGAGTTTTTATTTTATTTCTTTTTTATTATACATAATTGTGTGTTATCACCCCCGTTAGACTCAACTTGCATTACGGCCCCAAGCCCTGTTTGATCTCGTCTGTCTGAGATCAAGTCACAACGTGGGTAGGCAGACCGGAGATCAATGCAGTTACCTTGGTAACCAGGCGTTGGAAGCGGGTTGGGAACGGCGAGGCTGGTATCAGTCTAACCAAAGGGTTAGAACGTCACGTTTGGAGCAGCGAGGAGCGAACAGCTGACGCCGTGACAAAAGACGTCACAACTGGTGCTGTCCGTGACCAGGATATCAGAGCCTGGGGAGCACGTGACGTCACAATTGGCGTCGCGAACGGGATCGAACGACACAGTCGACGCTGCGACCGGGGGACGACGTCACAAATCGTGCCGTGACCAAAGGATCAACCCTGGACCACGTCACGTCACACCATCATTAATTCTTAAGTATTTGTATGTACCATCTTGGTCTATTTTCTTAATTTTCTTGTTGGTATCAATGTCTAAATCTGTATTTTTTGCTAGTGTACCGCGTTTGAAAGTGGTTTTGACACATTTATCAATTCCGAATTCAATTCTAATGTTTTCGCTGACAATAATAAGTAGGCTTTTCTGCTGGTTTTTGGCAAAATTTTAAGATCAAAGGTATAGAATAAATGATTCCGTTTACCATTCTGTGACTTGTATCCGTAGCTACTGTTGTTCAGTAGGCAGCTGAGTGGTTCTAATGCAAGGCAGAATAGTAGTTTTGACAATAAATCTCTTCGGAAGATCCCACTTTTGATGTTGATTTATCTCGCTGTTAATGACGCATTTGTATAGTTAAGGTTTAGTATAGTCTTTAGGTTTTTCATGCCCGCCATTATGAATTTGACTGTTGTAGGGCATACTCTGTATATGTGTACGTTCTTCTCTATCAATGAGTGTGATACACTAACGAACGCCTTACTGTAGTTGATCCATGCTTTCGATAAGTTCTTTGCCTTGTTTTCACCACTTCTAATATTGTTTTATTGAAAATTAGTTATTCCTTGCACCAGTAACTTACTCTTTTACATCCGTTCTGTTCTATTGGGAGTAAATTGTCCTCTCGGTTATGATAGAAGTGAAGATCTTGTACATTGTTGGTAGGCAGGTGATAAGCCAATATTTATTCGGGTTCTCTGTCTCTTCTGTTTTGGGCAGTGAGTATGTTACTCCCGACAAGAGCCATTTGTGACATTTTTCTGGGTTCATGATTATATCATTGTATGCCCGTGCGAGGTCTTGGTGGGTGCCAGATATATTTTTTATCCAAAAATTGGCTAGTCGGTCCATTTCTGGTGCTTTCCAATTTAGGATTTGCAAATGGCAGCGATTATTTCAGTAATATTGAAATCCGTTCATTTTTGGCATTCTTTATGTGAGTATTGTTCCGGTTGTTACTTGATCAATCTAGATCGTTCATTGAGCAATTGCATTTATTCGACATCTTACACCAGAACTCTCCCACCTCCTGGATATTTCTATTTTATTTTTTCCATTTCTCAATATATGTTCTTGGAGTCTAATTCGAATATGTTGTTTGGCCAGAATATTATTATTATTATTATTATTATTATTATTATTATTATTATTATTATTTCCTTTGATTTCTGGCGTTTGCACCTCTTTTCTGGTCCCGCCCGGGGACCTAAGGTTAGAAATGGCATCATGTCACTTTCCACTGACCAAGAAAAAAAATTACATAGATAAAGCACTACGTAAAGTGTGGGCTGTACATGTCAGAACAATTTTTTGTATCTCTTTGAGGCATGTCGTTCCAGGAATCCCTTCATTTAGTCTGCTGGAGTCTTTTCCAACCAATCCGAGGGCTCCAACAACAACAGGGATTGTTGATGTTCCCATGTGCCACATTTTTGAGATTTCTATTTCAAGGTCCTTGTATTTTGACAGCTTTTTGAATATGTTCAAAGATATTTTGCAGTCTTCAGAGACTGCCA
The DNA here is from genome assembly GCA_903632075.3 of Acanthosepion pharaonis. Classification (NCBI taxonomy): domain Eukaryota; kingdom Metazoa; phylum Mollusca; class Cephalopoda; order Sepiida; family Sepiidae; genus Acanthosepion; species Acanthosepion pharaonis. Next base: position 1,187,367 of record CAHIKZ030003683.1, read on the forward strand.
TATCAATAAGGAGGCACTATTATTATTATTATTATTATTATTATTATTATTATTATTATTATTATTGTTATTAAAACACTAAAACAAAACCAAAAACGTTTTCGGTTACCCATCTCTTTATAGTTGATGTCATCTGACCGGAGTGAGACGCAGACCCATATGGGAAAAAATAATAGAGAAGAGGAAATAAAGATATATTAGGGGTGGCAAGTTTTAGTGTTTCTCACATGGACATTGATATGAAATCTAGCCAATTCTAAATATCAGTGTACAATATGAAGCACTGACAAAACCTGCAAGAGCAATCGAACATTTCCATCACTTGTTGTAGTGGGTCTACATTTTTGGGACTCTGAAACTTGAACGGCTATGTGAACCCTTTTGCAACAAAGAACTGCCAAAATGTAGGCAATGAATAGATTCTGGCGAACTCAATGAGACCGTGCAGATCTGAGACCACGCATTGCATGCTTCAAAGAATAATTTAAATAATTACAGAAGAATTTTGAGGCCGTATTAGAACATATTCTAATAACAACTTTGGTGACTTCAACATAATGGATGATGATTCCCTTTCAGTACAATTGCCGTATTTTAAAAATAAACACTTCAAATATCGATTTTGTTGAAACATGATTTCATTTAAAAAGTTTCTTCAGGGGCCAATCTGGGATTAGAGGATCTGAAGCCTTGTTCTACATGCCAACTAAAGAAAAAACATAAAAATGTACAAAGATTATGCCTGTCCCTATTATTTATATATATATATATATATAATATATTATAGACATATAATCAATATGTTTATTATATATGATGTTAATATATATATATATATATATATATATATATATATATATATATATATATATATATATATATGTATGTATGTATGTATGTATGTCTGTATGTAGTTGGATTGATGAGTTTGTCGCAAACTCACATCAATCCAACTACATAAATCAACTATTATCATTGATATTGAGCGCTTTCAATAAGAACCGTATATAAATAATATATATAAAAATTATATATATATATATATATATATATATATATATATATATATATATTACATATTTACATATATATATATATATATATATATATACATATTTTATATATATATATATATATATATATATATATATATATTTGTGTGTGTAATACAATACATAATCTCAGTGTGTGTGTCTCTCTCTAAAAATATATATATATATATATATATATATATATATATATATATATATATATATATATATATATATATATATATATTATTCTCATAATGATAACATTTCGTAACATTTTATAAAATAGTTTTTTTTCACGAAAAGAATTAATAATTATTTGTGGAAGACAAAGTAGAAGATTTCGAAAAAGTAGGTACCCACGAGAGATGTATGAATAATAACGAATATGGATAACAATTATAGAGAGGAAATATTATTGTCCATCACACAATAAATCAAATATTTTTAAATAAAATAAGATGGGAAATAGAATTTCGGTTTATATATTGAAAATAAGGATAACAAAAATAACAATATATATATATATATGTTTGTGTGTGTGTGTTTGTATATTTGCTAATTCTTTTACCACAAACAAGGCCATAAAGCCAATAAGGCTCAATGGGTTGCTGACCGTGAAAAATATGAGAAAAAAATAACGCATGACTAAGAAGACAGAACAAAAAAGAACAAGAATTAATTAAACACACACACATTGTTTTTTACATATATGTATGTATTTTATTGTGCTTATTATATGATGTCATATTATTTGATTTATATTACTTTATTTTCTGTTGTATTTGTTATATTATATTATTATGTTCGTTGCAAAGTAAATATTTATTGAATGTCTGCATTTACCCTTTAATCTTGTTTAATAATTTAATTTGATTATGGAAATTTATTATATCATTTTTTCTTCTAAACACAGTCTACATTTTCTTTTATTAATATTATATTATATTACATTATTAATATCTTATATGAAGGAACTTTCACATGATTTCAGATATATATATATATATATATATATATATATATATATATATAAGAAAGATTTACGACAAAGTGGAGAAACTTTTCTTGTGACCTGTTTCATCCTTTAGGACTTCATCGGACTAAGTTTTACTTGACATACGCAAGAAGGAAAGGGTAATTTAAATTTAATCTTCATTTTTAATTTAATATAAGTTTTTGGATATATAATGAAGCTGATTTAGATTATTTTTGTTTATATTTTCATCATATTTGTTATTTAATATTTCACATATATCACATTTTCATATATATATATATACATATATATATATATATATATATATATATATATATATATATATATATATAAAAAAAATGTGTGAGAAGAGAGAGAAAGAGTGAGATAGATAGATAGATAGATAGATAGATAGATAGATAGATAGATAGATATCCCCTTTCACATTCTACAGAAACTGATAAACTATATCATATACATTAAGACTTATGTTTGATTGAAAAAAATGACCACTTGAAATTTAATTGCATCCTTGTGTTAATATTTTGCTCGAAAATATTGAAAAGATTGAAGCTGAATAAAATTGATGACGTCCAAGATTCATGTTGTTTCAAGACAATTTTTGTTTTAAATTGATTATGCAGTAAAGACAAAAGAATTCTGGACTGAGTTTTTCAAACGGGACAAATGTTGGAAATATGTCGGAAGAACTGCAAAGCGTCTGGGTTTGAACAAAGAAATTTACTTGATATTAATTTTGTTTGTCAATTTTCACTGTTGTGGAGCTTATGATAATAAAAAAAATTACCATTATTAATAGCAGGAATTTTTGTCTGAAACGTTGAGTAGTGTCTGTTCGTTAAATAGCGTGGCGAGATACAAAGTAGCATTGAATCGTTTCTTTAACAAATAACGGAGACATTAAAAAGACAACGTCTTCATAAAGCAAACGATTTCTAAGAGACTTGTCATGCTGTTAGTACGCAATTTAATTCCAGATTTCAATTGAATTATTAAATATTTCCAACAAGAAAATAGAAATGTCTAGTCATGCAGAAGCGCTGCCTTAATTCAATATTTACGTTGAAATAAATTTAAATAAAATGGCAATACATTTTCTGTTAAATCAAGGTAAATCATGGAATTTTCTTCCTTTTCTTCTTTTTTGTTGTCTTTTTGCTATCTCTTCTAAACTTTGTTCCACGGTGCGTTTACTCAAGCTCGCTAGATAGGTTATGTGTTGTTTTTTTCTGTCTCTCTTGCATTTAATCTGTCCTGATAATATCATATTTTTCAAGCCCGTTTCCTCATGATTTGCCTTAGAAACCTTAACTATCTCTTTCTTCAGTTAAGTAAAAATGTACTTTCTGTTTTCCATTTGCTCACATGTTCGATCCATGGTATTCTTTGCATCTTTCTGTAGATACACATTTCTGTTCCTTCTTAATTTCTGATGCATTTCAACTGCAAATCATACGCTTGCTGGAACCTTGGTCTTTATATTTTTATACACAGTTTTTTATTAGCGATCGTAGGTCGACGATCTTGAACTTGAGATAAAAGTTTTCAAATAATATTCAAGAATTACTACTGGAAGAAAATATTATATAAGAAGATAATAATATTCGTCGATGTTAATTTAATTTCTATCCCAAATTCAAATATCAAGAGAAGAAATATGTTTTTTCTTTGTTTTATGTATGAAATAGACGCTAAAAATCAAGAAGCAAATTAAATAAATGATAATATTTATGTTACTCGTAAAGCAATTACGCATTTCACCGCTTGGAATTATGTGTCGAACATTGAAGACAGACTCAAGGAATGGTACGAAACTGCGTCTAGGATTAGTTTATTATACATTCTCTGAAGAAATGTATAATTTTTTTTAAATTTCTGGACTTAACACAATGGAGCATTATGTATTTACAAAGCATCATATTCGCTATTGCTTTCCCTAGCCGTTGCTGTAAAGATTCATCATTTCTTCCGTCAAATCTTAATGGCACGGGGAAACTAACGGAAAATCTAGTAGATTCGAATCCTTCTCTTTGGTGGACAATTCTAACTTAGTTTTGCAATGTTTATTCAGACCAATTCACAAGAGTATTAAATAACATCTTCAATTGATACTTTCATCTCTGCAACTGTCGTCCGCTTAATCATATAACTATTTCAATAGACAATATTTGTCACAGATTATTGTGCATGGGAAACCTGTTCATCATTGACTTGTGGAATATCAGTACAATTCACCATTAATCATTGAAAGAGCTTATCTTCGTCGTTGTAGACGAATTTTTCAGACGATGTCTACCGATTTTCTTTCAGGGGTCCTGGTTTCTCGTGCCAAATTACTCCGACAGAGAAATGGATCAATTTTCCCTAAATAGAGATATCGTAACATTAAGAAAAAACAAGCGACAAAAACAGCATAATCAGGGATCGTTGCAAGATGGATCCAGCATATATAAATTATGTTTCTTCATATTTCTATTGTTATTGTCGAAAATGAATACAGAAAAAGTAGAGTTGGGGCCAAATAAGCGGTAAGAAATAGGGATTTTATAAGCGTAGATTAGATGCAGCACAAAGTCGTAAGTATGGGGCAACAAGTGAGAATAAGCTTCTTATCCATTACATCACATCGAAGTAAACGACCAGTAAGGCTATATGGACATTACCCATATATACTGGGTTTATATACAGTCGCATCTACATTGAGTATTTGGTTTTGTTTGGGTTGGTTTTGTTTAATTTACAGTATTTCAACCTCGATGGATTATTTAATACCGACAAGATTTTTATTGCTGGTAATATTTTTTTTTTACAAAAATTTATTGCTGGTAATCTTTTCTTTTTTTTTTTTCCAAAATGTATTGCTGGTAATATTTTGTTTTCAAAAATGCATTGCTGGTAATTTTTTTTCCAAAAATGTATCGCTTGTATTAAAACCTATTTTTATGCTTTCATAGTGTTTTCATCATTTTTTTTTTTTTAGTGTTTGTTTAACTATTTGCCCATAGGTGGGACCCTAACAGGTGCTCCCACCTCGGGTCAGGGTGGATTTAGGAACACCATCAATTAAGAGGTGGTTCCACGCTCCTCAAAACCTTTCGATGATAGGGCTTGCTTTCGGATGTAGTTTACTGGCTTACCCAGGATGCGGATGTAGTTTAACATCTTACCCAGGACGCATCGATTATTTGGAAAGTGTATTTCTAGTATAAGCATGTTTTATCAATATAAGATCTTGGAATACAGCAACTTCAATAACCAAACCTATAAACAAAAATGAAAAATAAGATTGACTAAAAAAACAATATATATTGGTACTACTAGAGTGGTTACTATGTCGCATAGTTTTACTTTTGAAATAGCTCGATGTAACCATAAGTTCTATTCTAATATGTCCTTTTTTCGTGCTTCTCACCTCTGCAATTCTCTTCCAGTTTCTTGCTTCCCTCCCACCCTATAATCTTCAAGTATTTAAATGCAACGTCAAGCGCCATCTTTTCCCTTACCTAATCTCCCTTAAACCCTTACGACTTAGCGTCATCATCGCTTTGCATGGAGTAAAATAATTACATAAAAATAAGTATATATTATCTGAAGAATTCATAATAGTCGCACTTTTTATTTTTCAGATGTAAATCGCAAAAATTGTTTAGTTCTATTTTACTAAATATGGTCAATTCATTAATTCCTACGTCGAGGATTCTTTTGTTAACGTAATAAAATATTAAAATTCATTGATATATTGAATTTTATAAATGTTATTAAGTATGAATTATGTTTTGTTTTATATAAAATTTGCAATAGGTGAAAGAAATTTTCATAAACAAGTATAAACTTTTTAATCAAAATCGGGATTTTTCTGCTGTATTTTGAAAGTGTAAAAAAATGAATCCTCCGTGTTTTAATGATTAAATAATTCATGAAATATTTCTTTAAATGCTGGATCTGATTATAATAATTATTCTTGAAGGGAACTCTTTCGACTCTCAGGAAACGAAAGAAAACATCATCAGATTTTAGTGCAGATTCAATAGGTTGAATGATACATATCAAAAAGTTATCTCTGTAATACAGTGTATCCCGGATATAAGAGAGTTGTCGGGAACGGAAAAGAAGTCTCTTATATCCGGGTTTGGTCTATTTTATATACATTAACACAGGCTCTAATTTGGGACCAGAGAAAATCTCTCTTATATCCGGGTTTGGTCTATTTTATATACATTAACACAGGCTGTAATTTGGGACCAGAGAAAATCTCTCTTATATCCGGGTTTCTCTTATATCCGGGTCTCTTATATCCGGGTTACACTGTATAATATTAACAATCCTGATCTAGCAGCACGACTTCAGTCACTTTCCCACGGCCGTTATGTATCTTGCTGTTGTCGTTCCTATAAATACTTTCATGGTAAATATTCTTATCAACTCTCCTCAATGGTACCTTATTTTGTTGGCGAGATGTAATAAATTTACAGTCGAAAAAGCTGGTTGTAACTCTAAGTTTTATGCTAAGAATTTCATTTCTCGCTTGGGAATCTCTTTTCTGACTTTTTGCTCTCCAGTTAAGTTTGATCTTCAAAAGTTTCAATGGAATGTTAATTGTAATCTTCTGCCTTTTAAAATCATGTTCTTTTACTGTTCTCGCTCCTTAATAATGTTTTTCTTATATTAGTTCTCACTCAGTACCCCCACTAAACTGTGTGTTAGTGGGTTTATTGCCTTGCTTAGTAAAAAATGATTAAAAAATAAAAACATTTTGAGGAAACAAGGAAAAATAAAGTTAAACTTTTTTTTACATTTTAGTATCTGTGCATGCTCATAGAAATAATGAAATAGGATTTTCAGAAACCAAACAAGTGTGAGGAAAATATCCTTAGAAATAAAGTAAAGAATACTGGGCTGCTATGTAACATCGCTGTTTCTGTACGGCAGAGAATGCTGGACAGTTTCGTCCCAAATAACCCAAATAAAGCCATTTTGATTCTGTGAATATGACGGAAGGGAAAATCGGTACAGGAAGGCGTTTTAATGATAATGATAATAATTTGCGTTTAATGGTAATGATAATAATTTGCGTTTAATGGTAATGATAATAATGTGCGTTTAATGGTAATGTTAATAATTTGCGCTTAATGGCAACGATAACAATGTGCGTTTAATGGTAATGTTAATAATTTGCGCTTAATGGCAACGATAACAATGTGCGTTTAATGGTAATGTTAATAATTTGCGTTTATTGGTAAGGATAATAATGTGCGTTTAATGGTAATGATAATATTGTGAGTTTACTAACATGACAAAATCCGGCACTCATTCATTCAGCAGCTAATGCTACTGTCGGTTGCAATTTACAAAATCGTACTCTTAAAACATTTTTACTGGAAAATAAGTTTCTCAAGTCCACTAACTGTTATCGATCTTTCCAGTATCAATGAGGGTTTATTTCCTAACCTTTTGGGGCGAATAGTAGCTAGCAGGTAATTGCTAACAATCAGATATAGAAAACTGAAACTTTATAGGCGCATCATAAAGAAACGAAACTTATAATTCAGACTGCATAATAGAAAATGGAGAGTAACATTTTGTAAGAGATGGAGAGAATGGATAACATAACAAGAACACAATGATTACAAAGAGGTGTAACGAAACAGCAAAAGTAAGGAAGTTGTAGAGAGCTATAATCAACATCCCGAATGGACAAATGCATAAGAACGAAAGACATACAATTTAATCTAAATGTACAAATTATCGAAGCAAAACGAAATGAACATTATGCCAAGTTGACATTGTTGACTGATGGGAACCTCTATATACATCTGTGATAGATATTAACAAAAGGTTTAGGTGTGTGCATAGCTTAGCGATCATTGGCATGCTATGTAATTTTGAGCGACCGAGGTCAAATATCAGCCGATGGTGAAAAAACGTATCTCTATTTCCCTCAGAGATACTTTATATTGCCTCGATAATTTATATAGCCGTGTAAACTAGACTTTCTAACCTTGAATATCAACTAGCCTGATAGAAGAACTCTGGATTCCAAACCACGGAGAAGTCAATGGGGAACAAGTCCTGTAACTTTACCAAGTAGTCTTACCAATTCAAATATAATAAAAAACGTAATCAGTAGATAGCCATGAGCGCCTACGTCCCAAAGAGACATAGAATTAAAATGTTTTACGGTAATATATTTCTCAATATCAACGCCAAAGACATTAAAAACGATTTTTAGAATTTTTTTGTTATAATATCCGCAGCCATGAAAGAAAATAAAAATTTCATAACTACCACGGGCATTTGCATTTATTCGTTCCTGCATAGTGAATATTTCAATATTTTCTTCCCGACATATAATTATTTTCTGTAATTAAAATTGCTATGATTCCTATTTTACAAATCTTAGTAAAATTCGGAACTGAACGTGCTTTGCTATGGAAACCTTTCAGTACAATTATCAATCGGTAATTTTCTCTTTCAAACAACATTCCCTTCATGATAAAACATTACATTACATAAAACATTACAAGCATCCTATTAGCGACCCGGTCACTTTGATATGGGGTAATGGTTAGCAAGCCTGTCGCGCTAGAAAAATTGTGAGTGAGTTCGATCCTCACTACTTGCCCCATACTATCGGTTTTCTGCCACATGTAAGCAACAATTAGAGAATCGTCATGCTATTTACTCCTTAACCTTAACTTGATTTGAATAAATGTAGATGGTATCAGCTTGAAGACGTGAAAGTTAAGTTTCAACAATTAGAACTGAAAGATTTTCGATGAATGTCCAATTTTGTTCAAGGCGATGAATCAGATAATTCCCTGACAAATTGGTTAATTTGATTTCCTTGTTTTTAGGTTCGATATCATCCAGACTAAATAGAAGAAATAGAAAGTTAGATGTGAAATGAATTACCTATGTATGGGTTAAAGAACAACTTGAAAATGCAATTAAGCTTTTATATTGCAGAATACATGCCGAAGACATTCATATTAATGACAGCTAACACTTCATAACTCTTTCTTCAAAGCTTCTTATTCTACAAATTTGCTTCTTTATAAATTAATATTTTATATCTAGTTCTTCATAGCCTTCAGTTTTTTTCCTTCATGTATATATTTTCATGGCCTCTCTTTTATCATATCTTTTAATTCATAGCATCAAAGGTTTGCATATAAATTTCCTCAAATTTAGGTCTTTATGTCTGCATTTCCATGACCTCCAGTTCTTCATATATTTTATAATTGTCTATTCTTTTTCAAACCTTTTCTTTTTAGCATTTCTTTCTTCGACCCTCTATGTCTTAATACCTCTTTAATTCAGTATCAAGATAGTTCTGTATTTACACTGATTAGCTTATTCTTACCGAAACCTGGAGAAGCAAGCCACCTTCTGCCCAGTGCAATATAGTTTCTATTTTATTTAATGTGCTGGACGTAGCAGATGTTAGCTTTCAAGAACTTGGTATTCTTCGTAGCTGTAATAGCTGTCTCTTTATTTTCCTGCTAGTCCATTTTCTGCTATCTCGTATATATCCAAATACAATTGGTAAGTTACTTGATGCTTCCTTTCGCACATTTTGTCTTCAGTATATCTTGTAATATTCAAATTATCCAAGCCCTATTCCATCATCATGTATTTGAAAAAATTCAACTGTTTTTGATTCTAATTAAAAGTATCCTTCAGTATCTGTCTATATTTCTGAGATGAGGTATTATGTACACTATTTACATTATTCATCTTTGTCGCTTTTATTACAACGTTTCGGCCGTTGTACGCCCCGGCCTTCTTCAGGTGGTTGGAATGTCGAACTGAATCCTTTATTTTGCTCACTGGGGTAGACTGTTCTAGTTCCATGTGTCATGTTTAATGGATCCCTTTCCCAAGTCCTCCGCTGCCTTAACTGGTTATTGAACTCACACTCTTTGGGACCTATCGCTGGATCTAATCAACGCCTATATCCACAGTGTCCTCGAGGACATCTGTGTATGAATTTCGGGGTATTATAAGCCTAATGTCTCAGCAACCAGTGCTCATATTACAATTTTTGCAGTTATCATTCATATTTTTACCAGAACTCATATTGCAGTTTTTGTTGTTATTATCACTTTTGCTCTGGCACTCCTTATTACTGGTTCCCATATTGTATTCATTTCTATGCTTGGCCGGTTCAGAAGATTTTTGTGGCCTAGCATATGTGTGATTCCTTAAATTTCTGCGGAAAGAAATACAAAGAGGAGACAGGCCACCGCCTTAAGGTAAGGCTTCATGAACACCAGAAAGCTGTAACACGAGGGGAAGTGGAAATATCAGGCTGACAACATATGAAGAGAAAAGGGAGATCACCGCCCTCTGTGGGATCAGGTTGAGATCATAGAAAAAGAACACCATTGAAGAATTCTTAAACTTAATTGAAGGTAATTCCTTTATACTAGCGTTCCTTTATAGCCTTTTCTAGGTCTTCTTGTTTTCTTTCTGTATCTGCCATCAACACAGAATGATCTGCGCATCATAATTTGGTAAGATTGTACCCTGCGACACTCAATCCTGATATGGTCTCCTTGTAAATGTTGAATAAATTCGGTGAGAAGTAGTATCCTTTTCTTACATTCCTTCCTATAAAGGTTTTGAAAAAAAATAATGCATTTCTATATATTTTAAAATTACCCAAATCTGAAACAAAACAACTAAACGCAGCAATTACGTAGCCAGATGCAGAAAGAAAGAAAATAGATCTGTATCTATTTACAAAAAAATTTGTTACATACAACACTTTCCATGTTAGCAGTCAGTGGCGTCCACAGTAATCCAAACTCTCCTCGACATGTCTAGCAAGTAACAAGATGTTTTAAGAAGTGATCTGGAAAAGAAATAGGTTCGTTCAAAGCAGTTTAGGGAAAGAGGAAGGGAACAGATAAAATAACAATGAGTGTAAAAGAACGAAAAGCAAAATAACAAATGAAACAAGAGAAAGAATATTATTTTTGTTGTTACATCGGCCATCTTGAATTCATACAGAAACGAGGCTCTTTGGGGCCATCATCTTCCATTTCGTTTTCGCTTGCATTTGTTTCTAATTACGATAGGCGACAAGATCGCTACATTGGTCTAACATTTCCTTGATTTTTCATCCTTTTTTTTCTTGACATGTCGCTGCATTTATATTGATTTTCGATTGTAGATGGTAAGTTGATACTTGTTTTTTTTTCCCCTGCGTTTATTATTTAATCTCAGATTCTTATTTTTTTTGTCTGTCATTTCGTATTTTGACATCTGTTTTTTTTTTTTTTAATACATACTCCGCTTGTCTTTATGGATTCATTCTTTTTTTTACGAGGGATTTTTATTTGGTTTCACAAATTACAACCACGTTATTTGTTGTTTTTTTTCCTCCTGTTTTTGTTTTGTTAATTCTTCGTTGGTTATCGCTATTGTTCATTCTTTGGATAGTTCATTATTGTTCATTTTTTATCTCACGTCTATTCGTTATTTCTTTCGTTTTTTTTTCATATATTCTTACTTTCGTTCTCTCTTTTCTTTCGTCTCATCTTTTATTTTCCTTCTTCTTTTTCTCTCCTTCTCCATTCCATTTTAGTTTTATTATTTATTTCCTTCTTTCTCTCTTTAATACAATTTGTCATCCATTTTTTCAATCTTTCATTTCTTTCTTTTATTTCTTCCTTCTTTCTCTCTCTTGACTTTTCTTAATGCATAGACAAGTTTTTCTTTTTTTTTATTCTCTCATTACGTTTTTCGACAATTTTCTTCTTAAATATTTTCTATCGTATTTAATATCTGAAGAAGAGACTTGAGAGAACAGAAATAAGTCTACAGAATGAGGCTGAGTTAACTAAGAACAAAAAATGCCAATGACGAGTAAGTTTAAATGTAAAGTAAAAATGAATGTAAAATGTGAAGAAAATGGATATATAGTGAATGTTTATATTTAGACACAGAAATAAAGAGTTGAAATTCTTAGGATATATAATAAGGAAATAGAGCTTGGAGATTTTGACACACCCATGGCATATTGAGGACAAAAGAGACAGAGGGAAACAGGAGGCAACATACCTAACAAGCTTTTGACAATAGATGTTAAAACCTGGATTATCATGATTGTAAAAAGACACACTTTAATAAGAACCACAAGTGATAGGAAACTGGAGAGAGCCATGAGCATCGACGTCCAGAAGGGCAATCCACGAAGAAGAAGAAGCAGAAGAAGAAGAAGAAGAAGAAGAAGAAAGAGAGAAAAAGAAAGAAAGAAATTAAAGATAGGCGTAAGAGAAAAATAGAGGAAAGGCAGTAAAATCGAAGAAGAAGAAGAAGAAGAATAAGAAGAAGAAGAAGAAGAAGAAGAAATGGATCATCAAACTGAAAGTGAAAATGCCAATTTTATAAGGAGATAAATATAATCGAATGGCATAACAGAAACAAAATCGATAGATTGAATGCAAAGAAAAAGTAACAGAGAATAGAAGTGGTTATAGATATAAAGTGGGTGGAATAAAATGTGATAGAATAAAGAAATAAATAAAATGTGTCAGAAAGAATGGAATGGATATATAGAGAGGAAATAGAATGAAATCTGATAGTAAGAATGAAAACAGAGGAAAGGAAGGAATCGAAGATGTTATAGATAGAAATTGGATGGGAAAAATAGCTAGGTTTAAAACTTTTTAAATAATTGTCTATTGTCGGAATAAATATCCGGTTAAAATTGGCGTAAGAGAAAAATAGGGGAAAAGTTGGGAGAGACGGTAAAATTGAAGAAGAAGGAGGAGGAGAAGAAGAAGAAGAAGAAGAAGAAGAAGAAGAAGAAGAAGAAGAAGAAGTTACATGAAATTGAAAATGCAAATGTTATTAGAGGGGAAATATATTTGAATGGCTTAAGAGAAACAAAATCGATAGATTGAATGCAAAGCAAAAGTAAGAGAGAGAGAGAGAGAGAGAGAGAGAGAGAGAGAGAGAGTGGAAGTGCATATAGATATAAATCAGAATAAAGAATGATAGTACGAACGAAGAGAGTTGGAGGGAGATAATTGAAGAGGATATAGATATAAAGGGAGTGGAATAAAATGCTATAGAATAAAGAAATAGATAAAATGTGTCAGAAAGAATAGAATGGATATAAGAGAAACCCGGATATAAGAGAAACCCGGATATAAGAGAAACCCGGATATAAGAGAAACCCGGATATAAGAGAGATTTTCTCTGGTCCCAAATTAGAGCCTGTGTTAATGTATATAAAAAAGACCAAACCCGGATATAAGAGAAACCCGGATATAAGAGACTTCTTCTCCGGTCCCGACAACTCTCTTATAGCCGGGTTACACTGTACATAAAAATGAATATACATTACAAAATAATCTCATTCTTTACAGGCTTAGTGTATTTCATCATTCTTTCCATCATTTTTCATCTCTGTTTTCATGTATATTTGGTAAATCGAAAAAAGGGGTAATGTAGTATAGATAACAGTTTACATTGGATTTTAAGAAATTAAGATTCTAATGATCAAAAAAGCAACCTTTCCGATTTGTATTCAGAAAATTAAAAATTCTTGTCAAGAAGCTGTCTGAGTGGAACTTTCTCTTTACAGATGCAGAGAATGAGGATCATTTGGCACACTGTACGTGGCATGGCGGCTCAAAACTGTTAAATTCTGGACTGGTGAAACTATGAAATAAGTATGTTAATATTCACGATTAAATTAGTAAAAAAGAAGCAATACGCTCGTAAAGCTTTGTGTGCTGGAAACGAGTTATCGGGTGAAAAATTATAATCTACAACGGCCATGTAAACACTTTTAAAATCTATCAAAGATGAAAACTGTTCTGATAAACCATTACATAAGGAGTGAGTTATTTTCCTGAAGAGTAGAATGAGTCTTCCTATTTCGAGCCTCTTTAGGGACATGCGTGTCCATGCAGTTATAAACTCATCACCTATTTGTATTGATAAATATTAGCCATATGTATTTATTAGTTATATTTATCTCAAACAAATGCAGAATAATGTCTTTCCTAACATAGAGATAAATGCATACACAGTACGATAGATAAATTGTCGTACAAATTACGGAAAAATGAAAATAACACTGACACATCATTTTAACAGATATACAGGGTGTTTCAAAAAATTTGATATCCTTTGAGATGTAAATATCACAGAAAGTACATGATTAAGACAAATGAAATTAAAAAGTATTAATGTTGAAGATCATAAGATTTATTCTTCCAAATCTGAATGAGAAATTCAAAAGCATGTGGATTATGTGAACGATTTCACAAATGTTCAATATGCGAACCGCCTGAGACACGGCATTTTTATACCTGTAAAGAAAAAGATTAAAGATTAAAGAACATAAAAATACAAATAAGAAAAACACAAAAACATAAAGACATAAAAACATAAAACAAACATTAAACATAAAGATGCTATTAAAATTTGAAGTCATTTGAAGGAGATCTAACAGAGTTAGTTATAATTTTTTGAAACACCCTGTATTTACAAAAATTGCCCAAAAAATATCTTGAAAGAGTAAAGAATAAATATATTCAATAAAATCGCCATTGTCCTCAACCATGGCCTCCAGACGACTTTGGAATCTCCTGAAATTTTTCTGGACATTTTCCTTGTTTAAATTGGCGAATGCTACCATAATCCTTGCCTTCAGCTCATCTTAGGTTAAAAAAGAGTTTAGTTGATCTCTCAATCAAGTGCGCCCCACACATAATTATGAAGAGGGTGCAGTCTGGGGAGTTAGGTGGCTAGATGTAAGGGGTGAGTAGGTTTTAGAAATTATCTGATGGGCATGATTGGGTTCTCCTGCTTGTGTGGAATGATGCAGTGTTTACTGATTATTAGCTAGTGGCACTCCCGCTTTGTTTGGGGTGAAATGCTTAAAAAATAAAATAAAAAATAAGAGAATAGCGATAGGATTATAACGTTTTGTCTGTGGGTAAGAGATGCCTTGGGACAATAACTAGACTATAAAATGAGGACTGGTCACCCCCTGCCCATTGCACTGTACCATGTGTCCTTAAGGACGCCTGGCACAGTGGATAAAGCCGTTGGTTAGATCCAGTGACAGGACCTAAAGA
>CAHIKZ030003683.1:1207500-1305000 GCA_903632075.3 Acanthosepion pharaonis
AACACAAACCCATTCTTATTAACAAGGCGTCTACCAGAGGAGGAGTGACATTAAAAATGAAAATACATTTAAAACAATGTTCCGAAGACAGACACTTAGGGGCTGATGATAGCCGCGTACAGAACGTCTTGAAGTAGGCTATACTCTAAGTTGAGTTTTTTTTTTTTTTTTTTGCTGTAAAAGAATACATTTGCTCTATTATAATAAATACATCGAGCTCTCTGTGGATCAATTTTGATAATTAATATTATTAGGATCCACCAGGATTATATACCAACGGATCGATTACTTGTCCCACACACACACACACACACACACACACACACACACACACACACATATATATATATATATATATATATATATATAATATTAATAAATCAAACGGCTAGATATAAGCAAATAGATACGCGTGTGCTGGTGTGCACACCCGGGCAAGCAAATAGAAATTCGTCAAATTCATACATGAGGTGTAATCATAATAGTGCTGGATGTGGTTATACAGAACAAAGACATATATTAATTAGTACATATTCGTGTACCTACGTTTTGGTGCGCGACTAAAGATTCGCTGGATTACCAGCTCATCGAGAATAAGTTCTATGGAGTTCACACCCCTCCTCGGTTTTCTGAAAAAGAGTAGAGGTTGCTTCCTGTTAGGATTGAATTTCCGGTTTCTTCTAAAGTCTACTTCAACTTTATATTTCTGACGCAGTCATTGGTAAACAGCGGTCTACGTTCCGTATGCATTCTACTTCGTCTTTCTGAATGGCCAGCATAATTTTATAAGGAAATTAGTGTTTCGTAAAATAATCTATTGACCTACTAACAATTATCACTATGGAAGATCTTACTTGCAAAATTTCTTTACTTTTGAATTATAATAGTTTTTCTCTAAAGAAATGTATTTTTTTATTTTCAAACGAATAAATTAGAAAGACATCCCATGTAGCGACACGTGTTAATTATACTGTCATCACTGATGATATTTTCAGTTTTTTAATTACAGAAAAATAAATCAATTTTTACCCCATTTCAAAGGTGTATTCTTACGCATACAGTCTACTGTATTCAAAGTAGCAGAGATATTTCCTACTAAAAATTACTGTTAAAAAAGCTTCTCCATGTCTTAACGTGCCTGCCTAAAAACTTAAATTATATTTACCATTTATTCATTTTGACTTTTCGCTCTATAGGTATAGATAAGTTCGTCTATCGTCCGGTTCACACTCCTCCCATAAGTAAAAGTTTATGTTTTTATTGTTAGTATTGTTCATGTTCTTTGGTTATGATTGGGTTTCCAGTTCCTTGTAATTTTTGTTTATTTTCTTTCACTCCCAGTAGGCCGCTGCATCTTAGTAGCACTATCGCCTTGCTAGGTCTGAAATGATTTTAAGAAAATATATCGAGATAGTTGATAAAATCCAAAAAAAGACTCTGTAATGTTATCAGTCGGGAACTAAGACGCCGGACTAAACTCTATGATTTTAGACGGAGTATTAGACTGGCAACTTGATGTAACCGTAAATTCTATTCTAATAATTTCTTTTCTCGTACTTCTCGCTCGTGGAAATCCTTTCCGGCAAGTCGGAATCTAAAATCTTCCAAAGTTGAAATGCAACATCACAGGCCATGGTCTATGTTCTTGTATCTTCTTTTTTTTATTGTCTTTCTTCTCGCCAAAGTTTTCTCATCTTCTTCCATTCTCAGTAACCCCTTGAGTCTAATTAACATTATCGCCTTGCTTGAGGAGAAAGGATCAAGACGAGTATTTGTATTCAATTTTCATAGTACTTCCTGTATGATATTTTTCAGTTATTGATAAATATATGGCGAAATTCCTTTATTTTCTTGTAGTTCATATGGGATTTAATAGCATATACGCGCGTTCGCGCACATGCACACACAGAGACACACACAAATATATATATATATATATATATATATATATATATATATTTGTGTGTGCGTATTTAAATGTATGTTTATATTAAAATTTGACGTTCTGATTTTAATCGCATTTTTATGTCACATAAACCACTTATTGATCTATATAACAGATTTATTATTCTTACCACGAATCAACCGACTTTATTTACTACTTATTTCTTTTTTAGACGCCATCGAGAGATTATTCATTCCACTACCTCGTCTCATAGTTAAACACCTCGACGTTTGGAATATGAGGCCACATATTGTAAAAGCTATATTCACAAGCGTGATAAACTAATAAAAATGAAGTTTATGACTTTTACGCTTTGTTTTATCAGTCGAGGTCGGTAATGAATCATTGAATAACACTGTACATTTGCCTGGCTGGCAAATTAAAATTATAAATTATGTTATATTGTCTTCAAGCGATAGCAAATAAAATGAAACCACTGAAAGTTAGAATTATAAAAACATATATCCCAATCACTACTGCTATAAGTTTCATGTCTTGCACTTCCCGTCCTTGCAACTCCCTTCCTCTTACTTGCTTCCCTGATAGCTACAATCTCCAACTATTCAAATGCAATGTCAATCGACATCTCCAGACGGCTTGATCTATTTCCGGTCCTTCTTTTCATCCTTTATTCTCTCATGCCTCTTTACTCTTGCTCCCACTTTCCGTAACCCCTTGCGTGCTAGTGGCACCCTACCTTGCTCGGGGTGAAAAGTTTTAAAAAAAAAAGCGGATCTATATGTAGTGTAATGTTTAACGACACGTAAAGTGAAATCGAACAGTGTTCAAATCTCGGTTAGTCTGTTTCGTTTATTTTCACATTATATTTTTGGAAATGCATGAACCTGTTTCGACTTTGGTCGCCTTCCACCAGCTATGTGATAAATAGCAGGGTAGACTGGGCAATCTAACCACGGGTGGCAAATTATTTAAGAGAATGAAAACGCTGATTTTCAAATACGTGATGAAAGGAACGGTAAAACGCTTCACTAATTTCACCAAAATAACATTACCGGACAGCCGTGATTGCCTACATCCTGAAACGACATAGAATTCTACATCAATCAACAGAGAACAACGCTTGAACACTGATAGAACTTGCTTATATTTGTGACAAGATTTGTTGAACTATGCTTACTTACGGTCATATCAGTTTGAAACACCGGTTTCCGTACGATTACCGAAGTTAAGCAACGTCGAATCTGGTCAGTACCTAGATGAGTGACCGTTTGGTAATACCTGCTGTTGTAAACTTAGATGAGCAGGTCGTGCCACGGATATTGGCTCGGAATTGTTTATCAAAGAGCCGAGTTCCAATTCCTTTCGTGCTCGCTATATTCATATCTGCGTAGATGGCCTTAGAAAAGTAATGAGGCCACTTCTTCTCTACACAGCTATGGATTAATTAGTAACCCTTTTTTGACTAAATCATTATCTCTTGAAAAAACTTACATTCCAAAAATATAATCCAACTTTAAATAACCTGCAACTGGTAGATAAGCTATAAAAATCGAACCCCTCTATCAATATTATTTCAAGGTCAATAGATTTTACTTTCAGAAGCTGGCGTCAGATAATTTTAAATGGCATTTGTGAAAAAGATTATGTCAAAACATATATTTAATCAGTTGATAAATTTTATGTCCGTGTAAATTATTCATCTGTACTATAAACATCTCGTGTCTTACTAATTTATTTTATGATAAAAAAGTGAATAAATAAAGAGAGAAAAATATTTCCTACACGTATACTGCCGAAAAAATATTCAAAAAACTAATAAATGGCAACTTTTACATTAAATAAAATATTACTTATTGATATGTTTAAAAATCTTGTTTTCACACACGCATTAATAATAAACAGGTCCTATTTTTATTTTGTTGTAGATTCTACCACATGCTTCAAACTTGTTTTCTCTCATAGATGCTACATAAATATATTTAATAATTACGTTGCTTCGCAGAAATCAAATATATTCTGACTAGAGGAGAAGTGCGGTGAGTAAGTATATGTTCTCATGGACAACGGAGAAAAAAATTGACTCTGAAGTTCCTTGTATATTTTACGCAATCACCACCACTGGCTATGTATTTTCACTAACGAAGGATATTTCGTGAATTGTCAGCTGTGAAAACTCGAGCAGAACGCTGTTACGACGCATTCTTCACCGACTAACTGTACTCACATCAAGTATTTGGTTTCCGTATTCAGTATGCCTCAATGGTGCACAATGGGTGCATTTTGTTCTGTAATGATGCGTTAATGCCATATCTTTGCTTCATACGCAGTTTCATATCATAATCGTTTTTTTCTTTTAACTCAGCTCTTATCTGCACCATGCTAAAATAGAATATATGTTATTTACACTTTCTATTCAAAATAGTGTCTTCATCTTTTTTATTATTATCACATCATTTCGGTTGTTGACCCGGGTAATTAATACGTGAATTCAGCGGAAACAGGGTAACGAATAATAGAACAATACTAACAATAAGAACTAGACAAGGTATCCCTCGACATGGCCAGTGTACAGTCTACACACTTATATTAAATAAAGCGCACCGTCTGGTTAACCCTGTAAGTTACCATAATCGATATACTCTTGAAATTACAATTGTTCCTTTTTGATTCTATGTATAAGCGTAATGTTTTTTTTTTAGATTTTCTCTACAACAGGTTCAGTCCATTGTATTCTCAGTATCCTTCTGTAGAACCACTTATCCGTTATCGCAAGTTTGTACTTCATATGTGATGAAATTGTCTCGTATTCACTGACATATTACGTAACTGTTCAGTACTCATTTGTTTCTAACGAAATTTTCCTGCTTATTAATATTGAAAAATATTCACTACTAAAATATGAATATATATATTCACTTCAAAAAGAAATGATGCGGAGAGCTTATTGCATATTGACTGCTTTTTTTTTGTCATTTTTGATTATGCCGTGATCGTTCATACCCAGTGTAGACTCTAACAATAATTCACTACAGTATTATTGCAAATACAAAAAACAAACCCCTGAACGAAACATTCTAATAATTTAATTGCCTCTCTTTGACTTCAGAACAGATCTCTGCTAAGACTTACAACTGATTTCAGATTCCAGATGATCACACGGTATATATTTACCTACACACATTAGATTGTGTATGATCTAGGTAATTTCTTACTTTTGAAAATCATACAAAGATGTCAACTCTAGCTGTTCCTAGCTACTTTGACACGTCGAATACGCCATATAGATAAGGCACGTGAACTCCTTATTATGATCAGGTGTTGCTACTTAGGAAGGAGCAGGACCAATAAATCTAGAGATGCAAAAGTCGTTCCTTGCTCATGAATGATGAACTACTAAGTCTTTTATGATTTCATCTCCATAGCTCTTTTTCAGCCGGTATATATGTACAACTAACCGTTGTATTGATGATAATGAAAAGAAATGATCACAATCTCTCTCACATAGAGATAAATATGCGCTTCGTATGTTTATACACAATAATATGTATTTCATTTCAAAGGTTTAATATTTCTAACTTAATAGTAAAAGCGTATGAGAAAAAGTACATTCCAAAATGTTTAGTATTATTTTATTTCCAAAAGAAAAACTTCTCATGCTCGTTGTGGAGAAAATATTTTCTTAATTTAAATTCATAGAATGATTATTCATTATTTAGAGAATTATATTTACATTGTTCTAATCTTGTTTCACCATTCAAAGACAAGCAATTTTGCATTTCTGAAGAAATGAAATATTCCGATTTTATTTAATATTTTCAAATCATTGGTATCGATTAACAAATAAGTTATTGTATACAGAGGAGAAGCATGAATAGTTATCTGAAAATTATTTCACTGGTGAATATGCTGTATGGAGAAGAAAATCTAATTCTTGATCATTTCCAATGACTTTGTTTAAAAAAAAACGCAGCAGTTCACAGGTCGACTTGATTTTTAGAAAGGTCTTATCTGTACATGTTCGTCATATAAATGAACCATTTTCTCACTGCAGTGTTGCGCAGTTGGACTTTATTCTATCTTCGGCAGTTTTCACTACATATATTAACTTAAAACTCACCAAATGCAAAGAACTTTCACATACAATTTCCATTTAGACAGTTTATGATCTAGCCGCTATTTTCCTTGTTTAGAATTTTGCTAATAAATCCATTTTTATTGCCAATAGGCTTATTGTCTAGCAAGGTATATCTCTCTGGCGGATGATGAAAAAACATATGACTGCAGTTATTTAGATGGAATTCCGTTGGTTTATTCAGTTTAGAGGTATATCATCTTTAATACCGAAATCTAAATATTTTGAACGCAACTGTGTGTCTTGCACTACATATAAAATGTATTGTTGCTCATTTTGCTTTAAATATGTATTGTTGGTAATTTTACTATAAATAATTATTGTTAGTAACTTTATATAAAATGTATTGCTGGCATTTTTACTATAAAAATACATTTTTATACTTTCATAATGTTTTTTGATGGAGAGGAGAGTTAACTATTTTCTCGTGGCTGTGACCCTAACAGGTGCTAACACCCCGAGCAAGGGTGGACCAGGGAACAGTAGCAATTACGATTTGGCTCAACGCTCCGCAAAACCTCCGTTCTTCCTATTAGAAGCCTGTGGGGTGTAGTTTATCGTCATATCCAGGACTAAATTCGAGTGTAACTCAGTTTTCTATAGTCTGGATTTATAATTTGAATAGTTTGAAATACCTGCAGCACATTCGGGGATTCGCACAGGAGGTTTGGAGGGGACTCATAAAAGATATTTACAAAGGTTCTGAGATGAGCTGAAATCCCTGGTTTGCAGTGTTCCTTTCATTTGAAGCAGCTCTTGTAATGAAAAACGATGTATTTTTGCGGGGTGCGGTTGTGGCAAAGTAAGGCTGTTCTGGTTGTCAACCGTTAAAAGTTGCCAACTTCCTGTTTAAAACATTTTAAATGATTGCAGTTGCATACAAATATTTTAACATCACTGTATTTAATGTTAGCGGACGTTTAACAAAAAAAAAAACAAAAAAAAAACACGAAAAGCAAGAATAAGACTGTGTAACAAAATTTTGTCATTTTGATTTTGGTTAATACTTGTTATACAGTGTAACCCGGATATAAGAGAGTTGTCGGGACCGGAGAAGAAGTCTCTTATATCCGGGTTTCTCTTATATCCGGGTTTGGTCTATTTTATATACATTAACACAGGCTCTAATTTGGGACCAGAGAAAATCTCTCTTAAATCCGGGTTTCTCTTATATCCGGGTCTCTTATATCCGGGTTACACTGTATCTTAATTGGTTCTGTGTAGAAAACAAGGGAAACGACTATTATTCCCTTTAAGCTTTGCTTGGACCTGGACATTGATGTTTTGAAAGTAACCTATTTCCCACAAAGATTCATCGATGAATTAATTAATGAGAAGTTTCTAGAACTCTCTAAAAGATCTCTCTAAAAGAACTTTCGTGAGGTTTCTAAACGTTTCAAACTTTTAGAACATCCTGGCAATAGTGACGGCAGTATAAATACATGGAAAGTCAGCTCAATATTTCACTTTACTTCGAGCTGTCCAAGTGCAAACAAGTCATCGTTAAAAAATGCATTTCATCAAAGATGGCATCAAGCGGTTGTAAGAATCCGGTAGACGCATTTTGCTTGGTCTGTAGTGGATTTTTATCAAGGCAAGAAGGAAAAAGAACTCTGTGGACAAATCTGCTAAAATATATGAGGTCTACAAGGTATATTTCGGCAAACCTGTTCGGGATCAAAACAAAACCTGAGCACCTGCCTGCATTTGCGAACTCTTCTAAAGACCCCGGGAGTTTAAGACGGAAATTGTTGCTTGTTTGGATAGTGGGATTTTTTAGTGTAAAAGTTTTAGAATTTATTTGAATTTAAATACTGTTAATTTTATTTTTTGAAATGAGTCTTATTGAAAACACATATTAAATATGTTTTAACAATTGCGTATTACTGTCCACAGTACCATAGATGTTTTCATTACTGGATCACTGGCAAGAGTTATTAAAATACAGAATATTAGGGATATACAGTATTTAAGATAACGTATTTTTGTTGCAATTGCTACAGATTTCATAAAAATCTTTATCTTGGTCACAAAAGCAAAGTTTGAAGTAAATATTAGGCATTTTTCATACTTTATTGTCCTAAGCAAATAGGAGATAATAGTTGCTCCTCAAGGACAAAAATCGGGTTACACAGTGTTATTGGCTCGGGATGTTGATAGTGAAACATTGATATATGTTGTCTCCAAGAAACCAAAATCCAAGACGAACTTGCTATTGATATCGTAGTTAGATAAAAAAAATAATTCTTTTGGAAAGAGAATGTAAATATTTGAGTGTTTTTCATTAATACCAAATGAAAGAATAACAAGCACGTCCATTTGATAAAGAACAAGTGTATAAACATTCAAGACAGTCATTTAAAATGTCACCATCAATAAAATTTCATGATTCCATTTAAAATTTTAAAAAGCTTGAAGGACACGTGTGGTTTGAAAAAAAAAACTTTTACGAGTTAGTTATAAAGTTACTAAAGATGAGAAATCACACTGATTTTCTGTGTGTCTTCAAGTCGAAATGGCTATGAAAACATGACAAAAATTATTTCAGCTGACTGATTGCAAACACAACAAATATAGGAGTTCACATGTTGTAATGATTTCTCTAATATTGTGTAAGTGTTGGTGATGTAAACTTTTTCATCAGCTTAATAAATAAAACTGTTATAGACCTTGGAATCTATTCGCTTTTTTCTTTTTCTCCTTTCATATAGTTTATTTTGCCTTTCCATTTTTCTGTTCCCTATTTTTTGATCCTCTGGTATCTGCAAAAGACGTTTCATTGAAAAATATTACCGAATATGGTATACATCTATGGAAAGCCGTAAATAACTTCTACTGAATCGCTGTGTTGGCAAAAGAAAAGATGGGTGTGCTAAAAATTAAACAGAAACAAGAGCTTATCTAAGAAATTCCCACAATTTCCGTTTTGTCTTTTCTGTCCTTCTGTCTTTCTTATTTATATTTTATGTGCAATCATTTTCGTTTTTATTTATGTTTTTTGCAATATCTCATTGTACGATTTTTCATTTTATCATTTTTTTTCTCATTCTATTTCTTTTTATTTTCTCAATTTTTCTTCATTTATCATTTTTCTTTTGAATTTAAATTTTTTAAGAGATTCTTGTTTATTAAATACAATTCTCCTTCTTTTTCTCTTTCTTCAATTTTTTTTTCATTTTTTTGTCTTTTAATTATTTGGTTATGCTTCATTTTCCTTTTAAAAGTTTTCCTTCTTTCTTAATTTTTCTCCTATGTCAAGTTTAATTAAATAAAATATCCTGTTATTCTCTTTATATCCGTTTTTCATTCTTTTATTATTTGACTTTTCGATATTTGATCACTCTTTCTACTTGTCTTTTTTCCTTCTCCATTTTTAAAACGTTTATTTTTATACTATTTCATACAATGCATTATTACCGAACAGATTCTTCCATTTTGAGTTAAGTGAATTTCTATCAACACCAGACTACTATATAAAAACCATGGCATTCATTTCGAAAACTTTAATAGGAAAAAAATGACGAAATCGTATAATTTTCTTTTAGCAGGGAAGTCTAATACAAATTCGGCTTTTCTTTATTTCCTTCGAACGTAATTTTCCTATTTTGAGGATGTGTGATTGAGAATTTAATTCCCATTGGCAATATTATTCCTATCAGATTTGAATCAATACAGATAACATAAACAAGTCCTTCTATATATGTGTGCCACTGTGTGGACTCTTACAAAAAATATCGGAAACTAAGTAGTAATCTTTCATGCTTAAATTTTAGAAATATTTTATCAGTATCAGGATAGCATTATATTTCTTTCTATCATGTTAAAATGCTGAATTTGTAAACGCAAATTAGCTTATGTCAAAGAAAGCATAATTTTATTTGAAAAATAAAATTACAATCTTCTCAGAGGACAGAAAAACAACAGATGTCATAATTCAAACATTAGCAATCTTCAGAAAAATATTTGTATTATATATATATATATATATATATATATATATATATATAATAGGCCGACGAAATAAATTCGAACTGACATAATAATAATAATAATAACAATCACCTACTCTACATGGATGATCTCAAACCCTTTATCAAAGACGACAATGAGTTGAAGAGCTTCCTCAATATTGTAAAATACTTCAGTGACGACATAGGTATGGACTTCGGATTAGATAAATATGCAAAAGTAACATTCAAGAAAGGTAGAATTACAGAAACACCCTTAATAGATTTAGATTTTGTCACAAAGATCAGGGAACTGGAGATTGATGAAGTTTATAAGTACCTAGGAATTAGCGAAAGAGATGGCATGCAACACTCCCAAATGAAGGAAAAAATTAGAAAAAGGTACTACAGGCGTGTACATCTAGTACTAAATACTGAGCTAAACTCGAAAAAACAGAATATCAGCCATAAACACATTGACTGTCCCTGTGGTGCAATACAGCTTTAATGTCCTTAACTGGACCATAGATGAAATTAAGCATGCATCATCCCAAAGCTGATGTTGATCGTCTGTATGTGCCCAGATTCGAAGGAGGCAGAGGATTAGTTCAACAAGAACTGTCCTACAAAACTACAACAATTGGCCTCCAAAGATACTTGGAAACTACAGAAGACTGGATGATGGTATGCGTCAAGGAACATGAAAGTAGTAAGCGTTTTTACTTCGTAATAAAAGAAGCCAACAAATTCAAAATGGAGTTTCAAATGGTTGTAGAGATGCAGGTACAGCATAATACACCGGCTGAAACTGCAAAATACTTTAAAAAGACAGCAAAGACGAATGCAACCGACCAGATACAGAAGCGATGGCAAGATAAACCGCTTCATGACCAATACCCTGCCCGTACCAAACAAGCTGACGTAGACAAAACCCGTACCCATCAGTGGTGCAGTATTGAAAGCTGAAACAGAAGGTTTTATCCTTGCTGCACAGGACCAATGCTTGCTAACTAGGAATGATCAAGCACATATACTAAAATATTGTGTCAGCTCAAAATGCAAATTCTGTGATATATATCCAGAAACGATTGGTCATCTTGTATCAGGTTGCACGATATTGCCATCCACTGAATATAAAACCCGGCATGACAGAGTGGGCCAATATCTCCACTAGAAAATCTGCAGCTTCTACGGGAAGGAAACTGAAAGAAAATGGTATGAACACCACCCAGACCCGGTTACGGGGATATGACCTGTTACAATTCTATGGGACTACACAATACACACTGACAGAACAATCAAAGCCAACCGCCTAGATATTGTTATTAAAGACCACAAACAAAAACGGTGCCTCTTTATTGATATGGCAGTCCCTGCTGACTGCAATGTGTCTTTGAAGATATTCAAAAAGCTGTCAAAATACAAGGACCTTGAAATAGAAATCTCGAAAATGTGGCATATGGGAACATCAACAATCCCTGTTGTAGTTGGAGCCCTAGGACTGGTTGGAAAAGATTGCAGTAGACTAATTGAAAGTATTCCTTGAAGTCCATGCCTCAATTACAGCCCACACTTTACGAAGGGCTTTATCTATGTAATATATATATATATATATATATTTTTTGTCAGTGGAAAGTGTCATGATGCCATTTCTAACCTTAAGTCCCTGGGCGGGACCCGGAAAGAAATGAGCAAACGCCAGAATTCAAAGAAAAAAAAGCTAATAATAATAATGATAATAATAATAATAATAATGATAATAATGATAATGATAATAATAATATGTGTAATATCGATACAAGATAAGATTTCAAGCAATTCAATTTTTCAACATGGTAAAGCAAGACGGACAAGCATAAATATAAAATTAAAGTGGTATGAAATTCTAACAATCAAGGAAATACTTAAATAGAAACTGCATTTAAAGACACACAAAACAAGATGGTATGAAAAGCGTTGTAGGTTCTCTCTGCCAAAATAAGATATTCCAAACGGACCTTAAGGTGATTTGCAGCAAAACTGGAAAAACATTTACAGAAGTCAAAAGGCCACCTTCTGCTGAAGAAATTGAAACACAAAGGAATATAATCCCAATAGAGAATGGATCACACGAGAACAATGAATAATAAAGGATAGACCTCTACAAGAATGGAAAAATATAAACAAGAATAATGTCAGTCAAGCTCTAAAAAAATCGCCAAAATGGAAATCCCCAGGATATGTCAAGGTATCTAACTTTTCGTTCTATCATGTCATCATCCAGAAAAGTCTTACGCAAAGTTTATCAATGCTAATTAATAACCCCAATGAAATTCCAGAATGGACTACTGAAACAGATAATCCAAATAGTATAGGCCAATAACATGTCTGTCCAATACAATGATCACATCTATCTTAAAAAAAACTTACTCTTTTCTCGATGAAAACAACATTCTTCCCCTGGAAGAGAAGGGTTGCCGAAAAGGTGCATATGGTTTTAAATATCAACTAAAAATAAACTAATGCTGGAAAATTGCCGGAAAAGAGTAGAAATCTCAGCACAGCTTGAATAGATTACCGTATAGCCTTTGATAGTGGGCCACACTCTTGGATACTGTAGGCGTTAGAAATATAGAAAGCCTCTAAGGTGATAAAGTTCTTTAAATATAATATGGAACTCATGAAACCCACTACATATAAATCAAACCAAAGTTACTGTCACTTTCAATTGTTTGAATACACAGCGAGTAATCTGTAAAGGAGATTCTCTGTCGCTCCTTTTTTTTTTGTCTGTTGTTAATCCCCCTTACGCATTAACTAAACAATACAAACTACGGATGCAAAGTAAACAATAAATTATTCAATCACCTACTCTACATGGATGATCTCAAACTCTTTGCCAACGACGACAATGAGTTTAATGGTATTTTCAATACGGTAATACCATTCAGTGATGTCATCGGTATAGATTTCGGATTAGATTAATGTGCAAATGCAACTTTCATGAAAGGGAGTATTACAGAAATTCACTTAATAGACCTAGATTTAGATACAAGGTTTAGGTAACTGGAGGAAGGAGAAACGATTAAATACCTAGGAGTCAGCGGAGGAGGTGGAATACAGCATACCCAAATGAGGGGAAATTATGTAAAGAACAAGACAGGCGTATGAGTCTAGTGTCAAATACCCAACTGATTTCACAAAATATAATATAAGCCATAAACACATTTGCTGTCCCTGTGTTGCAATACAGTTTCAACATCCTTTACTGGACCATAGATGACATTAAGCAAAAATGGATATCAAAACATGAAAGCCTCTCACTTGCCACCACATGCATCATAGGACTGATGTCGATCCTCTGTATGTGTCCAGATCCGAAGGAGGTAGAGGATTAGTTCAACTATAACTGTCTGACAACAACAACAAGAATCGGTCTTCGAAGATACCTTGAAACTACAGAAGACTGGATGATACCTGGAAACTAAATAAAACTGGATAAAAGAAATAAGAAGATTTATTCAGTAATAAAGTAATTCAAAATATTCAAAAGGGGGTAAAGAGGTGAAAATAAACCATAAAGAACCTCAAATAAAATCAAATGGAATGTACCGAATGCAAAATAATTATAAGCTATAATCTTCAAACATTCAAATGTAATGTCAACCGACATCTTCCGTTTCCTTCAAGAAGAAGAAGAAGAAGAAGAAGAAGAAGAAGAAGAAGAAGAAGAAGAAGAAAAACGATTACAAATAAAAATTCATAAAAATCCAATATTAATTATCAGTTTTTCCATTAAATTCAAATTAAATTAATTCCAACCTTCGTAATTTTGGGAATGTGTGCATTAATATTTTAATATATAAATTTTATTATTTAAAGACTTTACATTGTATTTTAAGAGTCCATTTATATCTGCATAGGTCTCGTAATTTCACAACCAAATTTGCTAGTTCTAAACGTATGTCCGAGGCTAATAATTTCTCATAGTGGACATCCCATTCCTGGAACTCTCTTCCGAATTCTTGCTTTCCTATCAACTACAATCTTCAAAAGTTTAAATGCAATGTCAATCGACCTCTTCTATTTCCTTGAACCTGTTAGCTTATTGTCCTTTCAGTTTATTTCACTCTCAGTAAACCCTTGCATCTTAGAGGCTTAATTGCCTTGTTTCGAGTAAACTGATTAAAAAGAACCTGAACTATAAATAACATCGTTATTCGTGTTGTTAATAAGTAATTTTCACTGAAATATGTTATCAGTATTGTTATCACCACGAAGATCTTCATCATTTTCTGAAATTGTCCGTTTATTTTTCTTTCTCTTTATT
Organism: Acanthosepion pharaonis; assembly: GCA_903632075.3. Taxonomy (NCBI): domain Eukaryota; kingdom Metazoa; phylum Mollusca; class Cephalopoda; order Sepiida; family Sepiidae; genus Acanthosepion; species Acanthosepion pharaonis. The sequence continues at coordinate 1,221,795 of CAHIKZ030003683.1, forward strand.
TCACCCTCAGTAAACCCTTGCGTCTCAGAGGCTTAATTGCCTTGGTTGGGTTGAACTGATTAAAAAGAATCGAAAGTATAAATAACATCGTCATTCGGGTTATTAGTAAGTAATTGTCATTGAAATGAAGATCTTCACCAACATCATTTTTCTGAAATTTTCAGACGATAAGTCTTTGGCATAATACAATCCTTTTTTCAGATCATTTACTTCTGTTGCATTCACAGTATGTTATGCCTTTTCAAGGACACTGAAAACAAGCCTTTATTTCATCCAAACGCATATATTCTTCCTAGGGAAATTAGGACCTCGTAAATCTCAGAGGCTTAATTGCCTCAAGCTTTCTCAATGATATCGTCTGGCCTCTCGTGTATATTTCTGCACTGTCAGAAAAAATAACACATACCCTTCCAGGAATCAGATGAATTTTCCAACAGCGACAGACAGGAGGAATGCTGAAGAGCGCAGCAATCGTATGGCTTCTATAAAGACGACAAGGATGAGGAAATTGTTCCGAAATAATCAAGAAGTTATGATTCTATTCACTTCAAATTTTGCCGCTACCATTGCCATCATCGACATTATCGGCATTGGAATCTTGAAAACCATAATTCTTGTCTTCAGCATTTCCTTTGTCGAATTCCTATGAACTTTGTGGAGCATGTGATTAATTCCAAGAAAAACCAGAGATGCTATTTTTTTCCTTTCAGATAATGCAGGAATAAAATCCCGCGTTTGAGCAGAGTGGTAAAAGCTGGTTATCAATTGGCATTTGATTGAGAGTTTTCTCTTGAGTCGGTCGTACAGGACTGCCAAATCACAACTGTATAATTACCACTGAATAACGCGTTCACACCCTCCTTTGCAAAGAGAGGAAATCAAAGCGAACCTAATAAGAAGAGGAAAATTAATGCAGATATAAAAGACGAAATGAATGAAGAGACTCTATGGAAGAAAAAAGAACAGACTATACTAAAAATATGCGTAAAGGACAAATAGCTAAAGAAAGAAAGAAAGAAAGAAAGAAAGAAAGAAAGAAAGAAAGAAAGGGAAAATTGAAAAAGTCTAAAGTAGAAAGAAATAAAAGAAGGAGAAAGGAGTTATTATGCAAAGAGGGGAAAAGAAAAAGACTAAAATAAGAAAAAAGAAAGAAAGAAAGAAAATGAAAGTAAGGGTATGAACTGATTACGCATAGAGTGGAAAGGAAAAAGCATTGTAAAAGAAAGAAAATTAACCAAAGAGAAAGAGGTTATGATGCAAAATAAAAAGGCTAAGATTAGGAAGCAAGCAAACAGACAAAGGAAAGTAAGCACGAAAAATCCAAATGAAAGAAAGACAAAAGAATGAATGGAAACTAAAAGGCATCGTGTCAGGAAGTAAGCAATAAAGGAAGAAAAGAATGAAAGAAAGAAATGATAAAGTAAAAAGAAATATATAAAAAATCAAAGAAAGTAATGAAAGAATAAACGAAGAATGATCAAAAACAAAAACAACATAGTAAAAAGAAAGAAAGAAAGAAGTTAATAAAAGAATAAAGACGAAAACGGAAAATCAGTCGAAAAGAAAAGAACAGAAATGAATCTTCTAAAGAAAAAGAAGAAAAGATGAATGAGGAAGGGAAGAGAACGATAGAAAGCCTTATATGTTTGAAAAAGATAAGTAAAATGAATAATATTACATCGGACGATGAAAAGAAATATATAATGAAACAAAAAACTAAAATAAAGATAACGGAAAACTGAAGATGGGAAACAAAATTAGCTTATTTGTTTTCCCCAAAACAAACGGAAACTTCCTCTGTTAATACAAAGCAAGTTAAAGCCATCTTCCTAAATACGATATCTATCCCAATTACCCTCTTTATAGATGTAGATATGAATCAGACATAAGCAAAAAACTATGGGTATTTATTGAACTTAAGCTATGATGTCTGTTCAAATACAATGATTAGAGTATATAAGAATTATAATGAAAGAAGCGCTCAAAAAATTTAAAAAACTACTGAAACCTGTAAATTCAAATACTTGCAAAATCACTGCTGGACTTTAAGTTAAATACGAACGCGACTTTAAAATGGCTGACTTGTAATTACTTTTTTCCTGTCCCTAAAAAATTCCGTGATTTATGCTCTACATTCATAATGGTCATTTCTTTCAAAGCGTGATAATTGCTCATAATTTTTAACACACCCTTAGCAGGAAGTAAATGAAAAAACAAAAACAAAAAAAAACAAACAAACAAACAAAGCAGTGAAGAGAACCAGCTTCGAACAGGCTCATTTATTACTACTGGGCGCGTAACTCAATCCTCTTTTCCTATAATGATTACTGCTCATAAATCCTTTCTGAAAACTTGAAATAATTGCGCGGTGTGATAAACCACAGTTTTTTTTTTTGTTTTTTTTTTTTGTCGATAGGAATTATAAGCTTTTTTTATTCTCTTTTTTCTTCACTTGACAATTGTGTTTTATTGTGTCACTGGTCTTCGGTTTCGGATTATTTACAAGAGTCAGTTCCGACATAAGATAACTGAAGTTGAATTGACTCGAAACATTTCATATAATCTTGTGTCTCTTTTTACACCAGTTATTTTCGTGCAAGCAGCAGTAAAAGTGAAAATCAATCCAACAAAACAGAAGAGAAAATCTAAAGATTTGCAAATCCTGCTCAGAATGAACCATGATGACGCTCAAATAATTGTAATGTGGTCGAAGTTGGTGTGGAACTAATATGATTGTCAGCTGTGTAGTGACATTAAGGTTAATGTGAAATTGGCGACAAAGAATAAAACAGAATTAAAGTAACAATAACAAATAAGTTTATAGCTGTTATTTAGCATGATCTGTGTACCTTCGATTAGGTTCTTGCAATAAAAACCTGACTTTGATAAATAAATGTTCACACGTCAATATGAATAACTGATACACTGTTCAATCGTATGCCATTCCGTTTTATTTTTTGTTCTGCCTAATTTTTTTTAATATTAGCAAAATTAATGACTCAGTTGCAAAACAAATGTCCTTGACTAACCTAATTTTTTTTTTGTTGAAGTACTTTGCTTAATATTATTCCTAGAAAAGAAAAGCTGAAAATGTAGGAACGCTGAATTTTTTTTTTTTTTAGATGTGTCAGGTTACATGGTGCAAGAGATTACGTTTAGTTTCTTTTTTTGTTTTTGTTTATGCTTTTATCACTTTAATTGTTAATTATCTTTCACTGTGATAAGAGGTCTGCCAAGAAATGTAAAATATTGTAAGAAATTGAACGATATTTGCGGTGGTTGCTCTAGCCATTAAAACACTTTGTTGTTTGATGATTGTCAGTGTTGAAGATACAATCTCCCAAAGGACACAGGAAATAACAAACAACATTTTTTGCATAAACTGGATTTTTACAAGCATACTTATTATTATATATATATATATATATATATATATATATATATATATATATATATATATATTCCTGTCTATATTTCTGAGATGATGTATTATATACATTATTTACATTATTCCCAACTTTGTCGCCATATTTATTACAACATTTCGGCCGTTGTACGCTCCGGCCTTCTTCAGGTGTTTGGAATTTCGAAATTAACACTTTATTTCGCTCACTGGGGTAGACTGTTCTAGTTCCACGTGCCATGGATGTCAGTTATCAGTTATCTCCTGTTAATTCCCCTGCCCAAGTTCTCTACTGCCTTAACTGAGTATTGAACTCACACTCTTTGGGCCCTGTCACTGGAACTAAGCAACGCTTTTATCCACTGAGCCATGTGTCCCCCAAGTCCGAATAATGTAAATAATCTACTACGCTCTTTCGGTAAATCAGGTTCTTCTCTGTACCGTATCCGTTCAGAATATTGGTGATCATATCTCACCATATGTTTCTGTCATTTATAGCTGTAAGTAAATTATGTCTTTGCGCTACCGCTTCTACTACTTGTTCTGAGTACCATTTGCACTAGATCATTAGGTAGGTTATGCTATGCTTTCATTTAGTCCTCTTGACTGTAATTGTGAAATCTTCCAACACCTCCTTTTTCATTATGTCTCCTAGAAATGTCAACTATTTCTGATGTATAAGCGTGCTTTTTGTTTCCATTTTCCCTAAATCTTCGTCATTGCTCACATGTTCAGTCCATGGCATTCTGAGTATCCTTCTGTAAAACCAAATTTTTGTTGCCTCAAGTCTCTTCTTCATGCGTCAGGAGATTCACCAGTATTCACTGCCATATAAGAGAACAGATATTACATTGCAGTTCAGTATTTTCTCTCTGTTTCTAACGAGATTTAAGGTTCTTAAATCTTCTTAGCTTTTAGAATGCATCTTCCATTATGCCAACACGCATACGGATTTCAGTGTCACATTTTACGTTCTCTATTATAACATTTCGTTGATAATTATATGTTTGCGCTTGCTTGATCTTAGCATTAACAATTTGAAATTGGCATATTGGGCCCTTTTTTGCTGTCAAATCCACATTATGTCTTCTTACAATTGATATTACTCTTTATTCTCATTTTCCTTTACAACTCTCTATTAGAGTTTCTGTATTTTGACATCTGTGTCTGCTATCAATACTGCGTCATCTGTATATCTAATATTGTTAAAATTCTGGTTGCCAGTAATAAATACTTGTATGATTTTAATTATATCAAAACTACATCACTCTAAGGTTTGAATAAGCTCAGTGAAAAGACACACATCCTTGTCTTTCATCCTTTTCTTTTTTTATATTTACTTAACTTATTTTCTATCCGTAGGCTCTCGGTTACTCTTAATATATCTTTGGGCTTATTCTATTATATTTTCCAAAATAAAGTGTGTTCCAATAACTTGGATCGATTTTAAATGTGAATTAAGTTTAAGTGTCTCATCATTTTTTTCTTTTTTCTTTCATATTTAACAACCTAAGTCTTTGGCAATTTCAACCATGGAAATATTAAAAATCGAACAACGTGTTAAAGTTTCAAAATTTTAAAAATATACTTGGTCGGTGGCAGATGTGACAAAAAAAAACATTGCATGCTCCTTTACGTCGTTCATCTGAAAACATTGCTGCAGTGTGCACGAGAATGTGGCCGAAAATCCAGACCCCTCTGTTCGTCATCGCGCGCAGGAATTGAACCTCTCGACAACAACGTTACATCGTTTCCAATAGCACTTTCGTTTGCTCGATTATGTTGCCCCCCTAAAAACGCGAAATTCACTTCTGTTTGAACGTCCATTTTAGTAATAGGTTTCGATAACTTTAACACGTTGTTTGCTTGTTAATCTTTCCATGATTAAAATTGTCACAGACTTAAGATTTTAAATCGGAAAGAAAAAGAAAGAAAATCATTAGACGCTTAAACTTCATTCACATTTGGAATCAATTATTAGAACAGCCTTTATATCAAGCTTACGTAAAACTTCCGACTCGTCTTTGTGACGTACTTTAGTGAATGCTTTTGCATACTCATTATAACAGAAGTCCACATTCATCTGCATTTATATTGCTCTTTCTTATATCATTCTGAGTAAATCACCACTGTCGAATTAATTATTTCCGTAGTCTCATCGATACTAAAATCTTATAAAGTTGGTAATATCACATCGTTAACTCATCGATATCAAAATCTTATAATTTTGGTAATAGCTCATCGTAATCTCATCGATATCAAAATCTTATGAGGTTAGTAATATGTCATCGTTATCTCATCGATATTAAAATCTTATCAGGTTGGTAATATCTCATCGTTATCTCATCGACACCAAAATCTTATCAGGTTGGTAATATCTCATCGTTATCTCATAAATATTAAAATCCATCTAGTTCTGCTGCTTTCTTCCTTCTCTTCTTAGCCAGTGTTGCTCATACCATCAACATTAATATTTCAGGATCTTCTTGCGCGTTGTAGGCTTCACCTGTTGGTTGTGGAATATTTCTAGAATGCATAAGACCCATCCTTGAAATAGTTTTCTTTCTCTCTTACAAGCATTCCCTCTTTTGATTTAAGGCATGCTGTCGAAGAGAAAATCTTTTGTTCTCTCATTTCATTTATTATTTTATGCATACCGGTTGTCTCTTTGATGTATTTCCGTCTTTGCACTGTTTAAATCATTTTGCCTGCTTGTTGGCTTTCATTGGAATTATCTCTTTTGTCAATGCTACTAGCGAATTCCTAAAGGCTTTTGACTTTGAATGAGACAATCTTTTTTTCGGTAATTCTCTCAGCTCTGTTCGTAAGAAAGTAGTCCTGGATTCTCTCGTATCGGAGATTATGTGTGATGTAACTTTTCTTTAATTTCCGTAATTCTATCTTATGACCGTAAAGGTGGTTTCACTTCGATAGGTTTTAAAGTCTACAATTTAATTCCTGAAACTTATACATTGATTGTCAACTAGTCTTTCACATACATCGTGTTTATTCCTAGGCTTTTCAATAACTACTTGGTTCCCAGGTTCCTTCCCAATCAAGTGATGTATTTTAGTCATTTGTTGAGCCCTACTGGAGCCATTTCCTCGTCGCTCGTTACGAGATCTTAGTCCATAATTGTCGGCTGTTGCCGTCGGTCGTTCTCTTTCGTCTTTATCATCTAGGTTTCTCATAGTGATGGTAATTAATTGCAATTTCTATTAACTATTAACGTTTCCCGTGTGCAGAATATAATTGCTTTGTTGTTACTGCCTATACTATTCTCATGAGTATACTGGACGGCTTTCTTTTCATCTTAAATAAAAGAAAACTCTGCCTGAGTCTATTCGATTAAACGTTTATTCAGTATTGTTGGCGTAGCAACAATAATCTACCCATCTAATTTCTAATTTCCATAGAATATCAATATATAACCTGTTGATTTACTGTTGGATATTTTCTAGCTGTCCACATTGACGTCGTCCTGGGTATGACAATAAACTACAACCAGCAGCAATGCCTCTGATCGGGAGGTTTTGAGGAGGGTGGAACAATCACTTAATTGCTGCCGTTCCCAGGACCCCCCCTCCCCGTGATCCGGAGGGGGTAGTACCAGTTAGTGTCCCAGCTATTGGCAAATAGTTAACCGGCAAACATTATGAAATGATAAAAATAGATTTTTATAGGACAATTACAAATAATACATTTTTGAGGAAACAGAATATTACCAACAATACTTTTAACTCTAGACAAAAACACTCTAAACAAAAATACATCAATGTAACCTGATCTAAAAACTGATTTATAAAAACAAAATATATTCTATTCTTCTATTCTGTTCTTCTTCTTATTTTACTCATGAAAAAAGTACAATGGAAAACCCTTTATATATATATATATATATATATATATATATATATATATATATATATATATATATATATATATATATATATGGGTGTGTGTGTGTGTGTGTCTGAGAGAGAGAGATTAAATAAATTACAGACATAATGTCTGCTTATTTTTAATAAAATCCATTCATACTCACGAATAACCTTCCGTGTGTTGGAATTAAATTATGTGAGAAATGTGCGATAACTCTGAAAATCGCCTTTATTTCCCATTTCCCAAGTACTTTCGATCTTCTTCCGAGATCGTCTCCAGGGGTGCAAATAGTAATACAAAACTGTGTGGTTCAGGAGTGCAAGTATTAATGTAAAACTGTGTGTTGGTATCCATTACTATATATATATATATATATATATATATATATATATATATATATATATATATATATATACTGCTTTTGAATGCAGTTGACAGTCATGCTTTGCATTCATTAGAACGTAAAGAAAAAACACTCACTATGTTTTTTTGTGATGTCATGGTCATGATCGCATTAAAGCGTGGAATTTGTTCCTTTTATAGTCATTTCAGAGTATTAATACAGTATTCGTAGCTGATTTTAAGTGCCGGCTTTAATTTTTTCGAAGATCTGTGGCTTGAACTTGTTGTTTTTTCGTGTAGGATAGTTGTGTTGTCGGTCAGTATTTTTTTTATATTGTGACTGTGAACAGGAATGTTGGTGTAGATGTCTCGCAATTAACGAATGGTCAGACATGTGTAGTATAAGACGTCTTGTTCATTTTTCACATTCTAATGAATGCAAAGCATGACTGTCAGCCATTACATTTAAAAGCAAAAAGGAAAAAAACTACAGTAATGGATGGCAACACACTTTTTTTATTAATACTTGAAAAGGAAATTTATTAAAAATAGGCAGGTATAATGTCTGTAATTTATTTATTCAAACGAGACTAAAAGAGAATATTCTGCCTAAATACCCACCGTATATATATATATATATATATATATATATATATATATATATTGACAAACTTGACAAATTGAATGCGTTTCATTAAAAATTGTTTTGATTAAGATTTTCGCCGTACAAGGCTTCAACAGACACAAAAACGAAAAAAAGATATGTGTGTATGTCTATTTCTGTGAATGCTTAAATATTGAATTATAGTACTTTTCACAATAGTTGGCGTTTTTCGTGATTAAAGAAAAAAGAAAATGAGTAATGTCAAAGGGTCGTTTTTGCACCATTATTCTGTATTCGGCTCTGACAATATTTGCTACCACAAATCCGGTTGTGCTTTCGAGAGAAAGGGTGTTCTAAAAACCATGGCTCCTACTGCTATTAAGCATTACTCTTCAAATACGAATTGAGTTCCCCGAGCCGCTGGCGTATTTCTTATAGATAAGAAAAAAAAGAAACGTTAAAAATCTCCTTCCATTCTGTCGCACGACGATGACCTAGGGGTTAGATATTTCTTTCGCGGCTTGAAGCAATCGGACGTCTAGCCACGTTGAGGAGCTGAGATACAACGAAACAATCTATCTGTGGATGACTATCTATCTATCTATCTATCTATATATATATATATATATATATATATATATATATATATATATATAATTATATCAATTAATTTAAAATATATATATATATATATATATATATATATATAGATAGATAGATAGTCATCCACAGATAGATTGTTTCGTTTGTATCTCTCCTCAATAACCTCAAATATATAATCCGGTGTTCTTATAGATATTTTTATTTTTACAAAATAGTGCTCAATGTAAATTTACACAGCACTAATATTATAAATTAATTGATTTAAAATGTGTTTTTTTTCGCTACACAGTTTTAACCATGTTTCAAAAATGGAAGCTAAAAGCCACAAATATCTATAAGAACACCGGATTATATATCTTGCTGATCTTTCTTTTTTTATATATATATATATATATATATATATATATATATATATATATATATATATATATATATATATATTCAAGATCCGAATATGTTGACATTCTCAGAAATTCATGTGGTTTTATACGACTTATAAAATTCTATTAGGCTGCTGGCACCCAACCAATTTTTTTTTTAAATGTAACAACAATTCGTCATATAATTTTATCATTCCCATCTTTTGACGTACATGTAAACCTCTCTCGGTACATAGAAGTCATCTTCTAAATATTCCAGATTCGTATTAGTGGAACAATGAATCATTTTATATTTGCCAACATCTCTAAGTACAAAATAATAAGTAATCACAAAAGCTTCTTGCTATATGAAGAGTCGACTGTCAGCTAATATAGAAAATATCACTAAAATAACTTGTCCGAATGCCATAATTTAATCTCTATTAACATATAGGAACAATTCAATATTGGAAAAAAAGATTATTTGGGATCAATCATCCTTTTCTAGATGCTTACGGCTGGCGTTTGTTTCGTGATTATGTTACACCGATTAATATTATCTGAATAATAATCTTCTGAAGATCAGTTTGTAACTTGGTTATATGAATATGGCGTCAGGCTAATAAAATATCGTCTTCTTTAAAATCCAGACGATCCATTTGCTTATAGCCATTTTTAATCATTGATCTAATAAAACGCTATATACAGAGTAGATATTTCTGAACGTGTTGGATGTCATGACTGATATTGCTATCAGATTTATGTGTCATTTAAGAAGATGACTCGTTTTCAGGTCAGTATTCTGGTTTTCTTGCATGCTTAGTGTCATTGTATCATCATCACATCAACACAACCTATCCTATGTTCAACTAACATACCTACTATACTAGATTTTTATGATCCAAACACCGAGGTATGTTAAGTTTTAAGAATGCTGAGTTTTATTAGTGAAGTAGTTTCAGTTATCAAGGTGATTTTCCTGATTCTTGATACAGAAAGGCGCTAAAAATAGTAATTAAACATGAAACAAAAATGTAGTAATAATAAAAGGAAACATTAGTAAAACTTGTTTATCTATAGAAGGATTCAAAATGGCGGCCTTCAGTATCCGTGCTTAGTTCAAACGTATAGAAGCAAACATATCCTATAGCATTAATGGTGGTATGTTATCTATAGCCCCTTATATATGTGTTGTAACCTAGGGAAGATTAATGAATACAATAATCAAACAAAAGTTGGTCATGAACGATAATACTTAGGACAAGAACAACACATATAAGATTCACCTGCGACACGTAGACTTATTCAACTCATAAAAGTGTGTCAAGTGAATTCTACAATGAATCTCCAACTGTAAGATATCTACCAACCGCCCCACGCGGTCGGATATGGCACAAGGCCGAATTTAATGTGGGGTATCCAAGCCCGTAGGCTCGGCCAAAAATTACCCATAACCCCTGTATAAAACGGAGTCTGGCACCTGTTTCCCGAGACGGGACACTGCCCTTCAACATAGCTTCATCTGCAGATCCTCTCTGCCTGGATGCAGAGTTTGATCAGCGCAACCGGAGACGAATCTCCAACTGCAGGATATCTACCAACCACCCCATGAGGTCGGATGTGGCCCAATGCCGAATTTAATGTCGTTATCCAAGCCCGTATGCTGGGCAGAAAATTCTCCGTAGAACCCGTATAAAACGGAGTCGGGTACTTGTCCGAGATGAAACTCTGTCCTTCGACATAGCACCGAATGGGGATCCTCTCTGCTCGGAGGCAGAGAGTTTGACTAGTACAGTTGCAGAGGAATTTCCGACTGCAGACCAGCATACACTATTTACTATTATATTTATGAAGACATACCCAGTATCGTCCGTAGGTATGCTAAAATGATATGTTTATCTAAATTCTCCAGGGTTTTAATTCATATTTGGTGATCTTGTGATTACATAGAATTCTAAGGGAAGTAATAACGTAAGGTTATTTCAAGGGGTCTCTGTAAATTATTTTGTCTGTTCGACCCATTTTGAAACCGTTCATTCATTTAAACCGTAGAAATTATAGTATAGTAAGTAGCTATTACAAGATGTCAATGTTAATTATCTCATTATAAACAAAATTAGGTTCAAAGGTTTGATGCATCCATGACAAATGAATTGCTTCTGTAATTGTACTTTCAGCAAAGAGAAAAGCGATACAAAACTTGCAGTTTGTCAAACCCAGCAAGATATTATCCTTACACGTGTACCCTTCAGAATATTAGACGAATTACTTTGGATGTCCAATTTTTCATGTCTGACAATTGAGGCTTTTTTATATTTTTCAATAGTCATTACATATGAGAAAATCTCTATCTATAAAAGGCAGAATGTGTGTGTGTGTAACGAATGCACGGCCGCAATTTTCGTCGCATTTGCACCAAAATTTACATGCACATGCTCCAAGTTTGCGGGAAGGCCAACACCGACATTGTATTTCCCAACTCCCATCGATAGTGGAAATAATCGACTTTTTCATGCTTCTACGGCAGTTTTCATGTAGTTTGCGGCCATTTTTTACTGGCCATTGTGAGAGCCTATAGCTGGCTGCCACGAATAGGCAGGAAGATTCTATTTGCCACCGTGAGAGCCAACAGCTGATTGACCCGAATGTTAACTAGCATGCTAGCATGCAAAAAAAAAATCGATAGCGGTATTCGTCAGAAGTGGGAACAATTTAAATCTGCATGGCACTTTATTTCAATTAGCTCATTCGCTCGCTTAAACTCAACGTTGATTCTGATTCCGCAGAACTGGGTTAGGTGTGAAAAAGTATTTGTTGTTAACATTCTTTTTTCATTCGGTTTTTCCAGTTACGAGTCCTTTTTCAATGCCGATCGTTTTGTGTTCATTTTGTTTAGTTCTTTTTTCGTAATAGATTTAATGTTTAGTATAGAGCTTAGAAAAAATTCGCAGTGTGAGATAGGCAAGAAGTAAGGTATGTAGCAACATCAGCACGGCAAAGGGCACTCCTTTAAAGGCAAGGAAGGGCAAAAATATTTTAAGTCAAGTGATAGCGATTGCTGTATGGGTCGTAAATTTTGCTGCACGTCTTTCAAAACTCTTAACGGATTGATCTTTGTAAGGTAATTAAGGCAAGTCATATTGAATCCTACATTTCATTACTTAATAATTTCATTTCGTTCTATAATTACTGTATATTTATAATTTTAACTCACCATTAAAGTAGAGTAAGTTTGAGTGCCATGTATTTAAGGTAGAATTTAATAGGACCTTTATTTTGCAAGATTTTTTGTCTTTCCTTGTCTATCTTTTTAACTTAATATTGCATACATAAAAACGACTAAAACATCTCAAAATCTCTCTATATCTCTGAGATGATGTACTATGATTACTTACATTATTTACATTATTCTAACTGTTATCCTCATCATCATTCCCATATTCACAACGTTTCGGTCGTTGTGCGCTCTGGCCTTCATCATGTCGTTGGTATTTCGAACCGAACATTTTATTTTATGTGTCCTCAAGGATACTTTGCTCAGTGGATAAAGACGTTGGTTAGATCCATTGAAGAGACCCAAAGAGTTGTGACTTCAATACCAGTTCACAGCAGTGGTGGACCAAACTTGGAAAGAGAAATAACTAAGACATCTGTAAGAGGCATGACACGAGGAACTAGAACAATCTATCACGGTGGACGAAATAAAACGTTCGGCTCGAAATTTCAGTCACCTGATGAAGGCCGAAGAGTACAAAGTTCGAAACGTTGTGAATATGGCAACAAAGATGAGGATAACAGTCCGAATAATGTAAATAATATAAGTACATCTAAAAATATTTATAGTCATCTATAAATATATAAATCTCAAATCTGTAATTTAATTTTTAATATCTTGAATATGTTGGTTCTGTTTGAAATCTCAACATCCTGAAACGAACACCCATTCTCTTTAACTCCCTGGAACATGTAGGAATTTAGTGATTGAACTGATTGATCGAACTTGTGTTTGGTATCGAGATAAAACGGATGTAAACTGAATGAATGTCGCAATCGATTAGCAACGAAGCGTTTTGATTTCCTGACAAATATTTGTGATTCTCTCTCGAATTCCTGCAGACACAGGCGCAAATTCTAATTATAAGTTTGGCGCGGAAAATGTATTCCCCAAACAGATGCTAGTTGATTCAATTACATAGTAGAATTGATATCAGCGTTGGCCATCAGATAAGCATGTAAAGAGAGAGTGATATTTGAAAGATTTCTGACGATGGGACTTGTAAATACTAATATCGAGGTATTAGTAACCGATGTTTGCTCCCAGTTATTACCAATTAGTACCCCTCTCTCTCATGTTTGCTGATTTTATCTCTATCAATATCAGTTTATATTATTTTATCTATCTATCTATCTATCTATCTATCTATCTATCTATCTATCTATCTATGTTGAGATATCTATGAAAACGTCTAAAACATAAATAAAGCCTTTTTTTTTTAATTTTTACAAGCTAGTGTGGAAATGGTTTAGTCACGATCGCCTCTCCAAAATCATTCATCGTCTTTTTGTTTCAGAAAAGAAAACACTGAATTTGTGACTTGAGTTGGGCTAAAAACTTGAACCGATAACTTTTTAGAACATGCTGAACACACACACACACGCACGCATATATATATATGTATATATATACATACATACATACATACATACATATATATATATATATATATATATATATATATATATATATAGTATAATTTGTCAGCAGCCCTTCATGTATACATGCTTCATTGAATATAACAGGCAAGATATATTTTATAAGTTCTTTATTCAGTTTTTATAGCGTTCACACAATTATTCCTTTTCCATCGCATTCAATAAAACACACACACACACACACACACACACACATATACATATATATATATATATATATATATATATATATATATATATATGTATGTATGTATATTAGTAAATATTGAAGTCAACACTCATAGGCGATAGGCTGTTTCATGCTAGGCGCAATCGTCAGCGAATGATGAATTTTACCTCGACTATTTATATATAAAGGTCAGTGGTGCATTGTGGGTTATCTATTCTGGCAGTTATTTTTGCCGGAGTGGCTTGTTGCTTTATTTATTGATTTATTTGTTTATTTGGGTTAATTTATTTGTTTTCCATTTTTATTTATTTATTCTTTTCGGTTTTTGATGTTTTATTAACGTAGTAAGAAAAAATGGTGGGGGATTGCTTTGGTCGCTTATTTAATAGTTAATCATTGCTCTGGGAAGATAATTAAGGCTATTTATTCGTTCAATATTTAGATTGATTGCCTTAGTCTAGTCTCTTATTTTTGGCGGGTGGGGGGACAGTTTGTATTCTATTTATTTATTTGGATTTATTATTTTTACTAGTTTTTGCTTATTCATGATTATTTTTATCCACAGCGTCGATTTGTTCATTTATTTATTTATTTCGATTAATTTTATTTCTTTTTTATTCATTTATTTACTTTTTTTTTATTTGGTTTTAGAATTTTGAGTAACGTATTAATGTTTTTTTTTATCGTTATATAGTAGTTAGAGCTAATTTTACGTCCAATTTTCAGTATTGGTTGTTGTAGATTTTTCTAACGGATATTTTCGCGGGATTAGTTGGTCAATTTGTTTATTTATTGACTTTTTATTTATTTCGGTTAATTATCTTTACTTGCTTTTTATGTATTTTATATTTATTGATTCTATTTCGACTATTCTAAAGGGAGAATTTTGTTAATTTGTTTATTATTTGCATGGGTTAATTTAATTTTTTTTGTATTATTTTGTTTATTCATATTAATTCATTTCATTTTTCGATTTTTAAGTAACCTAGAAAAAATTTGTTTTCATATCTGCATTTTGAGATGTTCTCAGATCGTTTATTTAGTAATTTATTTTGGTCTGGGAAGTTAATAATAGCTATTTTTCCTCCAAGCAAAGTTTGCAGGTTTTTGATTGATTTTTGAAGGCTAATGATCCTTTCCTTATTTTCCATGACATTTTTGGTTTGATTTGTGTTTTGCTTTTAATTACCCATATATACTTGGAAAGCATTGTGATATTGAGCACTTTATCCCATAAATACAGCATACCTTAAAACTATATTTCTTCATATTATATATATCATAACCTTCTGATGTATACAGAGAGCATTTTTACATTTAAAATTAATGATATTTTACTTTTGTCTATAAATAATTGTTTCCCAAAAATCCTTGAATTTGCCTTAATAAAGTCCTTGAGAGGAAGAAAAGTGTCGGCTAAGATGAGTTTTCCTCATATATATATATATATATATATATATATATATATATGTGTCTGTGTGTGTGTGTGTGTGTGTGTGTGTATGTATGTCTGTGTGTGTGTATGCCTGTCTTAGTGTAATCATTTATTCGAAAATTATAAGATAAAAATTTTATAAAATCACTTCAAAAATAGCTATTTTGTTTCAACAAAAAATAGCCATTTTGTTTCAACAAAGAAGAAGCCATTTTGTTTCAACACTTCTGGTGTTTTGTCAAGTGATGGTGATGAATGTAGATTCTACATTCAACACTATCACTTGATAAACATTCAGAAGTGTCGAAATAAAATGGCTATTTTTATGAACGAAAATTATATCTTAAAAATGTTATAATTTTCGAATAAATGATTATATTTGCTCTACTATCTATTGAGCACACTTTTTTAAGAATAGTATTTTTTGCTTATTGAAATTTATTCGGTATACACAATTCCTATATATATATATATATATATATATATATATATATATATATATATATATATATATATATATATATATACCTGTGTGTGGGTGTGCCTGGAGGCGTGTATGTCCAATGTGTAATGCGTTTGTACGAGTGTGGGGGCCTGCAAAGATCTATCAATGTACATGTGTGTGTGTGCATATGTGAGTTCGCTCACATGTATATAGATATAATTATATATAAATAAATATAGGTGGTGCATGTGTGTGTGTGAGTGTGCGTGCGTGAGTGTATGGCGCATGCGCGTTTTTGCATCTCTGTTGGCGTAAATATATGCCCGTACATGAAAAAAAGCCTGTAGCTTGAAATGCGGTATTTAAACGATCATTTGATTTCAGATCATTCCTCCAGGTCTTTCGATTAATGAGAAGAACATTAATGTAAAGCTTACAAAAAAAAAAAAAAATGGAAAATCATCCTTGTCAACGGCCTTTAATCAAAGTTGAATTAAGCCGGAACGACAGTCAAAGTACAAACTTTGCATATATTTGCATGTGCGTAGGATATGTTTCTTCGTAGAGGTGCTTCCAATTCACACACACACACACACACACACACACACACACACACACACATATATATATATATATATATATGCAAGTATGTATATACACATAGATTATTTTTAGTACATGCGGTTATCTTTGAAAGGATATTTCTTTTCTCGTTTTTTTCGCATTTAACTAAATTAATCTATGTCTCTTCAGTAAATTGCATTTCTAGTGCGTCAGCTAAGCAGCCATTTTTGCATACTCATACTGTCATAAAGATACCAACGGATGGGTGGCCTATTTGTTGGCAAATGGCCGAATTACACTTGTCACCTATTATTATAAAAAAAGAACATGAAGAAGAAAGGTAAAGTAAAACATAAAAAACTGATGATAATGTTTCTGGTGACGAAAACAGTAGAACGATACACAGACTGTTTGCATCACAGACTTATTTCATTATGCAATGCAATATATATATATATATATATATATATATGGAGATTAGCTGATAGACTGAATTTGTTGAATTATTGCGCTGTTTATCGCGTGTGTATTGTGCTTTGTGCATCGTAAAAAAAAAACGCAGTTATATCCGCTTGTCTAAATTTACTTTGTCGTTCTTATTATCTGCTGTTTTTGCTGTTGTCTTGGCCATTAATTTCTATCTTTTCTTTTATTCCGCTCATAAGCGCTGATATTCTTGCCGTTCGGGCGGCCTTTTACACAGATGATAACATTGTTATTATATTTATAACCGTTTATCGACGATGGCGTTTCTCCTAAACACAACCCGACATTTTTCTGTTTCTTTTTCCTTTCTCAGGTAAGTAGTTCAAAAGATAAATAATTCTGATCTTATTTATCTGCCGTGCGCTAGCAATCAAGGTTCTCTACAGCGTCCCGACTTTTGTAGCTCCTAGCAATGCTTGGCTTTTTGCTAGTTCTTCCAATCCCTGTTGTGCACACACTTTTGTACGCTAGGTAGGATATTGCTCGCTATTCTCTATCACTATTGCCTTCAATATGACCTGTGAGTGACAAATTTTCTAAGAATTCTTTCCTCGTTTTAAGCTCTAGAAATTCCAGTCGTAGCTTTCTGATCCTAATTAGAAGTGTCTTTGTTGTTTTCAACTTCTCTAAAACTTCGTTGGTACTCTTACATTCAGTTCATGGTATCCCTAGCATCCTTCTGTAGAACAATATATTTCTGTTGTCTAAAGTCTTTTGTTCATTTGTAAGTCTTTTGCTCAATATTCACGGTCATAAAGGGGGATATTATGTAATAGTTCACTACTCTTTTCTTTGTTTCTAAAAAAATATTTCTTTGTTCTTAATACTTTGCTTAATCGAATTATTGGTGAGTAAACCGGTACACTCACAGATTGTTGGCGAGGCGGTTGGTTAGTGACATTATAGGATGAAAAACTAGACATGTCAAAATGGCGGAGGGAGCATTTTCCTCAACGGCCATGTAGCAAAATTTCACTGCGAGACTTGAACTCCCACCTTCTTTTAACCATTGTCTAAGAAAAAGATATTTTGTAAAAGTTATGACCAGAAGACTTTACTTTCATTGTTCCAGCTTACTAGGCCATGACAGATCAAATTCTGAGTTTAAAGGATGGGGCAAGTTCAGCCCACCCTACCTTTTCACCTAAAAACGTAACTGCGCAGAACTGAAGGCGACGTTCGCGTCCAGCAAGCATTTCCAAGTCTGTTAGCGAAGAGAAATGCGCAAAAAACGGCAGATGGAAGATAAAAATAGAATTCGCAATCCCAATCCTGCAGGCAGCCAGGTCGTCTGATATTGAACTCGGGACGACAACATCGTTCAGCAGCACCCTGATTGACCGAGCAGCCTTCTCGAGGGACAGCATTGCTTGCTTCACATGAAGAATGTCCTAGAAAAAATGGTCTAAACATTAAAGGTGGTCTACATTACACATTTGGCTGACAGCTGTCAGCCAGCTTTTTTTTCATCCTGCTGAACATCAGTAAAGAAAAGATTCACACCAATCTGTAATGGTATCAAAGGAGTACATGCAACATGCTGGAGCATCACAGTCATGCTGGACACAACTGATAGGTGTCAACCAGACCGTCACTCTGCTCTAATTGCAAACAAAACTGTCAAGACTAAATGCTGACATCGCTGCTCTCAGTGAAGTCCACTTCCTATGGGAAGGCCGCGTACAAGGTTACGGCACTAGATATACACTTTACTGGTCAGGCATTTCAGTAGAGAACAAGTAACCTGCAGATCTTTCTAATAGGGTAGCCCGATTTGCGAGTATGTATATATGTGGTTTTAAGTATTTATGTGTGTATGTGCATTTATGTATGTATGTATGAAATACAACTTGGAGGAGGGGACCGTTACCCTAAAATGCTCAAGTCACGCCACATGATGAGCACATCAAGAAACTATTCGAAGAGACCCAGGTTCTGGCATACAGAATATATGTATAGACACATAAAATATATATATATATATATATATATATATATATATATAGGTACAATAAGGGCAAGTGGAGTACAATTCCATTGTACGTAACATTTAATTTAAAAGAGGGCTCAATACAGTGTAGAGGTAAATTATTTATTTGGATATTAATATGTTAAAAATCGCTACATAATACCAATTATGCCTCAACACCATAAATGTGTCTCCTCGGGCGATGGTAAACTACTGGCTAGTAGTTAAACATCACCTGATGAGATACACTTTTGGTGTTGAAACATTATTTCAACATTATAGATGTATCTCATCAGGCGATGTTAAGCTACTGGCCAATATTTTAAAATTCAACGTATTATATATATATATATATATATATATATATATATATATATATATATATATATATATATATATATATATATATATGTGTGTGTGTGTGTGTGTGTATAAATCTCTCTTAGCACTTAATAATAAACAACGATTCATTATGTCCTTGGCAACATTTTCTATGAATAAAAATAAAAACATAAATAAAGATAAAAGGATAAGTTTCTTTACCGATGTGTTTCTTCCTCATATGGACTTTATCAAGGCAAACATAATGATTTTATTTAAGGACAGGCATTTATAAACAGAAGTAAAATATGGTTAGGTTAAAATATTTTTCTTTTAAATTTAAAGAACTGATGTTTTTCCAGCAACTGGCAAACTCAAGTTAAACTTAGCAAATATTGATTGATAGAATTTAATACCAAATGAACAAAATTGTGTAAATTTTATTATTGTTGTTGATTTTTCATTTTCTGCTTATTTTTACTTCTGTTTCTAAATACATGTTGCAAAATAAAATCATATCTTTTGCCTTGATAGAGTCCACCAGAGGAGGAAACGCGTCGGCATATATATATATATATATATATATATATATATATATATATATATATATATATGTGTGTGTGTGTTTTCGCACGCGCGTGTGTGCATGT
The DNA here is from genome assembly GCA_903632075.3 of Acanthosepion pharaonis. Taxonomy (NCBI): domain Eukaryota; kingdom Metazoa; phylum Mollusca; class Cephalopoda; order Sepiida; family Sepiidae; genus Acanthosepion; species Acanthosepion pharaonis. The sequence goes on from CAHIKZ030003683.1 coordinate 1,241,740, forward strand.
GTGCGTGCGTGCATGTGTGTGCGTTAAACTTTACGAAAACTATTTCAAAGTTTAGTATGTTCATGATAAAAGAATACGCTACACTGTTTCTTCTTGTTATATGCTAAGGGAAGAGAATTTCGGTTTATATTTTTAGTGTATTTCTATTCAGATTCTTAATCAGTTCAAGCGTTTACCTGCAAGCGACAACAAGGAATATGTTAAAAATAACAGTTTGTGTTAAGCAGAAAAGACCATCGCCGATAAAAGGTGATAAATAAAACAATGTCACCCTAAGTGTAAAAAAACTGGCAACCAGCCAAGAATATCAGTGGTTATAAGAAGAATAAACACCAAAGATAGAAATAGCGAAAACAAGAACAAAATTAATATTATATTTATAAGAATTATTATGTGAAGGAAAACCTGTCATCAAAGACAAATATAATTCCAGATTGAGAAAACTTCCTCGCGTGATGCTCATTCAGAATATGTGGTTTTAATCCCCCAATGTTTTGCGAAAATTTCGGACACACATTGAAAACTCATTTACATTATAGCTGCATGATACAGAGATGTTTGATAAAAATTACTTTCTACACTAGCAGCATGGCCCGGCGTCGCCCGTGCTTGATTCAAAAATCGTACGACTCATACAGCAATCGCTATCACTTGACTTAAAATATTTTTGCTCTTCCTTGCCTTTAAAAGAGCGCCCTTTGCCGTGCTGATGTTGCTACATGCCTTACTTCTTGCCTATCTCACACTGCGAGTTTTTTCTAAGCTCTATACTAAACATTAAATCTGTTACGAAAAAAGAACTAAACAAAATGAACACAAAACGATCAGCTTTAAAAAAGGATTCGTAACTGGAAAAACAACAAATACTTTTTCACACCTAACCCAGTTCTGCGGAATCAGAATCAACGTTGAATTTAAGCAAGCGAATGACACCATTGGAGTAAAGTGCCATGCAGATTTAAATTTTTCCGCTTGTGAAGAATTCAGCTATTGATTTTTTTTTTTTTTGCATGCTAGCATGCTAGGTAACATTCGTGTCAGTCAGTTGTTGGCTCTCACGCTGGCCTAAAGTATCTTTCTGCCTATTAGTGGCAGATAGCTATAGGCTCTCACTCTGGCCAGTAGAAAATGGTCGCAAACTACATGAAAAGTGCCGTAGAAGTATGAAAAAATCGATAATTTCCACTATCGATGGGAGTTGAGAAATGCAAACTTGGTCTTGGTTTTCCCGCTAACTTCGAGCATGTGCATGTAAATTTTGGTGCAAATCCGTCAAAAATTGCGGCCATGCATTCGTTACGCAGACACACACATCCTGCCTTTTATAGATAGAGATTATGAAATTATCAAAGAAAGATTTATCAGGGCAATGTTAAAAAATAATAGTAATATTATCAGTTTCTTTATTCTCGGCATTTATTGACCGATCAACCAGTGCGCTTCTTTTGGATGTAATATATACAATCTTTCTTTTAAAACAATTTTGTTCAGAAGAAGAGGTTTATCAATTTTAATAAATGCTACAACTCTTTCCGGGATTGACTGGATATTCCATCCTAACCAGTATTATGAGTACCCCACTCTCTTTTGATTATATCATTATTTTCCCCTTCTCGTTATATGTCATGACTATTTTAGATATTTGTGCTGTTGAATATCCTCAAGTGATGTGATTTCTGATATTTGGTAGAGTTCTTTCTTTCTGATTCTCTAACTTCAGTACAAGAGATTTGAAGAAGGTTGAACCCTTCTAAGTCCCCCATGATCCATTAGAAGACAACATTGATTGTAAATGTATAGGAAACGTGATTTGTTAAATGAATATTTTTTTCTATTTGTTTTTTTTTCAAGTAATCTTACACAACTATATATGCGAACGATGTTGTTATTTCCAGTGGATGACTCTGGTTCATAATCTTGTCTCTTATTTTATATTACTTTCTTTATTCTTACTGTTATGGTCCAAGTTCCTTGTACCACGGCGATGGTCCAAGGTTAGAACCAATGAAAGAATAACACGAACACAGGTATGGAATACAAAGATATATTACAACAGAAATATTATACAAAGAAGTAGAAGTATTAGTCATGACTATCAGATTTGCTTAGTGAACTATGTTGTCTCGACAAGTATCACTATTCCAATGTTCTTACATTATGCTCTCAATTATCTCTCCTCGTCTTACACAATCCATACCTGTTGAGAGGCGCAGTATTTATAAAGTCAGAAATAGTCCATTATTATTATGGGTATGTTCCCATAACACTTACCATATTCTATTTTCATAACTACTTCTTATATATTAAGTATAAATGCTGAAGTCATAAACATTATGTTTTTACTGAGAAGTGCGAGAAAAGAAACAGCGTAGAAGTCATGGCTACATCTAGCTAGCTCAATTGTTAATTGATGAGATTTCGCCGCCAGTCTAGTATTGTGGAACTCTCTTCAGGTTGCATGCTTTCCAGATTTAATCTGCAAGAATTTAAATCCAATGCCAATCGCTGTCTACTGTCTTCTTGAATGTTCTTTTCATTTTCTACTCATTGTCAATGTCTCTGTTCCTAATTCCTCCACATCTTATAACCCCTTGCGTGTTAGCTGCTATACTTGTTTGCTTGGGGTGACACAGATTTTAAAAAAGATAAGGCATTTTAATCAAATTAAATGTCATAGATTATTTTGCTAGCAAAAATAAAATTGAGAATACCGAATACGAATGGATTTTGTATTATTAATTATTTAAGATTTTCTTTTTAAAGTTCACTTTCATTTGCAGCTAATTTTAGAAGAAGTTTTTCACATATTGTCAGTGATATTCAAAGAAATAATGATTTGACAGCGACTGACACCCTTCTGGCTTCTTAGAAAAATTCTATCATTATTAAATTTAACGAATAAAAATAATTTTCACGAGAATATACATAATATTCTCCTAAGAGAACCAAATATATTTTCAGTACAAACATAGGGTTTATGACCTCAACATTTATACTTAATATATAAGAAGTAGCTATGAAAATATTATATGTTAAAAATAAAGAAAGTAATATGAAATAAGAGACAAGATTATGAACCAGACTCATCCACTGGAAATAACAACTTCGTTCGCATATATAGTTGAGTAAGATTACTTGAAAAAACAAATATTGCTGTCATATATGGTCCCGTAAAGAACTCATTCGAACAATTATAATGTAAGTATTTATTAAAAAAAAAAGGACAGAGACGCAATCTTAGGACGATGAGTGACTGAAGAGTAATAATATTACTGATTCTTCTTTGGATCTTAACAAGGAGCTCCAGATCAATCGCAGGTTCACCGGACCATATATGGCAGCAATAATCTAAGCATGAACGAATGGTAGACTTATATAAATGCCAGATTGATACATGAAAGAGGAACCGAATTTCTTTGCAGCTGACCTATCAATGGATTCGATATAGTTTTTTCCATTTCATGTCAGCTAAAAAAGTTAGCCCGAGAAGACGCAATGGGTCATTTTCCTAGAGGACAGCATCAGCTATCGTGATGGAAGGCAGAGAGGGGTCTCTCAGATTAGTAATAGAAAGAAGTTTAGTTTTTGAAGCATTAAACTTGCCAAGCCATATTTTGCCTCATTTAACGACGGTCATGATGTCGTTTTTTTTACATCCATTGCCATTTTGACCTTGTAGTACTGATCAGCCTTAGTATCGAGGCATGATTAAATGGTAGTGTCGTCAGGGTACATGCTAAGTTGAGAGCTGATGTCATCGGGTAGGTCATTAATGAATATCAAAAACAGCATAGGACCAAGGATGGAGCCGTGAGGGACACCCGCGTTAGAAAGGATGCAGACGAGTGGCCGTTCAGGACAACTTTTATTTCTCAATTTGATAAGAACGACTGGATAAGATCAGAAATTTGCCCAGAAATACCGTAACTTTTCAGCTTGTGGATACGACCTGAAGCCAGAGCTTGTGAAAGGCTTTCGAGAGAACGATAGATTCTTTCCACAATTATGGTTCGTACATCATCAGTTGCCCTGGCGAAACAAAAACCGTATCGCTTGTCTAAGAAAAGCGCTAAGATGTGAAATAAGGAACCAAATCAGCATTAATTAAGGCCTCTAGGATTTTCTCCAAAAGTGGTAGAAGGCTAATAGGCCAATAGTTGGATGGGTCGGACGGTTCAACAGAGATCTTAAAAACTGGGGCAAGAGACATTGACTTCCAGCAGGCGGAAAAGCAGGAGGCAGCGTGGCATAATTATACAGTTTAGAGAGAACAGGAGCCAGTTCAGGAGCAAAGTCCTTAATGATTATTACAGGGATACCATCGGGTTCACATGTTTTGTGGAGATCCAAGTTAGAGATGATAGCAGAGACTATGGAAGGTGTTTTAGGCATATCATTCAGCCGAGAATTAGTTCTAAGTCGAAAGGCGGGGATACTCCGGATGATTCAAGGGTAGAGTTAAGAAGAATTTACGGGCAAAGCATTCAGCATTATCAACAGGGGATAATAACACCTCAAATCGATTGAAGAGTGCGGGGAATAGAGACATTGCACTTATTTAGTACCCTATTAAAGTGATGCCAGTAATCACGAGAGCCAACGTTTTTAGAGGCTATGTTATGCCCCATTCGCTCATCAAACAGAGACGTAGCTCCTTGCATCTATCTATCTATCTATCTATCTGAATACACACATATGTAATTCATAAAAGTTAAATAAATCCTCAAGCGCGAAGAGTAACGTGAAAGGAGAATCGAGTCACATTAATTGTATGGATTCAGAAAGGCAGGCCAAAATTAAAAAAGAACATAAAATATCCTTGCGTCTGCCAAGAGGTAAAAGAATCTTTAAGCACATCTGGTGCACCAATTAAACCTGTTAGCTCTATAGAAAGTAAAAGCAATAATGTCAAAGGAGACAGCATAAAGAAGAGAAAAAAAGAATGGTAGGCGGGAAGGAAGGAAGTGATGGAAAAAATGACAGAGAATCGTTCACAAAGAGAGGGAAGAAAGTAAAAAGATGTAAGGATAATAGGAAGGAAAAGAATGACAAATATAAATAATTTTTGAAGGATTCAATAAAGGAAAAAAGGTAAATAAAATCAGATATCAGATGAGAAGAAGGAATAAATCTAGATAAATAAACGGAGAAGAAGACTAATGAGAGAGAGAAGGAAATTTCTTAAGAAGAAAGAAGAAAACAAAGAAATAAATGGAGGAAGAAAACGAAGAATAATAATGTCGAGAGAAAGTCATTTTCATGGAAGGAAGAAAAATCAAATGCAGCAATGACGGAAGGAGAATGAAGTGCAAAATCGTCCTAAGATAAAACGAAATTTCAATGGAAGAAAATTAAAAACAAATATAGGAACGTGACGAATGAAAGTATTAATGAAACAAGATGAATGAAGGAAAAATTTACACAATAAGTTGAATGAAGCAAAGAAAAAATGGAGGAATAACTAAATGAAAGAAAAAAGAAAAAGCGAAATAAAAACTCAAAATAAAAAGAAAGAATGAATGAGAAAATCGTAGATAGAAAGATTTTTGAATGGAAAAAAATGAAAAACACAAGAAAGAAATCTGTAATGAAAGAATAACCAATAAAAGGAGAAAAATAAAAGCATGTTATATAGAAATAAGTTTTAATTGGAGAAAGAAGAAAAGAAAAAATAAATTTCAATAGAAGAAAGTAAATAGGAAGGAAAGAAATGTAGAAATCAAGGGAAGAAAAGAAAGAATGAAGGAAAAAGAAGTAAAGCCAGTATCGTAGAGAGATTGGGATTTAGAAAGAAGCAAGCAAGCGCTAGAAAAAGAACGAGAGGAAAAAAAAACGATAACGTAAAATAGTTAAAAAAAGTAAAACCGAAAAAGGGAACACAAATAAAGGAAAGGCAGCAGTATAAATTTAATAAAGATAAATTTGAAAAAAAAAATGTACTGAAAAAATATTTGTTCTACTGATAAGTGAACGGAATATTGCTCCCTTAGAGGCGTGCGTGTAGCGTAAAGGTTATCAGCGCTAATGACGGAATCCGCCATCGAAATTCAAGTTCTAGCCTTATCTATTTTTTCTTACTTTCCACGTATCCCTGGGAAAGGCATGAATCCATATCTTAAACCAGCTATAGGCTAAATAGCAGGTTAAACTGGTCTCCTCCGATTTGGGTGGCAAACAGTCTAAGAGAAAGAATAATCTTAATTCAAAATAATAGAGAGGGAAATTTGAAAATATTACGTTATCTTTCCACTCAAGTTAGGGGAAGATATTAAAAATGGAATCTGTAGAACGCCATGATCAAGTTAGTCCTGATGGCGCTTCTTCTTTCAGGACGTCGTGGGCGACCATAGATATCCATAGTGTTTGTTGTACTCAATAAATTTTACCATATTGCCATCCATTCACTGAAACACTGGAATAGGTTATTCGCTGTTTTACTCTATTTATTTTGTTTTAATTAGGTCCTGTGAGTTTTAAATTTTCTAGGCTCTCTTTCTTCATTATTATCCCTGAATTCTCAATGCGTGCTGGTAAAAAATCCCCCGGGAAGGAGGCCGGCACGTCATGATCCAAGCTGAAGAGGATTGCCCGGAACCGCGTCCGTTGGAGAGGTGTTGTTGCGGCTCCAATTCCCCAAGCAATTTAGATTCATAATGAATGAAAGATTAGAACAGAGGAGGAATAATATTGCTGATTTTTATTTAGATTTTATCAAGAACTAGCAGCATGGCCCGGCGTTGCCCGTGCTTTATTCAAAAATCGTACGACTCATACAGCAATCGCTATCACTTGACTTAAAATATTTTTGCCCTTCCTTGCCTTTAAAGGAGTGCCCTTTTCCGTGCTGATGTTGCTACATTCTTTACTTCTTGCCTATCTCACACTGCAAATTTTTCCTAAGCTCTATACTAAATAATTAAATCTGTTACGAAAAAAGAACTAAACAAAATGAACACAAAACGATCAGCTTTAAAAAGGACTCGTAACTGGAAAAACCGAATGAAAAAAGAATGTTAACAACAAATACTTTTTCACACCTAACCCAGTTCTGCGGAATCAGAATCAACGTTGAGCTTAAGCAAGCGAATGAGTCAATTGGAGTAAAGTGCCATGCAGATTTAAATTCTTTCCACTTGTGACGAATGCAGCTATCGAGTTTTTTTTTTTGCATGCTAGCATGCTAGTTAACATTCGTGTCAGTCAGCTGTAGGCTCTCACGCTGGCCAATAGAATCTTCCTGACTATTCGTGGCAGCTAGCTATAGGCTCTCACTCTGGGCTCTCACTCTGGCCAGTACAAAATGGCCGCAAACTACATGAAAAGTGCCGTAGAAGAATGAAAAAATCGTTTATTTCCACTATCGATGGGAGTTGGGAAATGCAAAGTCGGTCTTTGCCTTTCCGCTAACTTGGAGCATGGTCATGTAAATTTTGGTGCAAATCCGTCGAAAATTGCGGCCGTGCATTCGTTACAAACACACACACACACACACACACACACACACACACACACACACACACACACACTTACACTTACACACATAGATAGAGATATTTAAATATACAACAGCATCAACGGAACATATTTAGTAGAAATATTCTAATCTTGCAAGAATGGTAGACTTATCAATATCTAAGATAGATTCAGGGGCGAAAAATATTCTAACACAACATAATGAAATACATATTTTAGCAGCAGATTTAGCAATGGATTCAATATAATCTTTCCACTTCATACCAGCCGTGAATGTTGTCCTGAGAAGGTGCAACAAGTCACTCTTATGGAGGTTCGTGTCTTACACATGATTGATAGAGAGAAGTTTCGTTTTTGTTAGGTGTTAAAACTAACAAGTCACTCACTGCCCCATTTAACAAAATGGCGTAGGTCATTTATTTCAGTCAATTTGACCAAATGGAACTGATCAGACTAGCTATTGGACTATTACTAAATGCAAGTTAAATAAAAACAGTACGATTATATAAGTTATTTTAAAAGTTATTAGATAAAAAGGAAATAAGGAGAAATCAGTTTGATGCATGGAAATTAGAATAACGATACTTTCATATAAAGAGGAAGAGGAAAAGAGGTTAAGAAAAATCGATTACCAAATGACAGAAAAGTAAACAAAGAAAAATAGAGAGAAAAATAACAAAAGAAAAACATCAATAACATAACCATGTATGAACCTTGTCTCTTCAGGGCCCGTACGATTATGGTGCTTCCGAACTTTCTTTCATGGGCAGCTAGAAATCATTTTTGTTCCCTTATTTTCCTAACCAGTACCTGTTCTGTCAATCATTTACACAAGTTCTTAAGGTAGGTTACTTTCTGTTGGTTCCGTTCCTACTGCTTTTAATATGTCTTCTGATTGTCTAATTAACCAATCCTGTGATATTATGTGATCAAGTAATTTCAACTATCTTTTTCTAATCGTAAGCAGTAGCGTTATTTCTTCCTCGTCGTCATTAAAACTTCCCCATTGAATATATGTTACGTCCATGGTATTCTCAGTATACTTCATTGTTGACAGCATAATTACCTGGCATAGGGACCCGTCCCTATACTGGTGGTATCACGGTTACGACTAGCTTAGACCAGCTCTGACCAGCTTGGACAAGCTATGACCAGCTAAGACAAACTTGGACCAGCGGCCCAAGTGAAAACACTCGGGTCCCTACGTTAAAAACTTACCTTGTGTCACAACCTAAATCAGTGTGTTTGTGTATGTGTGTGGGGGGTGTCAAGTAAATCTCTACTTCACTGTTGAAAGCAGTTTGTTCTTCATCTGTGAGGAAATTCTCCATTATTCACTACTAGAAAAGAAGATTGACATTATGTAGTTTTTCCGCATTCTTTTCTTATTAATAATGTAACTGTCCTGTTTCGTTATAATTTGATTATCTTTCGGAGTGTCTATTTCCTGCCTGAATACAAACAGCACACCAAAAGATGCTGAATTCATTCTCTTCGCTAACGTCCGTTGGAAAGTCTAGACATCCCCCACTCTCCCTGGGACATTGATTGTTATGATACGAAGTGACTTCTTCCTTTTATCACATGCAACCTGAAAACACTTGTAATCAAAAATGCACACAAACACCAGTAAATAAAAATAAATAAAATTCTATTATTTTAATTTACCATTTAATATACTTTTAGAATTATTCCTGTGTATGTTTTTAATTCCTGTGAACATGAGGTTATTTATGTTGTTATGATGTGAGTGACCCTACAAGGTCTTAGTGAGGAATGTATTTCTTAAACCTTGTGGACTGGCACTACAGAATCACAACCAAATAACAGAAATCACATCACTTGATATCTTTCAGCAGCACCAACTAAAATGGATATCTCAATTACCTTGAACAGAATATATTGTTATCAAGATGTTAATGTACCACACTATTTCAAACATAAGTTTAGGTAGGAAACCCCCATCAGTAGTGGAAAGTGCAATAATAACAGATTTGAGAAACCTATTTTTCTGAAAATTTGGTTTAATAGAAAGATCTTATAAATTTCAACCAACAGTAGCACTGGCTACTTGGGCAATGGATGCCATTTTTTTCCTTATAAGAAAATGGATAATATTATTTGATTTGTCTAGAGATGTCAAATATTATATAAAATTTCATCATAAAAAAATTAGTTTCTTTCACTAACAAAAGCAGCAGTTCTCACTGTAATATTTTTTTTACGATAGATTTGATTATCTTTCAGAGTGTCTATTTTTCTGATGATACTGACCTCCCCCCAAATTCGTAACTCGCATATTGTGCTCTCCTCTTGGTAGCGACCATAAAATAGAGAATGTAAAACATTTCCAGTAGCATCTAATGAAGGCAAAGAATAAAATCTGAAAATATAAATTCGGTAAAGATTGGAAATCATTAAAACAAAATAATCAATTAAAGACAAAATAAACCAAACTAAATACGTATCATATGACCTTAAACTATGCACTGCATATTTTCTAACACAGATTTAAAAAGAGATGGCCAATGATCATTTAAGTATTCCATAATATATCCCAAATGAAACTAATAATAAAAGACAGAGATTCTGCTTTCCCTACCAAGAACAATATACTTATGATAAACGAGATATACTGAAGACATAAGTATTCGTAAATAAGACTCGAGATAAAGCTTTCCAAAATTATGATCTGGAACTTGAATGAAAGCAGTGAGAGCTCCACCCCTGTATCCATCAAAAAATTCATGAAGTCGATGTAGTAAATACCAAACACATCAAATATACCGGTGTATATAACATATTTAGCAAATGAGATAAGTGAATTGAACATAGAATAGGAGAGGTTTTGTCACACATAGCAAATTGACAGAAACAAAACAAAACATAACCTTAAATTCGTGTAATGCAGTTTAATAGCCTCATCGTATAGACTTTCATATGGATGACATGCATTGTGTCAAACCCATCCAGGAACATAAAACCTGCCATCTGTATATAACCAATTTATCAAATCAATGGTTAAAATGGTTTTGCGTAAATAAAACAGGTAAGTATCAGTGAGGACAATCCTTCTTATTATCTTGTAGGCTAGCCACACAGAATCACAAACAAATAACAGAAACGACATCATTTGAAGACTTCCAAGAGAAGCAACAACTAAAACGCAGAGTACATGTAACTCGAAGAGAAAATACCATAATCATGATGTTGACATTCGGCACTACTTCAAACGAAGGGTTAGTAAGGAAACCCCCATCAGTACTGGAAAAAGTGGTAATAGTTGAAATTTAATTATTAGGTATTTTTTCAGAAAAATAATTTTCTTGAGTCTAGTAGCTGCTATAGCTCTTTCCAGTAATGAATTTCAATAGAGTACTCAAAAGTTTTCCCCCACTACATATGACAAATAGATATGAAGATGGTTCAACATTCAAGTCTTCCTTCGGTACATTTTTCTCTTGTTTTTGTTTTTCAAAGTAGGGATTTCTGTAGCGCTCAATATTTCGGTTAAGCGATAGGCTTCCATCAACGAGTGTTATAAAAAAAAGTTTCTCGGGTTACGTTATATATTTAGATAAAATTCATTATTACCGCTTCTTATTGAGTCTTTCATCGCATGGAGCAGTGATGTGGGCACTTATCAGTACACTTACCTTAGCCAGAAGGGAAATAATACATAAGAGTGATAGATATGAAATAATTACTGGGGGTGGGGGGAGACAGGCAGAAAGACATTCGAAGAGAAAAGCAGATAAAGATAAAAGAACGAATATAATAAGGAAAACGGATTGAAAAGAAGCGTATAAAATGAAAAAAAAGCATAAAATATAACGAGAAAGAATTAAATGTAAGGAGTGAGAAATAGAAAGGCGAGAGATTTGAGACAAGGTGAAAAGGCCAACATTGATAATACAATTAATTGGCCGTACAATTATCTCTCTTCAGTGAATATGTATAAGACAAGTATAAAAACTTATAAAGAATCGTGTTTACTGTAGTGAAAAATTGATCAAGCTTATCTTGTAAGCCGATTCGCTTGTCATGTGTCGTTGATCCGCACTGGATGTTACATTACTGGGATGTTTTCAAAGTAAATTACGCTAAGTAAAATTGTAAATATGTCAATATTAGCGCCAAATTTGAGAAGAGGAATATCATTTCGTCTTTTTCATCTCTTTTAAGTGTTGAATCTATTCGATTTTATTCTACATTTCTATTATTTTTCCTGTATTGTCTGTCCGTTATTTGAGCTTCACATAGTGTATTTTACTATAGAAAAAATTTAGGAAAAAAGTGCTCGAGATTCAAACATTTGTGTATTTCTAAATAACACAAATTGTCGGGGATTTTTTTTTACGACTTCGACCTCAAGCAAGGCGGGAAGCCACTAGCACGCAAGGAGTTACAGGGAGTTGGAGCGAGAGCAAAGAGGAATGATAGAGGAAAGGATGAAGAGAAGGTTAGGGGGATAGATCAAAGGATCTGGAGACGTCAATTGACATTACATTTGAATAGTTGGAGATTATAGCTATCAGGAAACAAGAAATAGGGAGGGAGTTCCACAGGCGAGAAGTGCGAGACATGAAGCTATTGGAGTAGAAGAGACGGCTACATTTAACAGTTTCAACAGGAAAAATGTGAGAGCGAGATGCCAGCCTAGTTGAACGCTAAATCAGCTCACCGGATGAGTTACCGTGAAAGTATTTATAAAAAAGATAGAGGGAGGCAACGGCACGTCTGTGAGAGAGCGGCTGCATACGAGATGCAAGATTAGGGTTAATTATATTGCATATCCGTCTTTGGATTTTATCGAGGACCTTGAGAAACAGAAGGGGCTCCAGGCCATATATGGCAGTAATACTCCATGGAAGGGCGTGATTACATTCAGGTTAGAATCCTTATAGGAAAAGCAACTTTATCCAAAGAAAGACTGTGACACCATTTAGGGTTGCTGGAAGGAGAGAAGAAAAAGGAAAGAAAAAAAGAGAGGCGAGAATTGAAATTAGGTGATAAGAAGCCATCACGAAAAGTACACTAAGCGGTGTTATTTTTCTGACAAGGAAAAGTGGTAAAATTTTTATTTCCTATTGTCGAGAAGGAAAAAAAGAAGATACTGGAATTAATCTGATTTAGGTTACGGGGCGGGTGGAAATTCCAGGTTGGACACATAACCTCAGAGACAGAATTCTAAATAGATAAACATTTAACTGTGTCGCATGAATGCCCGTTTGAGACCTCCTGCAGATTTCTAAAGAGATAAAAAATTAATAGGTCATCCGCTGACCGAGAAACAAAAAAGTCCGTTGACCACACAAGGGTTGCCAAAACAAAGGACCAAACCATTGCTTATCTAAGGAAAAGTCGTTTGATAAAGGCATCTGTTTTGTGTTAAAATTCGGCTATGACAGCGAAACTATTTTATCGGATCAGAAATTGGCACCAAGAATGAAAATACGTTTAATTGACCACCCACTTGATAATTGGCCAAAATTTCGTTGACGACTTCCATATGATTCGGCTGTGAATTGGCGAAATTTTTTTATCGGATCAGTGATTGACGCCAGGAGAGTGAGTATGTCTGGTTGACCACCCACTCGTTAATTGGCGAAAATCTCATTTGACGAATTCCAGGTAATTCGGTTAAAAGATAAAAAAGTCTAGGGTATGAGTTTCCTCGAAGAGAAGAAAGAAAAGGAAAAGTGGAAAAAAAAAAAGAAAAAAAAAAGAAGATAAAATTCTTTTTTTTTCTTTGAGCAAGATTTTTTAAACCAAGGCTAATCTAGCCACACCCACGCTGCTGATCGCCCATTGGCTGAGTTGTGGCAGGAGTATTGGGCGGAGGTGATCATGTGAGGCAGGAGGGGAGGCCTGCTGGCATCCATTGAGGGAATAGGTGTGAGATGCCACTGTGAGAGAGAGGGGAAACCGGTTGACACCCTCTGAGGTCATGGTGAGATACCAATATGAGAACAAAAGAAGGTGGGAAGACGAAGAGACTTCCAAAAATGGAAATTAATAAAATTTTCCTGACCGAAAACAAAGAAGTAGATTGTGGGTTTAGAATTATCAAGGAACCTCAAACCCCGACAAGCCCACCCCGGTTTTGGTCGGCGTCCATATAAGCAAAGTCGCAGCGAGCGAAAATCAGTTTGAGCTGTAGTTCGAGTTTCAGTTCCAGTTCAAACCAGTTCCAGTTGAAAAGCAGTTGCAGTGAGATGAAAGCTCTGAAGACCCGCCTCGCAGAGCTGACTTGAAAGATTCACGCAATTCCGAACTCATCTTCTAATCAAGAACAATTTATTTTTGAAGAACGACTTAGACTCACACCACCAAAACAAGTTTTACGAATTTCGCCTGAAGACACACCAAGAACCAGTTTCTTAAAAGAACAAACAACTTGAGATGTTAAGACTCGCCTAACAAACACAAAGTGTCACGAATCCATATAGCGGGTTTGGGAAGAAGACTCTGTCCTGTACTCAGCAACCAGATATAAAGTATTGTTATCCTTCTTTTAACACATTTGAACTTTTCGAATTATTATTTTCTTTTCTTTTACACATACTTGTGCGATATCGCCCTTGTTCGAACTCGAATTGCAGTACGGCCCAGCGACTGATTGATTTCGTCTGCCTAGATCAATTCACAACGTGGGTAGGTTAGACTAGAAATCAAAGCAGTTACTTCGGTAACCAAACGTTGGAAGCGAGCTGGGAACAACGAGGCTGATACCGAATCTAACCAGATTTCCATCTGAATCACCAAAAGGTTAGAACGTCACATTTGGTGCCGCGACCAATACCAAGCCAGTTGGTCGTCACAAGACAGGATAGCACGACTGACGCAACCAGGTGGACGCGACAAGACTAATAGACAAGGTACTAGCAACTATAAAACTAAGGGATTAGTAAAGAAAATATACTGTATATACTCACGAGGTGAGACTTTTGAAGCTAAATTTAAGTGGGGCGCATCATACACGAAATATATAACTAGATTATGTCCTCCTGGCCTTAGCTACGTCGTTGACAAAACTATATACCCATTTGCTGCCGTCAAATTAGCTTAAAAATTAAGTCTTAATAGGTCGCATGATACGCATGTATATACGGTAAATCAAATTAACACAATTTGAAAGAGGAATAATTCTATGATGAATAATTCCTAGATGGATTAATGGTTAGCTTCTCATAATGATAAACCAGAGATGGTTCGAATTCCAGTCGAGTTCGTTTCATTTAATTATCTGCAGATAACCTTCTCTTTCTAGCTATAGGTTTAATGGTTGATGAGGCTGGGCTTTTCACACAATATTTGGTAGCCAGTTTAGGAGAAAAACAATTCTTGAATTCAATAAAGGATCGTGGATTTCCGAATAACCCCGTCACACAGTTAGCCAATTTTCTTATTCATCATTCTCTCCAACTGAGGAATTTCCCGAAGATTTTTTATTATTATTTTTAACTATTTATAGGGTGGGGAATTATTGTCACCCATAAGTACGTGGAGACGCGTTTGGATTCTATCTAGACTGGAAAAAGAAGCACCTGTTTATACAATGCCAATTGCTCTCCATTTTCGGATAGAGTTACAATAATTATCAAACGTTCGGCCGTTTAAAGTGAATCAGATTTTGTTCTTGTTATTGATGGTTTACTGATACAAGTCTTACAAATTAACCCATAGTAGTGGGAGAAGAGTGGGTTTATACCTTTCTCAAAGGGATTTGCGAGCAAATGAATATAACGAATTGGAACTCGGCTCTCCGTTACCAATTAGGAGTCATTATCCACTACACTAACCATACATCAAAGCTTACAGCTACTTGTTTTCCCATAGTCACTCATCTAGCTTAACGTTGACGATCGTACAGGAACTAGTTTTTCAACATGATATGACCGTAAGCCTATAAAAAGAAGTAAGAGTTGCATTTTATGGGGATATGTAGGAAGGATAACAGCTAACATTAGACTCCTGGGAGTCTGTTTTACAAAGTAGTGATTCTTGGAAAGAAGCTGAACAACTCGAACTTTCTACTTTAGTAGGTAGAAAGTACGAACACCGAACATTGCTTAACTTCGGTGATCGTACAGTATCCGGTGTTTCAACGTGATGTGGTCGTAATTTGGCTAAAAAAATGTCTTATATTGAAGTGCGTATAAATTATAGGTATGGCATGTCATTGAACTCCTCCATTCGACAAAAAATTTCACCCATAGAAGAAAATGTATACCGAAAAATTTATATAGATGACAAAATGGATGTGATCTCGTTTAAACGGTGGGTAATTTATTTCAACATTGCTGGAATTGATGTCAGTGACATGCCACATATCGCAATTTATTGCAAATTTGTTAACAGAACAAAATTTGAAAAGACCTATGGTAAATCGCTCTGACGACGTGTAAGAAATGACGAGTTGTTCAAATTTTACTTGATGCAAGTGTTGTACTTCCTGCGAAAATCGATAAGAGACATTATTATGAATTGTTGCAGGTATATTTGTATATTGGTGTTCGCAAGTATATGATATATCAACATGGTTTTTTTCGATAAAGTATATGAACCAAGTTATTTATGAAAGATTAAGGTTTTACCAACCGGGCATTGTAAATATGGCCAATGAGATCAATAAGGATTCACGACAACTAAGGCCATATTATTGCTAAAAACAAGCAGGGATGTTTTCTTCTCCTGATGATAGCCATGTTGGCTCAAATTATTCGATGATCCAAACTGAAAGAAATATTAATATACAACCCAGTGTGTCTGCAAATGTTAATTTTCTAATATATTTATTTTTCAAAACATATATATATATATATATATATATATATATATATATATTAATTGAATTAATATATGTTTTTTCCGCTACACAGTTCTAACCATGTTTCAAAAATGGAAGCTAAAAGCCACGAATTTAATTTTGCAAATAAATTAAAGACATTAGTTCCATTTCATCCTCAAGCGAATTTTGGAGTAACTTTTAAAATTACTGGGTTTTAAAGACACAGCTAACATCACGTTTCCATGGTTACAGATAAATCTATTTCAACTGGACAAGGGGTATCTGGGTTTTCCTTATGTCTGTATCATTGTATCGGTTATTAGCTACATTTTGGTAAGGGGTAGGGATGTATTTTTCAATGAGAACTGACATCCGTTGGATGCATGTCGTCTGAATTGTTTTTAAATTTATTGTTAGCGGCAAAATATTCTTACGGCATTTTTTTCTATTTGTAAATTTAAAGATTTTCGCGGGTGTTCAGATTAGAATACTTTTTATTTAACTACGATTTGAAATATTCTCATTTTTACATTTTTTATTTTATTTTATTTTTTTTTTGTATTATTTAAGTAAAGTTCGCTTGAGGATAAAATGGAACTAATGTCTTTAATTTAATTGCAAAATTAAATTCGTGGCTTTTAGCTTCCATTTTTGAAACATGGTTAGAACTGTGTAAAGTGGAAAAAACATATTTTAAATCAATTAATTTATAATATTAATGCTCTGTGAATTTACATCGAGCACTATTTTGTAAAATAAAAATACCTATAAGAACACCGGATTATATATCTTACTGTTCTTTTTTTTATTTATATACTTATATATATATATATATATATATATATATATATATATATATATATATATATATATATATATATATCAGCGTATATATATATATATATATATACATAATAATGGACTCTACCGTCGGTTTCGACGTATGAGGATCTGACAGCTTATTGATCCAGTTATATAAGCGTATATATATATATATATATATATATATATATATATATATATATATATAAGTGTATTCTGTAAGACCTTTCCTTTCAATTCAACTCTGTCAAAACCACTTTAAAGTAGGCAATCGGGATATATGTGTTGGTATGCACTATCTGACTGGAAATAAAAACCGTTTATTCACAATATTCTCTTTAATTGCTTACTTGACAGACGGTTGCAGCAATTTGCCGTAAAAGGGAACACCCCCTAGTAAATTCAAAAATGGTCCAATTAATCGGTTTGATGATTAACTCAGTGACACTCTAAATTAACACGATGTTTCACCATAATAGTTGCAATTGTGATGGTTAATTGAACCAATTCAATTTAAACGTATCTTAATCACCCCAAACAATCTTTGGTTAAAATCTCCACATCTTGCCAAGTAACTCGCTGAAAACTGAATTCTTCACTCTGAATCGTCTTCACGAAGAGTATGTATTATTCTTGTTGAAATATAAATATTTAAATTACAGCGTTTTAAAATCCAACGAACTCTTGATTTCCCACGACTCGCTTGTCACACGGGTTTATTTGAACTTTATATTTCTAAAACCCTTTCTTGCTTTCTGAGGTTCGTCGATGTACGCGGTGTTATGGAACGTTTCTTGTGAATTTTCTGCTTTAAAAAGATCTTTAATTCAAGTGATAATTCGAGTAGGTGAATTTGTTTGAACCTCTTTCCTGATTTATCTTTGCACTTCAACAGCTTTCTCAAATATCCAGTCACACTTTACCATAAATATTCGTTTTTCAAATCTTGGACTTGTTTTCATTCTTAATGTGTTAAATGTTAATTTTCAAAAGAAATAGACATTAATTTTACTAGCTTAAAATTAAGGACAACACAATAACAAGTACTTTATGAGAGACTGACTCAGTATTACTCAGAAAGTTTTACATGACGATGTACATATCCAGTTCATTTAAATTAGTTCAGCAATCAGGATTTTGTATGATCTACTTATGATTTGATGTGGTGTGGAATGCTGGCGATCAGGTTGTTATTGTTGTAAACCAAGATTTCTTTTGTTCAAACTCCTTTAATGAACTCGCTTACTGACACGGTACTTAAAAATGTTTTTGCAACAAATTTCTGTTTAGCAATTTCCCATAAATTTTCAATTAGGTACAGATCTGGATTGTTTACCGGTCAATGCATTGCTGTCTAAATTTCTTGCATATAAAATACAATTGTGGAACAAGATCGAAAATAATGAGGAATGGTCTGATATGTGATCATTTTATACCGAGCTAATCAGATTCACGGCCCATTTACTCTTTACAATTTCCACATCCACCAAACGAATTTATTCATCATCATTCAATCCTCCATATACTTCAATACGGTGTAATGGTTATCAGGCTTGTCTCGCTAAAACAATTACGACTGAATAGTGAATTCGATCCTCACTGGGTGCCCCCTACTTTCGACCTTGTGCCACAGCTAAACTACGCTTGGAAAATCACTATACCACAATACCGTATACTCTCATGGGGTTTACAAAACACTCCACGACATAAAAAGTTAACGATTCTAAAATTATATATTCAAAAATCTGTCGATGATACGTAACAAGGTAGGGATGAATGCAAAAACAAACTAAAATATCAAAACAAATACACAAAATAAAAAGATAAGTGATGTTAATTGCATTTGTCAAACCCTCAAAAGTATTCAAAGAGACCACTGCATTCTGTCCATAGACAAAATCAAGACGCTTTCTCACTAGGGGAGGGGCAACGGATGAAGTAAATGCAGTGTGGTCACGTTCATCATGTCCAAAACGTTTGACCAATTCATGGAGCACCACCATACATAAATAGTGTACCCAGATGAATGCACATTAATCAGGGCATAATATGTACAGCTATGGTTCATTCTGCAGCTCTGGTTCATCTTGCAGTCGTTGCAAATGCATTCCAACATTCCTTGTTGTTCCTGGGGGCAAGAAGTTAAATCCAATTCTTCCAGATTTCAATATCACTCCCCAAAGCAGCTGATATTTCTGTGTGCTTCATATTCTGAATTGTATACAAATCTCATATTAGGTGGACTTTTAATGTTTCTTTTACGCATAACGAATTACTGCAGAGTTGATTCATCTGAAAACATAACTCTAGTCTTCAGTCGTCCAGGTTTCATGTTGCTTTCAAAACGCGAAGTGTTTGGTTTTCATAGCTGCAGTAAATTATTGTTTACGAGTCAGTTTAAATCATTTCAGACCAGACTCAAATTCCAACTGTCATAGAGAGTTTATTTTTAACATTTTCAAGCAGTGAAGCAGGTATCTGATTACAAAAAACTGTTTCAAGATCTTGTAGCAGTGTGTTTCTTCAAATGGTTATAGTTAATACAGATATAGCAATAAAAAGTAATTGGCTACTGCAGTTTCATACCATAAACGATTAACAGATCAATGTTTATACTTTTGTAGGTTCTGTATATAGGTCTCTGAGAGCTTATCAGAGTTTCGGGAAATTGGAAATCAGTTTTTCAACACGTACTACTTACGAATAATGGCTTATTATTATTTTTGATCTGAACTGTTTACCTTATTTAGGTATTGCTCTAGTTTATTTTCATTTACTTGTTTATACATTTTTCAGATTTATTTTGGTAGTTGAGATGAGTTGTTCATTATTGGGGTTCGTAAATTAGTTGTAGGTAGCATAGTAGAAATTTATTTTCATGCCTGCTTTTTGAAATGATTTCCGACATTTTGTTTAGTAATTTATATTATTCTGGAAGGGTTCTTATTGCCATTTACTTCTTTCGACAATGTTTTCTTGCTTTGAGGAGTTATTTTAAGCTGTTCTTTTATTGTTGATTCGTATTTTTCTATATCCCATGTTGTTTTCCAAAACAATATGAATTCCTAAACAAACATCTGAACCCTTTTCTAAAGGTAGACATTAAAACAAATCAAATTGATTTCTATACCGTAACTTTTTTTTATCTAGAAGCGCTCTATTGCTCATATTAAATTTTCTTCCCACAAATATAACTGGCCAGTAGAAAATGGTCGCAAACTACATGAAAATTGCCGTAGAAGCATGAAAGAATCGATAATTTCCACTAACGATGGGAGTTGGTAAATGCAAAGTCGGTCTTGGCCTTCCCGCTAACTTGGAGCATGGGCATGTAAATTTTGGTGCAAATCCGTGCATTCATTACACACACATCCTGCCTTTTATAGATAGAGATTACTAGTGTCTTATTAAGAGATGGTTTATTTGCAAAATGAAGTTACCCTTTATTTTTCAGTCAACACCATCACATGATAAGACAATAGTAGTGCTGAAACAAAATTGAAATTTTTGTATTGATAACATGCATTTTTTATAATTTTGAACATATATATATATATATATATATATATATATATATATATATATATATATATGTTTTACTAGTGAAGTGATTCCGCCATTAATCGCATTAATATTGCTGATTGATTCTATGTATGATTATTTTTTTTTTATGTAAATTATATGCTGTCTAATCTAATATGTTTATAAAAAACAATTGATCCGCAGTACGAAATTCCTGAGAAAAAAACTACTCAGACATATCACTATATACTTAGTTCAGGCCATGTTAACTGAAGTACATTTGTAGAAAATAATTTGTAGATTACCATATTTCAAAATTCATATAAATATTCTCATTTGAAATTTAGCGTTGCGACTAGCACGTTCCGAGATTGTAGAACCGTCAATAAATAGCACACTCTTACAAGAACATCTTTCGGTCTACAAACAATTATTTCTTCAAGTTTTAACTTTAAAGGAAAAAAATTACAGCCTGACGATGAAGACATGGATCTTCGAAAGTACTTGCTTAACTTAAAAAATATCCACTAGAAACATCTGACAACAGTTTTATAAATGAGGATCACATCATTCAATGGATTAACAGTATTTTAATGCATACATTATGTTTCTACTAGGGAAGTGATTTCACCATTAATCGCATTAATATTAGTGATTGATTCTATGTATGATTATTTCTTATATATATATATATATATATATATATATATATATATATATATATATATATATATATATGGTGATATATAAGCAATTTCATTTAGTTTCTTAGCCCGTACGAATAAAATTAAAACCCGCATTTTGATAATAGAATTTATGCTAACAATTACATCCCCAAAGACATTATATTGTCCGATGAGGTTTTAAAAGACGAAACCCGTGATGAAAAATATTTTTTACATTTTGCCATTAATTTTCCTAACATTGTTCTCGTATACAAAAATTATATATGATATTCTCCTATATATGTATATGATAATAAAATATGTTTCACACACACAGAATCGTGTATATATATATATATATATATATATATATATATATATATATATATATATATATATATATGTATGTATGTATGTATGTATGTATGTATGTATGATTGGTGATCATGTTGCCAGTTTGTAGCCCGAGTTGTCAACTATGTGGCGCCTCCTATTTCTGCTTGAGTCCAGCATTTTTTTTTTTTTCACTAAAGAGCCCCGAAGCAATGTAAGAATTTCCTGTAATGTGTGTGAACAAATAATGTCTGAACAGAGTCGACTATATGACTGCGTATTTCTGTAGCCCCACTTAATATAAATATACCAGTTTTTATGTAATCATCTATGTCCGCATGAAGGCATAACGTTTGCATCACAATATACACTGGTAAATGTCTGCAAGACACAATGAGTCATACCTCCCTAAAAAAAAAAAAATAATATCTGTAAGGCGCATGCGTATGTGTGACAGAATTATTTGATTATTTTTTTCTTCGTAGATGTCTGCGACTGTAAATGCGGTAATGCGCATGCGCGTGCATGCTCACTCGCACAAAGTCAGTGAGTCCTTCTTCAACCTTTTGTTCTATCATCAATTTTTCTACGTATAATAACGTCAACAAAATGCGGCAACTAGTGATGTTTTTATTGCTTGTGGTGACAGAAAGTGTGTGAATCTGAAAGGCAATTAGATTTGTCGGTTTTCTTTACTTTCCTTCCTGTTTTATTTTTCTAAGTCACAATTCATTAGAATTTTATTTTTGGGGCGGACAATTGTTTGACTGGTACCACTACGTCATGTACGCATTGGGGATGATAGTCTAAGACATTGATTATCAGAGGAGGACTTGAAGGAGAGGAGAACTAATATATGATTGACATGAATGATAAAGGGAGTTAGTGAGCCAAAAACAACAAAGATATATTTACAAGAATGTGGATAGAATAATAACTAAGAAGAAATTTGAAAGAGAAATATGTAGAAAGAAAGAGTAAAGGATAAGTGAAAAAGAAAAAGCTGGTAAAATAAAGGTGAAGGAAAGAGAATAATGACTACGAAATAAAGAAAAGAAAATGTAAATTAAAGGAATTAGAATAGAAAGAAAATGATGAATATATGACGAAAGAGAGAATATACGTTAAGAAGGAGTGTGCGCAAAAGTAAAACAAGTGTCAGAGAAGTGAATAATAAGATGGTGGGAAAATATTAACTAATATGCTATAGGGCCAAATTAAAAAGATGTAAAACTCTAGATAACAAACATAAAACGTGGAAAACGAAAAGAAAGACAAAAGTTAGATAAAAAAAGGAATGAAAGACAATTTCAAGAGGAAAACAAAATAAAATGCAAATAAATGAAACGAAACGAAAATGATAATATCGATAGGCTCGCCACCCAAATGATAAAACATCGCGAAAATACACAGAGAATAAATGAGAAGATAAAACACAGAAACTTTCGTTGCAAAAATAAAAGAAAGTGTTACCCATTTGGATGTGATCATTGAACTGTTAAAAATTAAAAGATGTATAAAAAATTTATATATATATATATATATGTAGTGATGCAAAATAACTTCATTCAAGCATTTTTATCAAAACATTTCAATGCCACAAATGGCATCACGAAGTCCGAACTAATAACTACTATGCAAAGAAGGTATTTAGCTGTTTCAAAGTAAAAATATATTTAATGATATAAACTACATATGACTATATAAAATATATTGTAAAATAGGTATATTGACCATGACTTGTATAAAAAAAAACGTATGCAGTTGGCCCACTGGATTAATTTAAAACCCAAAATCGGCACATAATTTGCAAAAGGTTACCGACTCCTAGACCATCTCTTGACTATTTAGTGGTATTAAAGACCACCGTTCACTTTTCGTTTCGATAAGAATTTTCGGCATAATGCTTGGATTTCTTTTCCTTCGATAGATAAAAGATTAAGAGGGTACAAATTCAACTGTTAATATTTTCCTTTTTTATTAAAAGAATTCAAAACTTTATACTTTCATAACAGATCAAAGTGAAGTAGAGAAAAGCCAGATTGCCGACCTCATATAGCTCTGAAACTGATATCTGCAGACATGATGAGAAATTTGTACTCATATTGCCTCACACATAGACACGCTCTCATCTGCTTTACACACACACACACACACACACATTTAACTGAAGTCGATGGACAAGACACTGCGATTAAGCTTTTTATTATATTTTTTTCTGGACACAGAGTGTGTAAAAATATCCGTTCAAATTTCGATATCAATATCACTTAAGAAAAATGCTTTTTCGCTGCTTTCTCGTCTTTCCTGAAACGAGTTAGGAAGTCCCAAAGTGTCTGTTAATATTTTCGTTTTATTGAAAGAATTCGAAATTACACTGATGCCATAAATTCAACACATCAAACTGAAGTACAGAAAGACGGCTAGCCTATTCATACAGATGCGAAACTGATTTCTGCAGATTGGCTGTGTTTGGAAATTTTCAAAAAATATTCCCACACTTAGATATACGGACAAAAATGTACATATTCAGTTAAAGAAACCATATATCCGGCATAATGGCGAATAAATTAGCTGAAAGCCCTCATCTCCAAGATCATTTGTGCAGTTTTTACGTAATCTATTTCCAGAAATGTACGAATGGAAGAACATAATGAGCATAATTACAGTGGCTACAACGTTGTCTCCAATGAAATATGTATAAATGCGATATATATATATATATATATATATATATATATATAATATCAGGTATTACCATGTTTCAAGAGAGAAACTAAAATTTGAAATTTAATTATAAAATCAAATTAAAAATCCATATCATTCAAGAAACACAGACAAGACGGAAATAACGGATGTCATTGTATTTGAGAGGACGCACCTACCCCACCTTGACTTAACCTGATTTTCAAAGTAGCTTATATTTGATACATGACTTGTCAAGGGAAATTAAAATACAAACACACCTTAACAAAATCAAATCCTTATCAAGATTTTGCCCGCTTATAATGAAGTAAATTTTTTAATAGGTCATTCCAAAAATTGCTTCAGAATGGAAAGGACGTTTGGATTTAAATTTAATTTTATAATTAAATTTAAAATTTTAATTTCTGTTTTGAAACATGGTAATTCCTGTGTAGGGATAGAACTATATTTTTAAAATAGAAAATAATTATAATATTATGCTATACTTTTCTTTCTGCTTTTTAAAATTAAAATAATTTCTAACACCAGATTGTAAATCTTACTGCTCTTTCTTATTATTTTTATATATATATATATATATATATATATATATATATATATATATATATATATATATATATATATATATATATATATATGAATCATTATACAATATATATATATATATATATATTGATTGTTGATTTGTCAGGAAGGAGGTTGACCTAAATGTAATTGGGTAGACGGAAATCCTGGTGAGCGGCGATAACTAGCACAGACTCAAAAACCATCGTGACCGAGGGTATGAATGAGCTGGCCTTGTTCAGTTTGTTGATCAAAATTCGATAACACGCTCTCTCCAGGAAACTCTTAAGTTCTGCCAAGCGTAGTTGCAGTATAAACCACAGTCGGGATCTGTGGGTGTTGAAAAAAAACAAATGTGTTTGAGCGATCTAGCCGCCCTAGTAGTCGGGTAACCTCGAATACGAGTAACCAGCATATATATATATATATATATATATATATATATATATAGTTGGATTGTTGTGAGTTGAATTTATGACCCTGTCTAGCGTGAATTTATGACCCTGTCTAGCGTGAAACGCAGGGTCACAATCTCACACAATCCAAGTAAATATGTTAGCTCAATCACTGATGTTGAGCGCGTGACAGTAAGTACCGCTCATATATAATATATGAATAATATATATAAAAATAAAATTTCATATATATATATATATATATATATATATATATATATATATATATATATATATATATATGGTAAACTACATTTATTACACAAATTATTACACAAATTAAATAGCCTCATTCAAAAATATCATTCATATCTTGAAGTGCATATGATATATTTAATTTGTGCACACACACACACGCAGGCACACACACACATATATATATATATATATATATATATATATATATATATATATATATATATATATATATATATATATATATATAATATGCAAATTAAAAAACTGCATTTTTTGTGCAGTTTCTTTCTCAATAACCGTTGTCCATGACGTTGCCTTTGGCTATTGCAAACTTGTAGCTTTTCAAAGAATACTAGGAGGTAGGCAAAGGGCTTCTATCACAAAGACGCCACATTATTTTTGAAAATGACTGAGATGGACGAAACTACTTGAACATAATAATAACATAATATAAACTTCCGACAGATTATATACCATTTCGATGACAATGCCTAACATCATATTCAAAAACTGGAAAATTACAATAAAAACTAAATGATGATTATTTTTAATTAAACATATATATTGGGGAAGGTATGAGTGGACTTCTGACTCCAGCTATGGGTAAATAGCAGGACAGACTGTGTTCTATAGCCTTGGGTTGCAACTGGTGTAGGAGAAGGAAAAACGCAAAATTCACAACCTGCAGAGGTTCGTTTGGTGAACTTGTGGCACCGTGTCTCTGTATTCGGCCCTTCAAAAAGTGTGAATGTTTCTACACAAAACTTTCACGGCTATAATCAAATCTCATGTGCTGGTGTCTGGGCTGTAGGTTCCTAGGATCTGATCTGCTTGACCCTCATACGTCGAATTCAAAGGGGAGAGTCGAGTATATATATCTATATCTATATCTATATATAAATATATATATATATATATATATATATGTGTGTGTGTGTGTGTGTGTGTGTGCGCGTGTGTGTGTGGAGAGAGAGACTAATAAAGCAAGAGAATGCAAGGAGGATTGAAAGAGAGTGAGAAGGCTTGAGAGAGAGAGAGAGAGAGAAAGAGAGAGAAAGAGGAGATAATATGAATTTTGGCAGCAAATTCTAGTATTTGCTCATTTGAAGACCATGAATTTTTTTTTTTTACAAAACTTATGGAGCAGTATAAATTACAGGCTCTCGGGAAAGCAGTTGAGCAACATGCTCCATAAGTTTTCTATGGGGTTGAGGTCAGGAGATTGGGGCGGCCAAGTCATAACACTCACCTGCTTCTCATCAAAGTATTTATTCATCAATTTTGATTTGTGACAGGGAGCATTATCCTGCATAAAAATGAGCTTGGTGGGGTCGATTTGCACCCTTTCAACAGAAGGGAGCAGACAAGACTCAAAATTCTCTTGTACTGCTCGCTCCTGAGGGTCTTTTGAATAGGTTTTAAGAAACCAGTTCCATGAAAAGAAAAGCATCCCCAGAACATTATACTGAACGGATGCTTGACAGTACTTACTACTAAATTCACAGAGCTTTCAAAGCTTCTTCTTCGGATTTTACATCGCTTATCCTTTGAATTTAACTTAACTTTCGTTTCGTCGGAGAGAACATTTAGTAAAAAAATCAGGTGAGTCACTTTTATCGAACAGCACTGTATATTTCGAAGATGATAGAATACAGGTAAGCTCAATGTCCAGGAGAGAGCAAGAATATAACATAAAGGGTTTGACCCTTTTATTTTATATATATATGTGGCACCCTGCATTATTAGAAAACTGAAAAGAGATATTCATAAAAATATGATTTATTTTTATTCGGTTTGTTAACCAGTTGATAGTTATTTAGAAATGAAGAATAATTGAGTTTTGAGAATAATTCTCTAATAACATTTAGGCGATCCGAAAGAAAAAAAAGAAAGAGAAAGAGAAATAGATAGTACAAAACCCGGTCATAAGCAAAACACGCTTAAAACTAACACAAAACAGGTGTCAAAAGATATCTAGGTCAAAGTACCTGACCGAAATCCACGGAAAATAGAAATTGTTATAATTTGGTTGAAGGAATAGAGTTTAGAAATAATGATACGAGACGGGGTAGTGAGCGAATGGGCACACGCGCGATTGGTGCATAACAGATGTCGGTCAAGCACCTGACCTACTTTCGTGTCCGCGGAGTATGTGAGTTTGTTATCAATTTGGTTGAAGAAATAAGATTTTAAGGACAATGGAAAAAATATTAATAGGTAACGAACGAAAAGGGGTGTCATTGAGATGATAAGTAACCGCTGGGAAATGTATACGAAAACAAAACATTGGTACACGAACCCTGACCAGTTCTGGGGTTGAAGATAAGAACCTCCCAAGATGATGAGTGGAAAATATTTTCAATTTAGATAATTAAGATTTTGTTAACAGGCCCCGGATCGGAAAAAGTCTTTCCTGGAAATCACATCTAATTAGCGGCGGGCTGTTTTGACAAATGCCAAATGTGAAAAAGAAACCGGGGTCGTCATTTTTCGTGCGAAAAGGACAATTTGGATTTTGTTTTTTTCTAAGCAAGGTATTTCTTCCCCCAGAACAAAGCCACGGATTGTCCACGCTCGATTGGAGACGTCACGAAGGAAGGAGGAAGATACCGACCAGAGTCTCATTAGCCGAGGGCAGTCACATGATACATGAGGGAGGAGGAGAGACGCCCGACCAGGGTCTCATAGGCCGAGAGCGGTCACGTGATGTGCGAGGGAGGAGAAAAGACGCTCGACCAGGACCCCATTGGTCGAGAGCGGTCACCTGACATACGAGAGACCAGGTGAAGCGGGTATGCGCCTCCCCCCCAGAGGCACTGTAAGGAAGTAGGAGAGAAAGTAAGAGCGATAATGGGAAATCAGAAATAATGCGACTTTTGGAATTATCAAGAAAATCCTGGCGCTGACAGACCCACCCCAGTTTGTTACGGCGTCAATAAAAGCAGGACCTCAATCGACAGAAATGAGTTGCAGGGCGGACAGCGAGGGAGCTTGAACGCGGGCGGCGGGCCCGGTTCATTCGCCCCTTTGCGGGCAAGAGAATCCGGAGTGAAGAAATTCGTCCAGCCCAAGTCGAAGTGAAGAAAATTGCCCGAAAGCCTAAGAAGAGTTGGAGCTGCAGCCCGAAAGTCGAAGAGAAGTTAAAGTTGCAGACCGGACAGGCAGAAGAGTTGCAGGGCGGACGGCGAGACAGTTGCAGGCCGGACAGGCAGAAGAGTTGCAGTGCGGACGGCGAGACAGTTGCAGGCCGGACAGGCAGAAGAAGAAGTTAACTTGCAGTTGCGCCTAGAAGAAGTTGGAACCAAACCAAGCCTAAGAAGAGAAATTCGTCCAACCCAAGTCGAAGTAAAGAAATTCGCCCAACTCAAGTCGAAGTGAATAAATTCGTCCACCCGAAGCAGAAGAGAAGAAATTAATTCGCGCACTGACGGCGAGGGAAATCAGCCGTGAACGACAGGTAGAAATCAGCGCCCAGTGTTGAAACCAAACCACACCCCGAAATGCAAAATTCTAGAGAACAAGCAACTCGAAGTCTTAAAGTTGTATGGTAGAAGCTTGGTGCCACAGTCCACAAAACGGGTCGGGAGGTAGGAACAATTTTGTGTAACGAACATTTAGATATAAAAGGTTGTTACCTTTTTTTTTCAATAATTTTTGACCTTGTGAGTTTTTCTTTTTCTTGTGTGTTACCACCCCCGTTGCTTACGGCCCCAATCCCTGTTTGATCCCGTCTGTCTAAGATCTAATCACAACGTGGGTAGGCAGACCGGAGATCAGTGCAGTTACCCTAGTAACTAGGCGTTGGAAGCGAGTTGGGAACGACGAGGCTGGTATTCATCTAACCAAAGGGTTAGAACGTCACACTTGGAGCAGCGAGGAGCGAACAGCTGACGCCGCGGCAAAGACGTCACAACTGGTGCTGTCCGTGACCAGGATATCAGAGCCTGGAGAGCACGTGACGTCACAACTAGTGCCACGAACGAGATCGAACGACAGAGTCGACGCTGCGACCAGGGGGTGACGTCACATATATATATATATATATATATATATATATATATATATATATATATGTGTGTGTGTGTGTGTGTGTGTGTGTGTGTGTGTGTGTGTGTGTATACACACGAGATTGTGTTTGTGTGCGTGCGCGTTGGGTATATCTAGGCAGCAACATATGTAAGTGTATGTCAATTGTGTTCATGTAAGAAAAATACTCATGAACACTCTTTGATGCAAACTGAAAATTTACGTAGAAAAGTAGTACACGTGAGAACAGTTAAGCTGTGGGTAATGTTTTTTAAACAGTGACAGCAATACATGTGAAAAGTTGCAGTCCAAGAGAATATTTTTATATCCTTTTATATCGTTGGTGAAAATGGCAGTAACTGTGAAAAAAAAACGATATCTTTCAACTGAAATACTTCTGCATCCTGCACCTGTGTCAGTGGAGAAAACAAAAAACAGGAGGCTGATGTGATGATTAATTGAGGTAGGAAGCCATTAATCTCCATTTAGTGTTGATTGCTATGTCCACATTATTTACATCGACATAAACGATTTCTCAGAAATTTTTTCACCATAAGTATATTACATATCAATGGCGATATGCAATTAAAAAACACCAAAAACACTCAGGAAATCTTTAGTCTGAGACTCACACTCAAATGTTTTTCAGATGATCTTAGCATAAAACTCGGTGATCTTAGATTTAAGATCGGAGACTCTTTGCGCTGTTTATTACAGCTCTCCTTTCGTTTGACTTCTCAAGGCATTGAGGAGTATAGATTTTTAGTTAGGTAGTTTTATGTCTTCAAATTTTTGTCTCGTCTTTCCTGTAACCTACTTTGGCCGGCTTGCTATTGATATGTTTTTGGCGACTTTAGGTAATAATGGCACAGATAGAAAGGGCACAGGTAAAAATGGCACGAGTAAAAATAGCTCAAGTGGCAAAAATGGCGCAAAATATCTATTGATGCATTTCGTGGATGCAATAACTGCATAATGTGGAGTGTTGTTGTGGTTTTTAACTGCTACGGGATATACATATCAAGGTTATTGTTCATAGCAGCTTTACAAAAAGATGTTGTCTTAACACATCTCCATCTGATAGTAGTTGATCTTGTAATCTGTTTGGTATACATCGACCCTTGGAGGCAAATCTTCTATTTTCCTTTATTACTTGCTATAACTTCCATGATGTGTTTGTGATAGAGTCACTGATATCAATGGTTTGCTTGACGGCACCAAGACAACTGAAGCTTCGCATTGTACAAAGATTTCCTATTTTCTTTTTTTCTCAAAGAGCGAAATATAAGACAATTACTTTTATGTTTCCTCGATGTACGTCGTCTCTTTTAAAACAAATCACTATATCATGAATGTATTTTGTGACAGTTATGACGTGAGAATTTTATTTCTATAGCAATGAATCAAATTGCAGGGTCAAGGCAATTTGTAGATGATGGGGATGAACGACGTTTTCAGCAGAGTGGCTGATCATGGTGAACAATAATAATGGCACAGGTAAAAATGACACGGGTAGAAATGGTACGGTAAAAATGGCACAGGTAAAAATGGCACGGGTAAAAATGACACAAGTGTGAAAAATGGCACAAAGCAAAAACATACAGGATAAAATGAAATGCACAATTATCTATCGCAGACTTCTTTTTGTGGTGTCCTCACTTGGAATAAGAAGTAATGGCGCAATGCTTGGGAGCGGCAGTAGTAGGTTATTGTTATAAATCTGGTTAGGTTGATCCTATGTTTCTGCTGCTTTTCTCTTCATGATGTTGATGCAATTCGTGGATGCAATAGCAGCAGAATAAGGAGCGTGGTTGTAGTTTATAGCTGGTACAGGATCAGTCATATCAAAACTGATAGTCACGGTACCTTTACAAAAAGATGTTCCCTTAACACATTTCCATTTCATAGTAGTTGATCTTGCAATCTGTTTTGTATACGTGTATCCTTGGAAGCAAATCTTTTCTTTTCCTTTCTTACTTGTTATAAATTCCATGATGCGATTGTGAAAAAACCACCGATGACAACTGAACGAGGAGTCAACTGATGTCGGATTAGGGAGTTCCGATTGGTTCGATATTTTTTTTTCCGAATTTACTAAATAGATAAAGTGTGCATTTCATTTCTTCCTGTATGTTTTCGCTTTGTGCCATTTTTTCCTATTTTCCAACTTGTACCATTTTTACTCGTGTCATTTTTACCTGTGACATTTTTACCGTACCATTTCTACCTTTGTCATTATTACTGTACACCGTTTTTGACACTTTCATAGCACTTATTACTTGATTTATTCTGGCTTATATACCAGACTGGGCTGAATAGTTCATAGGGTGACAATAAAGGAGTTACACTAGACCTGTGATATATTGCATACATTAATATCAAATCTTCTTATTACTAACTACATTCTTTCTTTCTATGTAAACTGGCGTCTGAATTCAAAGAAGACTGTCCATTGTGTTGGTCAAAAATTTCAACATTGATATGATGTCATCATCACTGCGATATACTTCTCCATCTAAGTGGGTTTTTGTTGGGGTTTTTTTTTCATGGTGGAAAAGAGATGATAGTCAAATGGGGGCAAATAAGGAGAACAAGGAAGATAATTAATCACTTCACCGACACAGTCACACCCAAGAGCCAGTGACACCTAAGTCTTGTATGCTGGAGTATTGCCTTATTTGCGAGGGGAAGGATGTTTTCGCTGCCTGCATTGCCTCTTCCTTTCTGGCTCAAATAAAGAACGCAACACTCATCCTGGGTTAGGAAATATACAAAGAAACCAGCCGAATCTGTGTCAGTTTTTTCCGTGATGCTATAAAACTGTGGTTCTTTTTATCTGTTGCCAGAAGTCATGGCAACCACCGAGCAGAAAATTTCGTTATGCCAAAATATGCTAATAGAATTTGACTTACAGTGAATCAACTGTCATCCATCACCCAGTGGTGAACACGATCAATGTTTTACTCGTTGGTGGCAGTTGCAGGATGTCTAAACATTGGATCATGTCATGATTCTCCCTTCCCCTCCGAAATTCAGCTGCCACCGTTTGCACTGTTGATAAAGCTGAAGCCTCATCCATTAATGTAGCAACCATGTCAACATGAATATCCTGGGGCACTCAACCCTTTTTTCTTGAGGTATTTGATAACACGACGATGCTACATCTTGTTCATTTTCAAGTTATATTTGAAGTGTTCTTTTAACAGACACGTGTCAGTTTACTTGGAAAGAGAGTATGCAGTTATTAATAAGATTATTTAAAATTAATGCATGCAACATTTCACAGCCTTTGCATTATTCCATTCCTTCATACTCTGTGAATTTTCAGCCACCCCTCCCTTATATATATATATATATATATATATATATTACGAAATGGATTAAGTCCAACAGTTATTTAATGTATTTTCTATTTATATGTTATTTATAACAGATACAATTTAAGTAATTGCTGTTTTTTTTAATATTTACCGGCCTGAATGTTAAAAAAATTTTGTAAAAAATATGTGGCTCACTGACAGGAATCGAACCTGTAACCCTAATGGATACCATTATTTCATTTGATGTGCCGTTAACCATTAAGCCATAAAGAAGCCGAATGTTTGCGTTAACGTAAGTTTCGTGAGCAGATATGACCCTTCAGGAAAGACTGTCGTAGATTTGTTGTTTATAAATAGTAATTCAGATATTTATGTTTAAGAACATTTCTCTAATATTCAGGCCGGGAGGCGAAAATAACACAAATATACTGTTTAATAAATAAACGGAGCGTCTATTCAAATACGAGTACACACTAAAAATAACGTTTCGGTAATACATATATAATACTGCCTTTTGTTGTCCTTACATTTGTTCCTCTTGCTAATTCATCGATTACTTATAATTCACGTCTAAGTTGTTTAATTTATTTCTCTATTTTTCTTTACCAAGGTGGATCTTCATGTCTGTGAGATTGCCTTTTTTTACATTGCTGTTTATTTTTTTAGTTGCTGTTACTACTGATGCATATATTGTTTCGTTGGGCCTTATATGTGGGTCTATTTCACCCAGAATTAATTTGAGTGCTGCATTGTAGAATTTAATAATTTTGAGGTTCTTCTTTCTTGGTTGTAATTTTGAGGGGTGATTCTCGTTTCTATAATAATAATAATAATAATAATAATAATAATAATAATAATTATTATTATTATTATTATTATTATTATTATTATTATCCTAGGCATATCATATGATATAATTTAAAGAGCAAGGGCAGATCATAACAAATATATTTTCTAAAACTGTTTTAATCTCTGTTGTTTCAGTGAACTATTTCCTGTCTCTGTATCAAAATGTAACATCGTTATTAATGATTTTCCTTATTTACTGACATATAAGCACAAACGTTCTAATGTAAAAAAAAATCAAACAATTCTCGATATTTTTAGTTCCTCATAGGAAACAAGCGAACAAGTTTTGTTACCTCATAGTGACGACCACTGCGCTGTATGTTATTGTTCAGCTGCGCGTTTGATGTGAAATACATCAGCGTTCGATTTTTATCCTTATCATTTTTAGGAAATATAATGCATATTGTTGTCCTTGATATCACCAGTTGCATATTTGTTTATTGCGATGGTATGTTGTATTGACTGATTGATTCGTCCATGTGCTGCGCTTAGCATTGATCAATTCAAAGAGAAAAAAAAGACAATTATATGATATAAAATAACGTTAATAGAAACCAAATAAAAAGAAAGCAAATTGCGACAAAATTATGCTTGCAGTTGTATTGCTCTCAACTTCGATGTATCGATTAAGCCAGAAAAATCGGAATAAAAAGAACATTATTGCATGCCATATGACTTATAAGAACAATATCTAATTACAGACTTTGATCTCGACTAACAGCACTAAAGTTTGATCAATATTATAGTTCTGAAATCTTATTTGTATTCTCACACCAAAAGCCTCTGTTTTTGTCGCATGGGAAAGAGTGACAGCAAGACTGTTCAACTCTCATTTAAATCATTAATATCAAACTGATACTACAACTTTTGTCGATTTGTGACTGCTCTCTAACAGTTTGAATTCTGTAGTAATATGGCTGCTTTAATGGCGGTTGACATTTAAAAATAACAGAAGATCGGGTCATAAATGCCTGGAGTTATCTGATGCAGAATGCCATCATATTCCTATCATTATTACTCCGATACTAGGTAAAGGCATTTGTAATATTAACCGTATCCTTGTAAATAAACTTGCGGGATTCACTGACTGAGCAGCCAGTGATGATATCGTTTTACATTTATATATTTCGCTTAAAATTATTTAATAAAGTAATTCCTCAAGTTCTACAAATGTTATTACCCTTTCCAATATTCTTTCAGGGTTTCTTTCTTTGAAGTAAGTGGATCCACAATGTCTTAATGATGTCATTATTTTCTCTTCTCTTTGCTTTATGTATGCATTCGAATTTAAATGTTACTGTCATTGAAAGTCCTCAAGCGATGTAGTTTCTATTATATGGTATGTTTTGTGGTATTGCAGCGCCACTTCAATAGGTCTATATAAGCATGGTCCTTAATAAGGACACATTTTAATAATTGAACGAAAAAAGTGATTGTATATAGTTGGCAGTTTATAAGTTTCTGGAAGACTTAGACGCCATGTAAGGCATCTATATTAAAGTCTTGGTTTAACGAAGCTATTTAAGAAAAGGACAGCTTAATTGTTTTATTTGGTTTTGTGGAAATTTGCGCTGTTGGCGGAAGTTACATCTGGCGCTATCTATTCTATATTCAATATTTTTTATTAAATTTGGTACAAACTTAAGACAAAATAAAAATGAAGCATTAATTCTAAAAACGAATATCTCTACGGGAAATAAAATTTATTTAAACCTACTAGCAAGCGTATTAATTATATTCTAGAATAAACATACAGGCTCAATCTCATAACAAAAATTCAATTACACGAGTTGACAACGATCCAAAAATTGCCTTATCCACACGGTCAACATATGCTTTCAATTTATAACATTCTAAACACCAAATGCTATGGCAAGCAATACAAAATTTATTTGCAATTCAAAGTCATAACTTTAGTTAAACGTTGAAAATGTCTAAAATAGAAGAAAACAAAATGCATGGTCATTAGTAAAGGGATGAGCCTGAAATGCTATTTGCAGGCCGGGGCTACTAGAATCAAGCAGACATGGAAATTTAAATATCTTGGAAGCGTTCTTACAGAGGACGGTAAATGCGGCACTGAGATAGAAGTATTGGGATGGCCAAGGACGCATTCCAAAAGCTGGGTACAGTATAGTGAGACAGAAGGATTTCTTTGGTAACGAATAAAAAAAAATGCTGAACTGTTACGTGACATCTGCCTTTCTTTACTGCAGAGAATGTTGGGCGATTTCTTCAAAGATGAAGAAGAAACTCGAGGCGACGGAGATGTGGATCTACAGAAGGATGATAAGGATATCCTGGACTGAGCGTGTGAGCAACGATGAGGTCTTAGACAGGTCGCAAACAAGAAGTAGGCTTATACTTAACATTAGGAAGAGGCAGCTGAAGTTTATGGGACACATAATGAGGAAAGAGGGTCTGGAGAATCTGATACTCTCGGGTCGAATAGAGAGACAGAGAGACAAAGGAAAACAACGCATAACATACCTAGCGGCATTAAACAAGTGGATGACAGAACGTGGTCTGGCGGGGAGGTGGCAGAGGGAAGGAACTTGTTGAGAGCTGCAAGGGATAGAGGGAGGTGGGGAGCTATGATCGCCTACGTCCTGAAAGGACACGATACATAGAAAGATAGTGAAAATCGCTCGAACAGTTTTATGCACACTGGAACTGAACACCTGCCAGCCAGTATGAAGGCCAGATTTAAATCAGAAAATGTTATTCACGCAAACGTTGTACGTGATCATTGATAAAAGCTGCTTAACTAAAACCAAGGTGTGTATATTTGTGTGTGTGTGTGTGTATATAAAATGTCTGATTGAAAATCAATGCTTCTTTTTGATATCGCCAAATACAAGCTGATTGATATTCTTCAGATCATAAACCTCAGTTTTCATATTTGGTTGTTTGGGGTTCGACATTAGTACTGTTTGTTCTTGAATGTTCACGCCGTTACTTCTCGTTAGTTTTTCATAAAGTAACAGCAAGTCAATTTAATAGTGTTTACTTATCCTCGTTATTTCATATATTCTAACTGGTTTTAACAATACTATCATCTCTCTGGTTTGATATCTGATATCATTTAGAGTCTAGTTCAAGATGTTGAAACTATATTGAACTACGTGGATGGGAAGGATATTAATGGCCATAATTTTTTCTGAGAGTTCAATTCAGTTCTTAATAACATTCGTACTCTTCTATGGTACTCTCTTCGCGCTATGTCTTTCATTTTTTATGGTGAATTCCTTCTCTCCCATTTACATCGAGATATTTATAAGCTTCTTCTTCTTGCTCTAAATATTTTATTGTTACTCAGGGTCTCAGCTTATAGAGAAGGTGTGTTTTAGCGATCCTTGTAATATTGTGGATTTATCACATTTATCCAAAATTAATTCCATTCCAATGTCATCACTGAAACATTTTGCTATTTCTAGGTGAACTTCCAGCTCCCTGTCATTCTTAGCATAAAGCTTTACGTCATCCATGTAAAATAAATGCTATTTTCTTTTGAGATAGCTTATAGCCATATTCCGTCCTGTTAAGTTTGCTGTTTAATGCTATTAATGATATACAAAATAGTAAGTGAGACAAAGTGTCGCCTTGAAATATTCCTCTGTTGATGTTTATTTCACCAGACTTATATTAGATTGGTGCAAAAATAATGACGTAATAATGTCGTTTCTGACGTATTTTTTAAGGTCAAAAAACGACATTATTATGTCATTATTTTTGCACCAACCTAATAGGTTCCATTTATAAGACTGAGTTGAATCCCTATCGACATCCTTTGCTTGATGAAAGTTATGATAACGGGTGATACATTTTATATATTTAAAGACGTTAAGATGCAGGAATGAGGTAAGCTATCGAATGACTTACATTGATCTATTCAGGCTGAACTGAGAGTTTTCTTTGTATAGAAAAAATTTACATGATCATCCTATTAATAAATAATTGATCTTTACATCTGTAAGAGCCACATTTGCACTCTTTTTGTTTAAGAGGTAGTATGTCATTTTTTTCTAAGAAAGAATATATATGATTTGTTGGAATAGATGCCAACGGTTTTAAGTAGTAGGAAGACATGTAATTGGTCTGTAGTTTCTTAGAATATTTATGCCACCATTCTTGGGTAGAAGGAAGGTAATTTCTTTGGTTACCCATGCCAGAATTTTAGTAGCATCATTGACCATATTTTGAATTTCTTTGGATAGTTTTTTTGTGTACTGTATTTAAATAAGAGAACCAGAAGTTAGTCATTATATCTATTCGTGGGGTTTTCCAGATGGGTGCTTTTTTCAGTAAAACAATCTTTCGTTTGTTTTACCTTTTGCTTAATCCAATCTTCTTCTTTACTGTGTTCTTTAGAGTAAGACAATATTTTTTTCCCAGAATTATATAACCTCTTCCATTTTTGCGGGTGTGTGGTGCTACTTCAATTTTTTGTCTGACTATTTCTCTGTAAAATTTATTCGCGTCGGTTTGAAAGATCTTGTACTGTCTGTAGAATCTTGATCTTTTTGCCTAGCGTCTGATATTTTGAGCCTTCAGTTGTATTGTTTACTTTATTTTTTTTCGTTAGGATTTTTGTATTTTCTTTTGACTTTTCTGCTTTTTCTCGTTCTTAAATTTGTTCCTCTTGTTAGTTCATCGATTACTTATAATTCAGTTGTTTAATTTATTTCTCTATTTTTCCTTACCAAGATGGATCTTCATGTCTGTGAGATTGTCTTTTTTTTACTTTGCTTTTTAATTTTTTTTATTTGCTGCTAATGCTGATGCCTATATTGCTTCGTTGAAACTTATATATGGGTCTACTACATCCAGAATTAATTTCACCGCTGCATTGTAGAGATTAATAATTATGATGAGGTTCTCCTTTTTT
Source organism: Acanthosepion pharaonis (assembly GCA_903632075.3). Lineage (NCBI taxonomy): Eukaryota > Metazoa > Mollusca > Cephalopoda > Sepiida > Sepiidae > Acanthosepion > Acanthosepion pharaonis. The sequence continues at coordinate 1,280,355 of CAHIKZ030003683.1, forward strand.
GGTTGTAATTTTGGGAGTTGTTCTCGTTTCTATGATAATAATAATAATAATAATAATAATAATTATTATTATTATTATTATAACTATTATTATTATTATTATTCCAGACATATCTTATGATGCAATTTAAAGAGCAGGGGCGGATCATAACAAATACTCCTGTCATCACTTCCCCTATATCAACAGAAATATCCGAACAATTATAGCTATGCAAAACTGTATTCTTTTCAGAAGTATCTAAATTCTAAACCTAATCAAAAGTTTACCAACTTCTTTTTTTTTAACCCAACCCGGGGATTGTTCGAGTTGTAATAAACTTAAATATATAAAAGTGAATTTATACATTTTCTTTGTTCTTGATAACTGACAAGAAAAATAATAAACACTGTTTATTCATTAGATTGTTTATTTACACAATTTATTTATCATTTTGTTTATTAGACCGATTGGCAAAACATTGGCTGTCAATAGATTCGAACTTTATTTTTAATTTGCATTTGGGCATATATTATGGCATATATTCGGCCACTTTCAGTCACATATTGCCCATTTCTTCATTGCGATACCATAGTTTAGCTTCTTTATGGTTATACAGTCGTGTTTATCAGTCGTTGCTTCAGAATACTTCACAAGTTTCCAATAAGGGTTTCATGTCATAAGAATTTCCTGGCTAGTTCAACAATTTTGCAACCGCATTTGGAAAAAAATCAGCATTTTTCGACGTGTGGCAGGTGGTATTATCTTGCTGAAGCACACCATCTTTGTCTGGGTAAAATTCTTCTGTTGTTGGAAGCATATGGATTTTCAAAAGATCTTCATATTTTTTCTATTCACCACTCCCTCAATTATTCTCACTATACCTAACACATTTGCACTAAAACTGCCCCAGAACATTTTCTAGGTAACGTGTTTTGGCTTTTGCTCAATATGGCCATCTCTTATGAGTTCCTATTTGCTTCTCTATACAAAGTGGGATCGATGACCTCTCATCCGAGAACAGACATTTCGTTCCAATTTTCCTTCTTCTAATCATTATGAAATTTTTCCCATTAGAGTTGTTTATCTTTCATTCTTCCTGTTAAAAGCTGTTTTTATGTGGCTTTCTCGTAGCCATCTCCTGACAGTTGAGTAAGATATGAACACACCAGTTTCCACTACATATTCTATTATATTTTTAAACATTTCACTCCAAGCATGGCTGGAGCGCTAGTAGCAAGCAAAGGGGTTATAGAGAGTGAAAGTAAGAATAAAGACGGGTGTTCGGGGAAAGGATAAAGAAAGGAAGGGAAAATCAAAATCAAGGCATCAGTAGATGTCGATTGACGTTACATTTAATGATTTGAAGATTATAATTATCAGGGAGGCCAATAAGAAGAAGGGAGTTCCAGAGTTGGGAAATGCGAGAGATGAAGCTGTTGGAGTAGAAGAGGCAGTTACATTTAACTGTTTCGACAGTAAAAGGGCGGGGCCCAGATGTCAACCTAGTAGCCCGCTCAAATGCTTGCAGTTAGGACACCACTGAAAATAGCTCGTCAGAGCAGTTGCTATGAAAATATTTGTAGAAAAGAGAAAGGGAAACCCCATCAAGTCTGTGAGAAAGTAACTGGAGTTGAGATGCCTGGTCAGGACGTACCACATTGCTTATTCGTCTTTAGTTTTTGTCGAGAACCTCGATAGGATTAGTAGGGGTGCATCAGATTATATATGGCAGCAGTATTCAGTCCAAGGACGAATGGTCGACTTGTAGATTTGAAGCATGTACTCAGAGGAGAAAAACTTTCTGACGCGACACAGCGAACGAATTCCTATCAGGTCCCTGCTACATTTCCTTGGTATTTTAATGTTGTTTCACAATGTCGTCTCACAATGCGTCCAACACTGAACCATCTTATCTTGAGGCTTTGGGCTATTTGTCGCACAGATATGTTTGAATGTTCATGGAACGCAATAACCTATGCACGCTTTGTAGGTGTTATTTTTTATTATTTTACTTGATGAAAGAAAATAATCAGATTAGTTTTGAAATCAGAAGTAGTAACTGAAAAATATAAAAAATCTGACTTACCTGGAAAACAATATAAATCACACAATTCTTAACCAAATGCAAAATTTAGTCACAAATAAATTCTAAAATATTCAAAATTGTTTCATAAGTGTTGTATTATTGCAGGAGTGCTCACTGTAATGGTTTCATTGTGATTAGAAGTCCTTAAACTATTGTGACGCTGTCGGTATAAAAGAAATATATATATATATATATTAAATTGAAATCACTTTCCCAATTCGTTCGCACAGTACTGTAACAATAAACAGAGAAAAGAGAAAAGGTAGGAAAATAATAATGGTGTCAATGGAAAAACCGTCCTTTTCACACTTTATTTTTTGTGGGAACAAAGGTCTAAGTTTGCAGCATTCATTGTAAAATCGTCATCATCATAATCATAATTATTATTATTATTATTATTATTATTATTGTTGTTGTTGTTGTTGTTGTTAGCATTGTTATTTGATTTGCAAAGTCAGCAAATCTCGCTAGATGTTGAACCAAAGTACTTACTGTCTGCAGTCAGGGTCTGAGGTGGAAAACGTTCATAATAATTCGGAATATATCATTATTAAAGTAGACCACATTATTATCATTAGTTATAGTAGTAATATTAACAGAGAAAAGTATGTTGAGAAATTTGTAACTGTTCCACTATTAGACCAGTATTTCTATGTTTAACAATGCTGTAATATTTGTTTACATCCTTTTGATCTTATTTCAAACTTGTTAATCAGCAACTTTTGGGAGACGCTTTGAAAGCAGTCACAGTACAGAATGATGAAGATTACAGTCCTTCGTCTATTTTATCGCTTTTGAAGTTTTTTGGCACCAACAGGATTATTTTTCGTTTTCTTTCTTAATTTTATATTCACCCTATGATCTTGAAGCGAAGAAATATAATGACGCTTTCTAAGCAATTACGAATATAAAACACAAAGTAATGCCAACAAGCAAAGGGAAATAATGAAAAAAAAAAACAACCCAGATTCCAAAATCACATCATACATCTACAAACTGTGGATGGAAAAAATATTTATGACAATAACAGCAGAAAAAAGAATCGAAATTAATATCTTCTCAATTCCAGCTTTTTATCAGAGGTTTCTGTTCGCCATCTTTGTGGTTATAGTAACAACCCCTATCGTGAAATCTTCTCCAATTTCCTTTCAATTATTACCGAATTTAGCATTGCTATTGACTATTATTATCTTTATTTAAAGAAAAATATGTAATACAAAAGAGAACACTGTAATAACAGCGTTGAGAAAAAGCAGTTACTATTGTTTGTCGCAATTATGATTATCATCATCAGCAGCAGCGTGAAGTGTCTTATATTTCATGATATACGAGATATCTACCGATTTCCCTTGGCGATCAATGAAGAGGAAATCTCATCGGATTTTTCAGTGGTCTCGCTTATTTTTGTAGTACGGCGATCACTTTCCTCACAGATGCAGAGATGGAGAAGGAAAGGTATTAATAATATCTTGCACGTAACATATGAAAAATGTGGAATTTTTATGGAAAATGGTAAAAACATACGTACACTTACAATCAGAAAGAGTCGATGGAAATTTCTTGAACGCATAATGAGGAAAAAGATATTTGAAGCAGTACTAGATTGGCTGGAAGGTTTCATCATTTTATGCTTAATGTTACGGCATGATCTTCTCTCGCAATTCTTGCTTGTGGAATTATCTTCTAGATTTACAACCAAGTTTGTTTTTCAGAATTTCAGAATATATATATATATATATATATATATATATATATATATGTGTGTGTGTGTGTGTGTGTGTGTGTGTGTGTGTGTGTGTGTGCCGTTGATTTTACATTGGAAAATGCCAACAATCTTGTTATTATATCTATTCCACTTTTATCTAAAATCTGCCCCACCATCACGTACTCTTCATAAAATTTTTGTAGGGGTGAAAGTTGTTTCTTAAAAAAAAACAACTCCAATGCTCTTTTTATTCTTATGAAGCCTGAATAATTGTGAGTTCAATTCCTGAGACAGATTGTACAGCGAGCACTGAGCAACTTTAGAACGAGAACATAATGACATTAATATTATAACTCTGCAGATGAAATTATTCTGTTGGAAATTCCCTGATAGTTATACGGATTGACAAGCAGTTGATGAAGACTAGAGAACACAATGGATGAAACGTTTTTAATAATAAAAACAAATATGGGGAACAATAATGAGGAACCGAACATTTCAAATCGATATAGGAAATGACAAATATAGGAAATATTGGGAATTGATTATATTTCCATTATTCTCTCTTGGACGTTTTGTGTACGCTATTTACATTATTCAGACTATTACCCTCGTCTTTGTCGACATATTTATCACAACGTTTCGGCCGCTGTACGCTCAGGCCTTCTTCAGGTGGTTAGAATGTCGAACCTCAAGGACACATGGCACAGTGGATAAAGGCGTTGGTTGTATCCAGTGACAAGACCCAAAGAGTGTGAGTTCAATACCCGGTTAAGGCAGTGGAGAACATTCAGAGGGGAATTATCAGGAGATAACTGATAACTAACATCCATTAAACATGGCACGTGGAACTAGAACAGTCTACTCCAGTGAGTGAAATAAAGGGTTCAGTTCAATATTCCAACCATATGAAGAAGGCCGGAGCGTACAACGGCCGAAACGTTGTAATAATTATGACGACAAAAATGAGGACAATAGTCCGAATAATTTAAATAGTGTACCTCATCTCAGAAATATAGGCAGATACTGACGTTTTGTGTATTTCTGAGAATATTTTACCGAGATATTTACATTTATTTCTTATAAATTTTTCTGTAAAAGCTGAATGATTAAAAATGTTTATAATTTTTATACAAAAAGGCTTTTACGCATTTAAACAAAGAGGAGGAGATTATGATATTTCTTTTTTCATTTTAGAGATCAAATCATAAAAGAAAAGGTCCCTTTTCATTACAAGATTGTTCACTTTTCAAGTCTATGAAGTCAACTGAGTTAATCAATTTGTTTTTTTTTTACAATCAGTTTGTTATTAGATTATATAATCGTGTTTTTTCCAATTCATGATTTTTGGGTTTGCTATACTATTCTTATTTTGCTAATGGCTTTGTTTATTCACGCGTGCGCACGTAGACACACACACACACATATATATATATATATATATATATATATATATATATATATATATATATATATATAATCTATCGGATTAATAAATATAAATCCATTACTTACATAAAAATTGTTTTATATAAATGATATAAACGTTTCGAGGTTTTGTGAAATATTTGCATTGATAAAGTATTATTCAACTTCGCTTGATTGACGAAGCACACTGTGGCACGTCGGATTTAACGATGCAAGGACTGCCATATTCATGCACAGAATAATGACAGGAAGAGCAATGCACATGCAGAAGAACTTGCACCTGTGTTTTATAGAATACGCGAAGGTGTTCAACAAAAAAATACGCTACAAAGAGCTATTAGAGCTGCTCGGTGACTTTGACATATTCGGGAAAGACATTACAATAATAATTAAAAAGATCTATTGGCAACAACCTGCTTGCATGAAGATAAAAATGAGTTCAACAGATATACAAAAATTGAAAGGGGTGTAAGGCAATATGTATCTTCTCACCGGACTTAATCAACCTATATCACGAAAAATCTCTGAGAGAACTGGAAGGCTTACCAGGATTCACCACGGACTATCACAGTCTGAACAAGATATGCAGATGAGGCATTGCTGATAGCAGACAGAGAAAGGACATCACAAAAACACCTACTTAATGTCGGTAATGAGATCGAGAAGAAAGGACTAAGCATGAACTACAAGAAGACAGAATCTGTGATCATCAGTAAAAGGATGAGCCCGAAATACGATTTACAGGTCGGGAAAACTAAAATCAAGCAGCTGCGAAAATTTAAATGTTCTGATAGAGGACGGTAAATGCGACGCTGAAATCCGAAGACGCATTGGAATAGCCAAAGACGAATTCCAAAAGATAGACAGAATATTAAGAGACAGGATGTTTTCGTTGGTAACAAAGAAAAGAGCACTGAACTGCTACGTCATATCCGTCCTCCTTTAAGGCAGCGAATGTTGGACGGTCTCCTCAAAATGAAGAAGAGAAAAGGCAGCAGACGTGTAGTTCTGCAGAAGAATGCTAAGTATACCATAGACCAAACATGTGACCAACGATGAACTTTTGGAAAGGATTTAAACAAAAACTCATACTTAACGTCAGGAAGTATCATCTGAAATTTTTGGTAAACGTAATGAGAAAGGAGCTCTTGGAAAATCTGACACGCACAGGGCGGGTAGAGGGACAAGACAAAGCAACGGGTGACATATTTAACAGGCTTAATCAAGTAAACTGCAGAATAGGGTGTGAGAGAAATAACAAAAAGCCAAAGCTTATTGAGAGCTACAAGGTAAAGAAAGACATGGAGCGCCATGATCTTGAAGAGACACGACGCATAAAGTAGAAGATGGTGGCTTTCAGCTCTAAGTCTCAATGCCTAATGATCGCATGATGTGTGAGACAGGCAGTCATCATGCAATGCTGATTCCCATGTCTACACTGTTAATATCTATAAATGTTCTGTCTCTCCAATAATATTAAAAACTTAAAATACCTATTATATAAACAGATGGAGTGTATTTGTGGAGGAACAAAATGAATAAAAAGACAAGAGGAAAAACTATTCTTAGCTGAAGCATTTCGTACTCTGAGGGATTTTATAGCTTTGATAATGTCCCTCAGAGGAGGAAACGATTCGCCTAAGTATAGTATTCCTCTTGTCTTTTTATTAACACACACAGACACACACACACACACACACACACACACACACACACACACACATATATATATATATATATATACATATATTAAAAAGCATCTCTACGAAAAGAAGCAACCTACGCACATATAGATATATGAAAAGGCCGTACTTTGCCTGCCTGCCTGTCCTTTCGCGTTAATTCAACTTTGATTAAAGACCGTTGACAATGAAGGCTTTTTCATTGATTTTTTTTTTTTGATCAGGTTTACGCTAATGTTATTCTCATTAATCGAAACACGGAGGAATGATCTGAAATCAAATGAACGTTAAAATACACGGCTCAAGCTACAGACTTTTCTCATCCACGGGTATATATTTACAACAACCAACATATGTAAACACGCGTGTCTGTCACATAAAACACGTATATACACGCCATATATATATATACATATATATATATATATATATATATATATATATATATATATATATATATATATATATATGTGATGCAAGCTCACACACTTGTACACACGCACCACACTTTACACACACACTCACATGCCTTCATATATGTATGAATAATGACAAGAGAAAAAACTTATCTCATCCAATGCGTTTCGTCCTCTGAGGGACTTTGTCAAGGCAATTGCAAGGATTTTATTTTGTAGACAAGAATAAAATATCGTTAGTTTTTAAAAATTTTTAAATTTAAAACGCTCATAAATATACATCAGAAGGTTATGAATATAACCCTTTACTATTAACCTTTAGACCATTTTATAATAATATATTTTGGCTGGGAAAGGGAAAAATCTATTTCAGGAATGGAGATATTTTTAAAAATCCGTGACGCAGAATTCATTATTACATGACGCAATAGATTTTGTTAAGTGATAGATAATTATTTCATAACAATCTTTTTTGCCGTTGCAAAGTTAGTTAACTATAGTCATTATTTGTTTTCACGGTATGGATCGATACAAAGACACAGAGACACAAATATTTATTAACTGGGATATAATAGCAAGAACCAAATCTTATAACGGGAAAAATATAAAGTATGTCTTATTGAAAAATTAGTTATCTTAAATCACTTAAATAACCCTAGCTTATTAAACAAAAAAAATAAATTGATGTTTACATGTAGACATAAAAATAAATATCTGCTTAAATACTTGATCCGGATTAATTTTTAATATAAATTACGATTTATTTTAATGTAAATTACGTCTTTTTAATTTAAAAAAAGCATTAGTAATATCCCTTTAATATGAAATTGAAGAATTAATATTCACAGCACAAAAATACATTTTTTCATTTTATTTTGAATATATATACAAGTACATTTTATTTTAAATGCCAAATAGATTTCTTTTTGAAATTAGAAATCTGTAATCTCAGTATAATATATAAGTGCTTCAAGATTGCAATAAACAAATATTTTTAAAGTTTAAATTACGTAAATATCTATACTCAGCACCTAAAGACTGCATTGATCATGTTTTCGGTGAGGATAATATGTATATTTATTAATATATATTTAATAGATCTGTTGTATTAGATCGAACTCTGTTTTATTAACACCAGCAGGTTCGAATCCTGTCAAGAACGAAAATTTTCTATGAAAATTTCTCGGACATTCAGGCCGGTAAATGTTATTTAATACTATTTATCATAAACAGAGCATTTGCTTAAATACTTGTATCTATGAAATAACAACGTTAAACATAAAAATATGTCTTTAATAAATAAATTGTCGGACCTTGTCCATTTCTTAATATATGACGTCATTTGTTTACATTCGATAGTTATGAATATACGAGTTTTATGGAAAATTGGAGTTTATAAGCACTAAATTCGACCTTGTCTACCGATTGGTTCTTTGTAAAGCGGTAAGGCACGTCAGCGTATATGACGGTTATAGGATGCAGGTTCGAATCCTGTAACGAAAAATTTTTATGAAAATTTCTCGGACATTCAGGCCGGTAAATGTTATTTAATACTGTTTATCATAAACAGAGCATTTGCTTAAATACTTGTATCTATGAAATAACAACGTTAAACATAAAAAAAAAATATATATATATATCCATACATAAATATATATATATATATATATATATATATATATATATATATATATATATGTTCATATAAGATATACTATATTATATATATATACTATATTATTTATTATATATATATTGGGTATATAAGATATATATATATATATATCTCAACCCCCTCATCATTATATAAACGACCCTTCCAGCACAGGAGAGCAGTTGTGTAGACAAGTAGTCAGTAGTAGTGTAGAGAAGTGTAGACTAGTCTCCCGCTAGTAGTAGTCAGGAGACAAGTAGAAGTACAGAAACACGCATCTGCCTGCGCTCCGGGAAGATCAAAAACAGACGATTTTGAACGCATCCTCACAAATGAAATTCTCGGAGCCAAATGAAGTAAGCACTGACTTTTAAACAAAAGAGCTACTAAGAACAATTGAAACACACCATACCAATATTCTGTAATTCGCATCACAATAACAAAATTGAAATTCCTGCTATTTATGCCAATACGGGTCTCAGTATTTTATTGTTGTTATCGTTGTTCGTTTATGCATTTAAATTTCTGTCATTAATATCCACCACATTACAGTTAACAAATAATATCAAGTCGGGATTACTATTACATCAACATCTAACTTATCTACCCTGCTACAAGCATGATGTAATTTGTAAAATCTACTGGAAACGAGGCTGCACAAAATTAAGGGGATTTATTTATCTTTAATGCTAATATATCAACTCACAAATGGTTGATAGGCCGTAGAAAAGCAATCAATCAATACTAATATAATATAGGGGCACATTAATTATATCTTATGTGATTCAAGAAAGCATTTCTTATGGTGAATGACATTTTATTTAATGTGAGCTATTTATCTTTGCATAATAAAACCTTCTAAGGTTTTTAATATTTTGCGGTGTAGAAATGAATAGCTGCTCGGATTGAGGAATTGGAGAGCCGAGTTCGAATTACAGTCGAATCCACTGCATTCCTCAACGAGCTAATAAATACGAGGGGAAAGGTCTGAACTCTCCTTCTTCCCCAGCTATGGGTAAATAGCAGGTCAATCCGGGTTCTCTCGCCTTGGATGGCAACTGGTCTACCACAGAAAGAAATAGCAACCTACTGCGGGAAAAATCTACCTCGTCAGTCATGTATCGAAAGATATATGATCACCTAAGCGTGTATCATGCATGGCACAAAACTGACTGATTACATTGGGTGTTGTGTATTTTGGTTTGGTTTGGTTTGGTCTGTTTTACGGTATATCAACCTCAGTTGGTTATTTAACGTCAACAAGATTTTTATTGATGTTATTTTTTTTCAAACATCTATTGCTAGTAATAATTTTTCTTCAAAAATTCGGTAATAATTTTTCTTCAAAAATTCGGTAATAATTTTTCTTCAAAAATTTATTGCTAGTAAAATTTTTGCAATGTATTTCTAGTATTAAAACCTATTTCTACACTTTCATAGTGTTCTGACCTCAGTTTCGGGGTTAACTCTTTTTCCATATGTGGGATCTTAACAGGTTCTTTCACCGCGGATCAGGGTGGACCTGGGAACACCAGCAGTTAATAAGTGGCTTCCCGCTCCTCAAAACCTCGTGATCAGAGATCTTTCTGTTGGACGCAGTTTATCGTCTCCCCCAGGACACCGGATGTAGGTTATCAGCATACCCAAGAGTATTTTGATGATATCTCGTTGCAGTATACCGGACAATATCACACACGATACATGATTATATCATCTTAATGTAAATCGGGCGGAATATTTCGTCAAATGCGGTATATATTTTTTCTTTGTTGATTCCTAGAAGTGAAAAAAAAATTCATACGTTTTCAAGTAACGCTTTTTAACGTCTTCTCTCTATATATCTTAATATGAATACGATATAATGACAATGATAGGAAAAGCCGTTTCCATACAGGAAACATTAGCGTGCATTCACTGATTAATTTCCATTATTTCGTTATGAAATTATAAAATATCTTTCTTAATATATTTTTTCTGAGAATCAGATTTCTCAAGTTCAATAACTGATATCAATCTTTCTAATATTGATGAGTTTTCTTCCTAACCTCTTGTTTAAGGTTGTGTAAAATGTTGACATTTTGATTGTATCAATATTTTCCTTTCTAGTGCTCTGCAGTTTCCTTCATAGGAAGTCTTTAAATGAGGAGATTTTTTTATTTGATAAAGATATTTACTTGTAATTATGTAGCACTAGTTTATGAGATCTGAAAGATAGTCTTCTTTAAGACGTAAAGGAGTCATTCGCTTAAAACTCGTTCTGAGAAAACTTTTGTATATCGATGTTTGTTTAGACATTTCTACACAAGATGGATGCCATATATGGTGTCCATATGTATCGATGATTCGAGGCTAATATTTTGGTTTGTACGATCATTTTGAAACTTTTAATCCAAGAAAGACATAATGCCACTAAGATGCAAAGTCTTATTAAAGAGAAAAGAAGATATTAGTGAGAAAGAAACGGAGAGAACGTTACCGCTGAGAAAGGATAATAAGAACACGGTTGAAGGAAATCAATGATTACGATTGGAATTCTTTTCTTTTTAGGTGCCATTCTCTTTTCAGGACGTAGGCGATTATGCCTCTCCACCTCCCTCTATCCCTTGCAGCTCTCGACAAGCTCCTTCCCTCTGCTTCCTCCCCCCGACCACATTCTGTCATCCACCTACTCAAGCTCGTCAGATATGTCACGTGCTGCTTTCCGTTGTCCCTCTTTCCCTCTATTTGACCCGTGAGTATCAGATTCTCCAGGCCCTCTTTCCTCATTATGTTTCTCAGAAACTTCAGCTGCCTATTTCTGATATCAAGTATAAACCTTCTTGTTTGTAACCTTTCTAAGACCTCATCGTTGCTCACATGTTCGGTCTATGATATCCTTAGCCACCTTCTGTAGAACGACATCTCCGTCGCCACGAGTTTCTTTTTCATCTTTGACGAAATCGTCCAACATTCTCTGCCGTAAAAAAAGAACAGATGTCATGTAACAGCTCAGTAATCTTTTCTTTGTTACCAAAGAAATTCTACTGTCTCGCAATACTCTGACCATCATTTGGAATGTGTCCTTGGCCATCCCAATACATTTAAGGATCTCAGTCTCGCACTTATCGTCCTCTGTCAACACGCTTTCCAGATATTTAAATTACCGCGTCTCCTTGATTCTATTGTTCCCAACCTGCAGATAGCATTTCGGGCTCTTCCTATTACTGACGAACATGCATTCTGTCTTCATGTAGTTTATGCTTAATCCTTTCTTCTCCCTCTCCATTGCTACTTTTTGTAGGAGATTTTGTAATTACTGTTCCATGTCTGCTATCAGTACTGTGTCGTCTGCATATCTTATGTTGTTAATTTTGTGGCCGCCAATACCAAATCCCGGTAAGACACATTCTTGCCTTACGCCTATTTCTACTTTCGTATATTCACTGAACTCGCTCTCTATGCGCATGCATGCTGTTTGCTGTCAGTATAGGTTCTTGATTATTCTGATAACCCCCACCCGAATATATCAAGGTTGCTGAGCAGTTCCACCAGATCTTTGTGGCGTACTTTGTCGAAGGCCATTGCTTTGTCTATGAAACATAGGCACCCGTTCTCTGCATCTGTATCGCTCTTTCTGATAATATTCTGAGCAGAAATATCGCATTCCTTGTTCCGATGTCTTTAACGAACCCGCCTTGTTCTTGTCCTATCTCTGGCCTGATTCTGCTGCGCGCTCTATTCAAGAGGATATGGATGACGAGTTTTATCACGTGGCTCATCAGGCTTACTTTTCGGTGAAGTTCGCATACTTTTGCGAAAGTTTCTTAAGCATAGCGATGAAGATAGATCTGCCGATGTCTTTCATTTGTTATTTCGGCGATCTTCATCTAAGTCATCTAAGGCTGTCAGCGTTTCCGCTACAATTACGTCTGTTCCGGCTGCCTTATTTCTGCTCAATTTGGGAAGTGCGGTTTTTATTGAGAATTCAGTTTTCAGAATTCCAGGTCCGTCGGTAGTTCTGTGTATTGCTGATTATTCCCTTTCGTTGTGGAAGAGTTCTCCAATATACTCGTTCCAGCGTTGAAGAATTTTTCCTTCTCTAATATGAGTGTCCCCATCCTTTGATTTTAGGCAACCTGTTCAGCATGTCTTCTATCCTGTTAGTGGTCTTAATTGTCTGCGCGTGTCTCTTTTGTTGGTAGTACTCAATCTTTCTATTTCTGCACATTTTTCGTTTAGCCATTCTTCTTTAGCTTGCCTGCATTATGTCCTTATTTCATTGGGTAAATTTTTATACTCCATCGCGTAACTTGGCGCTGTTTTCTGTCTCCTTTCCATCATGTCGAAAATCTCATCAGTCATCCAATCGTTTTTTCCTTCTTCGTCCTGTCTCCTTTGGTATTATATCGTTTGATGATGTCACTAAAGCGTCTCTTAGTGTGTCCCATTTCGAGTTTCCATTGTGTGCCTCGTATCTTCTCTTCACATTGTCCATATATTTTTCTTTTAGGTCAGGATCGCTCAGGAGATTGTTGTCTTGCAGCTTGGGTGCTGCATTAGGCTTTTTCAGTTAACGCAGTCTCACGCTTATTTTACAAGAGGGCGATGATCGCTTGCGCAGTCGGCTCTAGGGAAGGTTTTGCAGTGAATCATTGCATTCTTGAATCTTTTGTTAATGGTTGTGTTATTAATTTGGGTTTTGGTTTCTCTTTCTGGACTCTCCCATGTCGTCTCGGGTGATCTTGGAGCCATTTGTTGACCATTACCTGATCATTGGATGTGCACCGTTGAATCCATTTTTCTCCGCGTTCGTCGCAGTTTCCTAATCCGAATCTTTCGATTCTTACTGTATATCCCATACCCTTTCCCTGCCTACATTGGCGTTCAGGTCTGTCATGATAATTATGACTTCCTGCGACTTGCATTGAGCATTGGCACTCTCCAGCATGGAGCAGAAAGTTTTGATGTCCTCCATTTTGCTTTGTGCCGTCGGTGCTTAAACTACTATAATAGCCACGTTGGACGGCTTCCTTTTCAGTTTCACTACCAAAATTATTTCAGGAAGTTGGTGGTATCCTACAACGCATTTCTGAAATGCACTATCTAGTATTAGTCCTACTCCTTTGTCGTTCTTCTCGCTGCCTGCATAAATTTTCCTGCGTTTGTCGCTGACAAAATCGCCATTGTTTGTCCATCTGGTTTCACATAAACCTAGAATGTTGACGTCAAATGTGTTCATCACTTATTTAACATTATCAAACTGGCCGCAGTTACTCAATGTTCGGACGTTCCATGTTACGAGAGTTATTTTTGTTTGATGCGAGCTGTCGTAGGATAACGGAAAGACCACCTCTAGTTAATTGGCCCTTGACTCAGAGAGTTTCCCCACCCTTCTATTAGGTGTTGCTTTTCGTCCCACTAGCTTGCTAACGAGCCGCCTCACTCGTAACTTGGAGTGAGATAGTCGGTTTAGTGGCCGACATTTCGACTGGAATTCTTACCAAAAATGTGAGGAGGGGGAAGGCAAAAAATGTTGTTTTCTTATCTTTTTTTCTGATTAAGTTTTAACTTAGTATAAGTCCCATTGCTATATAAAAATACTAAAATAATATGCGATTATCCAGCATTGGGGAAAAATACTTAATACACATAAAAATACTACTTACACATGAGACCTCGTGTTCAATTCCTGCTATGCTCGAATCAAATGGTCATTTATCGAAAGGTTGTGGGTGACCTTAACAAGAAGCTTCTTCATTTTCAAAGACCACAAAGCTGTGGTAGGGGTTTACATTTTGTAGTTTGCAGGTGATAGGAAAGCTAGAATCTGGAAAAGAGTTCTATAAGCAATAAGTGCGAGAGAAGTAACGATTAGAATATAACTTGGGGTTTCATTTAGTAATTTCAACAGTAAAATGCTGGGACCTAACTTCCAATTTAGTACTACACTTAAATCCATAACGTCGGACTACTGAAGAGGAAAGGTTGTCAACAAATGCAATGAAAATACTTGTAGAATAAGTACAGGAACAGTGTTGGACAAACCTCCATCGATCACAGTCTAACCCGTATTCCGTTTGCTTATCCCCATTCCTAAATTTTTTATACATACACCAGTATATCTCTCTTCTCTCTCTAAACAACACACACACACACACACACACATATATATATATATATATATATATATATATATATATATATATATATATATATATATATATATATAATCCTTTCCCTGCCTAGCAAATAGAAATGACATTAGTACGCAGAGGGTTACAGTGAGGGAAAATGAAACGGAAGACTGAGAATATGGATGAGTGATGAAGGGACAATTGATGAACATTATTCAAGAAGACACAAGATGGCGATTGACGTTGCGGTTAATTTTTGTTAGATTGAAGTTATCAGGGAAGCAACTAATCTGAAGTTTGTTCCACAGGAGGGAACTACGAAAGACAGTAGAATTGGCGGTTGTATTTAGCTATAACAACAGCAATAGAGTGGGACCTAGATGCCAATCTAGTAGCAGCATATTCAGTGCACCATAGAAAAAAGCTTGTCCGAGAATTTGCCATGAAAATATCTGTCGAAAAGACAGAAAAAATGAAATCTGACGAGAAAAAACCTTCTGGCACGACACAGTGACTCAACTTTCCTTGCAGTAGATGCAGCTATTGATTGTATATATTGGATATATACAAACTTATTCATTTTCGTCATCATCTTTACTTTTTGGGGGGAATTGTTTAAGTCCTATTTCTTGGAAATATTACTATATCATATATCATATATAATTATTTTCCCAACTATGAATACATATATCATCAAATTATACACCAACATTATAAGAACGTTCTCTGTTCATACTAATATACTTTGAACAAATTGGTTGAATAAAATCTGTTGTTAATACTTATTAATGATGATTCTTCATCCATAATTTATATATAGTTAATATATTTCTAATGAATAATTTGAGAATTCTGAGAACATTTTAAACAGGTTCATGAATGCGCCGAGAGTTGCCAAGAAATTCCATTCTCCGATTTTCTGTGTATCAATATATAATTTGATGAAATAAAATCAAAATAAACTTGCGTTTAAAATAATTTCTTTCATTTGCATTTCTTTATATTTTTCTACCGAAATATTTTCCAGGTTTGTCTACTGATTGATATGGTCTTAAATCCGGGAAATTATATATAATTAAATATAATGAAGAATTATTAAATTTAAATGCGTTAATTGCATTTTGAATATTTCTAATCAGAATTCCTTGCACAAATATATTTAAGGATATATATATATATATATATATATATATATATCCTTCCTAAAATACACAAAAGCAACAACCCAGGAAGGCCGGTTATTTCATTGTTCAACTGCCACACGACAAAAAATTCCAAATACATTACATACAACAGCTAGCTAAGGAAGTAAAATCCTATATCAGAGACACAACAGATCTACTGAACAAAATTAATCACATACAAACAGTTCCAGAGAATGCTATTCTAGTGACTATGGACGTTAGGTCACTCTATTCAAACATTAAACACATCGAAGGGCTAACCGCCCTTCAGGAAGCACTTACTAAAAGAAGAAAACAAGACCCCCCCAACACACACACACACAGAGTCATCATAAAACTCATGGAGCATGTCTTTATATTGAATACTTTCAACTTCAATGGAGCACACTACCTTCAAATAAGAGGTTGTGCCATGGGCACCATTGCAGCTCCATCATATGCTACAATATTCATGGGAAAATTTGAGAAGACCCATATCTATCCAATTATTGGTAGCGACTGCATATTCTATGCAAGATATATCGATGATATATTCTTTGTATACACGGGGAGTGATAACAAACTTATCCAATTCCTTATGACCCTAAACACAGTGCACGACTCAATTAAGTTTGACTATAAAAAATCCACAACATCAGTAACATTTTTAGACACCCGCATTTACATAGATGAAAACAGGAAACTACAAACGACACTACACACTAAAATCACCGACACCCACAACTATCTACACTATAAGTCTTCCCACCCTAAACACCTCAAAGAGAACCTTCCCTATTCACAAGCAGTAAGACTCAGAAGGATATGTTCCAACAATGAAGAATTAAATAAACACATTGAAAATCTGGAGCATCAATTCACAACACGTGGCTATAAACAACACCTAATCAGGGAAAAATAAATAAAGCAATTTCCACACCTAGAGAAGACACCCTAATGTACAAGATTAAAAATAAATCTAGCCGCATCCCTCTAGTAACCACTCTGCCTCCACTATCCCAAATAATCAAATGTCGCTGGGAAATACTACATCTCAAACCAGTCCTAAAAAAATAGTTTAAGGAACCCGGCCTTCTTGCATATCGTAGACCTAAGTAGCTAAAAGAAATCATAGGTAGTAACCACATTTTCGGGGAGAAGGTAATCCGTAATAAACTAAGAACAAAAACAACAGGATTTTCCAACCATATGTAACAACAAAAGAAGTTTATGTTGCAACCATATTAAAAACACGAATTCATTCACTAGCTCAATCACTAAATCTACTTTCAAAATCTACCACGATTCTAACTGTAGAAGTCATAACATAATTTACCTCCTAGAATGCACACTATGCCAGAAACAATATGTAGGAAAATCTGAATGACCCTTTCACTACAGAATTAATAATTATCGTAATCGAATTAAGTCGACTCCCCATGAAAAATTATTACCTGTAGAACAACATTTCCGCCTGGAAAAACACGATTACAAAACCCATGCCAAATTCATTATAATTGAGAGAATAGAAAAGTTCAGAGCAGATAACATTTGAAAGATTTTAGAGTCCCATGAAAATAAGTGGATACAACGTCTAAAAACAAAATATCCAGCCGGGCTAAATCATAAATTTAACAATACAGATAGTAGCAATATATAAATCAACAAATCAAAACCTACCCACATTTCTCACAGACATGCTTACGGGGGTGTGGAGGCCTCACACTTATACACTTATACACACCCCCACACGAATATACACACTTACACACATCATACTCACTCACTCCCTAATGAGCCAAATGATAACACCCACCCACAGCAATACACACGCTTACACATATCATACTCACTCACTCCCTAAGAACCAAATAACACAGACACAGCCACTAAACAGAGACACATCCCCGCACCAGGTCCAATAAAACTGTCAAACTGACCAGAGAATTCAGAGCAGTATGTATCTATCCAGCTCTTATCTCAAATGACAACTTAAAAGAGACTGTTTGACCAAAACAAGGATTGTTAAAAGATTCATGTTAAAAAGATAAAAAAAATTAAAAAAAAACAAATGAAAACTACAGACAAAAGTTCATTTTCTCCAGCAAAAGATTCATTTCTGTAGTTTACTGCTACCAGCAAGCAGAAATATTTCTCCTCCCGATGATGGCCATGTTGGTCAAAACTAGTCGAGGAATCTAAATGAAATAATAATAAAAAAAACGAAAGAATATTAATCTACAACCCAGTGTGTCTTACGATTTTTTTTTTTTTTTTATATTTTTTTCATTGTTATATATATATATATATATATATATATATATATATATATATATATATATATATATATATATATATTGTATATTTAGGCAGCAACACTTCTTTCAAGCACATTTCATTCAATACGACAGGTATTGGTATTTTATTTAATTTTTTATACAATTTCCCATGCGTTCTAATATTTCTTTCTTTTCAAATGATAAATTATATAATAACTGCCCGAATGCTTATCCGAATGCTTATCCGAATGCTTATCCGAGCGCTTTCGGCTATACATTGAGCCATTTTCAAGGATTAAATATTTCAGTTGTTAAATAAGAAATAGTTTATAAAATGTTTTCATTTTTCAAAACACGGTCAAGATATTGTGTCCATGTTCATAGTTAATATTACTGAGTGTTGTTTTGTTTGTTTTTATTAATAGGGCTTCCATTATTTTTAGCCTTTTTTTGCATGTAGATGATGCGTACAGTTTTTTATATAATTTATCATCCGAAAAGAAAAAGAAAATTATTACATCGCATGAAAAATTGTATAAAAAACTAAATAAAAGCACCTTGTCTGCCGTATTCAATGAAATGTACACACACACACACACACAAACACACACAAAACATATATATATATATATATATATATATATATATATATATATATATATATATATATATATACACTTGCATTTTTGTGGTCATTAAAGCAGCTAGTCAAGAAGTATAGCGATGATAATATTAAGTGTTTCGTTAAGAATAAATTTATGACAATCGTCGACCGAGCAGGCAGTGCCAGCTTCCATTGAAATTTAAGAAAATCTAATGAAATAATTTTTCAGAAAAATAGGTTTTTCAAGTCCACTCACTAACTGTTACTTCTCTTTTTATTACTAATGAGTGCTTCCTTCCTGTACTTCTTTTCGAAATAGTGTCCAATGTCAAAATCTTGATTCTAACATTAAGTTCTCCTCGGAGATTCTGTTATTTGGTATAGGTTTTATGTGTGATTGTTTAGCGCCAGTCAATGCATCGTCATAAAGTTTTGTTTTCGCTAAGACGCACACGCTTCATTCACTGGATACAATGCTTCTTCATATATCTGAGAAATCAGTTGTATAAAGACATAAAGATATTTCTGAATGTGTTTGGCGCTATGGATGAAATCCCTATGAAAGAATAAATCTGCCGAGGTTACTTAATAATATTACTTTTACTCTATATATATATATATATATATATATATATATATATATATATATATATATATATATATATATATATATATATATATATATATATATATATATATGTATATATATATATATATATATATATATATATATATATATATGTATGTATGTATGTATGTATGTAATATATATATATATATATATATATAGATAGATAGATAATAGATAGATAGATGAATTAGAATTGATGTTTTTTAAATGTATCATTTAATTGAATGGTTTGATTTTTCAGTCATATATATATATATATATATATATATATATATATATTTCATATTTCACTGTGTCTTTTTATGGTTATTTTTAAAAACGAATATATAAGTCGTTAGCAAACAATGTAAATTTTATACAGTTGTGTGTATTTATATATATATGTCTACATCCGATGAAATGTTAAGCAAGAACTAGAAAACAATTTCAGGCAGTATGTATGTATTAAATAAATATTAAATGACTCACAGAATGAATAAAGCTTTATAACTATTAAGACTCATATAGATAATAACACGTAATTCAGAAAACACAAACACACACACACACACATATATATATATATATATATATATATAACATGATTTCAAGTGTAAGAATTTTACTTATGATTGGAAGATATTAGTTAACTTCAGTTTAGCATGTCACAAATTCTTGTCGTAAATTTGTGGTTACATAGCTGCCTTCCTAAACTTCTATTTTGTTATTGCTATCTGAGTTTGAACTGGTTATTCATCTAATGAAAATGGCGGTCATTCTGTTAATCAACCAATTCTGTCATTCACTTTACTCATATAATCAAACACTCTATCATGACTGGTCAAAGGGCCGTTGTCTTGAAGGAAAACAAGTTTCGAATATAAAACCAGAGATTCTTACTTAAACGGAAACTGTATATATGCGTAGGAAGTGATCTTTACACCATCTGGTACACACCAAAGACCACCAAGTCTTCACTTAGAATTTTTGATGCGTTACGCATACAGGACGTTTTACTTCCAGTGTAAACCACTCCGTACTTCATTCATCCGGTCCATTAAAGGAAGAGGCTTGGCATTTGACAGTTATAAAAAAATATCGAAATCAGTTTCAAATGTTCTCATGTCCATTTCAGGCCTGGTAGCTGGGCTTTCAAAATAGAATATCAAGCTTGACACATTTTGCAACATATAATTTGGATGCATTATCTCGGTTATTCTTCACAATTTCTTTCTTTCTAATTTTCACCCTATACAAGGCCTGAAAGCCACTTGATGTAGAACGATACTGAATTAGGTTGTTGTACGGCCGCAAAATGAGAGAATAGAAGGGAGATAAAGATTGACCTTGGACATGAATAGGTTAAGTTCGCTATCTTCAGGGAAGCATCCATGTGGGAGCATGTTACCCAAATCATTCAGAATTGAACTTCCTTTCTGCAAATCGAAAACGAATAAGGAGTGTGAATAAATCCTGGTGACGTTATTTGGTGGGTTTTTATTTCAAAAGTCTGAACTGAGGAAACTAATTGAGTTCGTCAGATCTTTTGCAAGGGATATATCAACAGATTAGCTTTGAAATAGCGGCGTTTTGTCTATGGCAAAGTGGTTGTGGATTGGAAAATATTTCCCCACAACCGAGGCCGAGCAAACTATTTGAATAGAGCCTCAGATCTGATATGACACTAATTCTTCATTTTTGGTCTGCGCCTAAATTTGGAAACTTCGTATTATGTTATTACCATATACCATCCTGTATCCTGATCGTATGTTGCATGAAGCCATTTCGTCTATTTTGGTCGCGTTGGTTAGTGATATGCTATTTAAATGAAATATTATTAATTAAATAGTACTGTAATGGGATTATGTAGTGATTTCTTTCTCAAATTGAAAGTTATTTTACATTTTCCTGTGCTATCAAATGGTTTCCTAGACCTGCAATTTGAGGCAACAAATAGGCAAATAGGAAATCCCTGTTCATCATTATCCCTGGCTGGGACGTCTCTAACTTGGAAACGAAGAGGCCTTTCCAGGGAAACATGATTTGGCATTAAATGCCGACACGAAGCAAGTTCGTTAAATTCAGCCATTGTCACTTGTCCATTTTCGTTATGGCATTCCATATTGGAGAGAAGAACATGGCTACAAACTGGAAGTTTTTTGAGTCTCAGTAATACTTAAATTCATTATTTAATACTACTGGCATGCAACACGTCTCCATTATTCAAATGTGGACACCTCCAAAATAGACGCGTAAAAATAGACACACTCACATACAATCAACACACAAATGTTCACAGAAACAAGCATTTATATCTCTTTCTGCATGTTTTACATATAGTCCGCATGTTTATATATAGTCCGCATGTTAATATATATATATATATATATAGTTGTTTTTGATGAAACGTATATGTATATATATATATATATTATAAAAGGAAGAGGGGTATATAAAAATCATATTAAAATAATGAATAAACGTTTTTTGGTTGTAATGTGGATTTATTGAGAAAAAATATTATACTTTGTTTTTACATAATTTTTCTCGACACGTGTTTCTGGTCTGGTCTGGGATATGACCTAAATCTTCAAAAGTCTGTCTCAATTCGAAAACGAATAAGGTGAATTTCAAAAGTCTGATCAATAATGAGTTCGTCTATTTTTGCAAGGGAAAAAAATTTACTTTGGAAATTTTTACATATTAAAAAAAAACAAATTAATTTTTCTTCATGTTCAATGCTGAATATTCTCGATATGAGACATTCTGTTTTTAAATGTTAGCAATCCGAATTTTCTTTCTGAAGACGTGCTTCAAATGGTTTGAGACCAGACCAGGCAAATAACACGTGTAAAATTATGAAAAAACAAACATATAATATTTTCTCAGTTAAATCCCATTACAACCAAACTGGAAAAAAACGTTTACTACTGGCATGCAACCCTCTTTTTTTAATATAAAATACTTTTCTCTCGTTGGAACCACTACAACATATAGTCCGCATTTTATATATATATATATATATATATATATATATATATATATATATAGGTTTCATAAAAAACAATGCGTTTAAATTGGCTATTTCATTGTTCTTGTCTGATGACATAAATTATGTAGAAAAATGTCGGAATGCTCTGTATGTTTTAGCGGTTTCGGCTATACGTTTAGCCATTATCAAAGACGATTTTCTTTTTACTCTTAACTGAATGTATGGATCGTTTTTACCTAGGCGCATAGATATATGTTAAAAATGACCGATAGGTATAGATATATGTTAAAAAAAACTTAACCGCAGTAATTTGTCAGTCATTTTTTAAAGAAACTTGTATAAAAGGGGGATGTCTGCCCAAATACACATCAAATACCTACTTACACACCTATACACACACACACACACACACACACACAAACAAACACACACACAAACACACACACACACACATATATATATATATTGATTGATTGATTGATTGAGAGAGAGAGAGAGAGAGAGAGAGAGAGAGAGAGAGAAACAGCAACATAGAGAGAATAAGAAAACTCACAGTCAGAGATAGATAAAGAGACTGGAAAATTATGGATAGAAGCAACATATACTGGATGTGAATGTTTGCGTTTTCACATGATTTTTTTAAAAAAAAAAACCTTGTCTAAAAATAAATATTAATAAATTCATAATTTAAAAGGGGTTAAGATGCTCCAGTACGACCCGAGATTTAAAATGTTTGATAAGAAAATGAAGTTGATTATTTCGCTCCTTTTTCTTAAATTTTCCAATTTATATTTCGCAGGCTTTTAATTTAGAATCACGTGTTTTGAAAAAATTCACACACTTCTTTGAAATTTTTGGAAATGTAAAACTCAATTATTTTGCTTGTTTGAAAATAATGATAAAAACCTAAAAATAGTCATCAGTTTTAACAGATTAGATTATTAAGAGATTTTTTCTCTTCGAATTTAATTAAGAATCGAGAATATCGCACTTTTCAGCGATTCAGAAAAAAGTCATTCCTTTTCCAGGTTTGGGATTATAAGTGAAGCCTTGCCCTTGCTGTAGGATTTTTTTTTTATTTCTTTTAATAAACAGCATTTAGATTATTACCGTACAGATTTTTTTCTAATTTTTGATGCCTTCATCGCATCATCTTCTTTGATAGATTTATTCATTCTTTCTCTATATAACTTATACGATGTTTGTATGACAAACATCAATCCAACTTGAATATACAAAGAAGTGGTCTTGATATATAATATTTAATTGATTAATTTGTTTTTTCAGTTTATCAAACTTTTGGGAGTTATTTAAAGTCAAAAAATATTTTTAGATTGTAAGAAATGTTTGGGGGTAATAATGATTTACTGATACAAATCCTACTAATTAACACATAGCTGGTGGGGGGAGAGGTAGTTTCATACTTTTCACGAGGGTATTTGCACGTAAGTAAAGATCAAAATCCAGATGAAATTAGAACCCGGCTCTATGACTTTGAAAATTGTTGTTACACCACCCTCAAATCCACGCTTACAGAACCTGGTGTTACCAAGCGGTCACACATCAAAGTATTGACCACACTTTTCTTAATTCTGGTGATAGTAAGAGAACAGGTGTTTCTATGTGATATGTTCATACGCCTTGATATTAATGTGGCTAACGTTGTGAAAGCGTAATCAATCACCAGTCCACCTGATTATTCAGACATCAGTGATAAAATTATGATTGAAATACATTTTTTGCTACGAAATGATTTCATAGGTCTGTTTTTCTTTTTTGTTTTTTTGTCTTTTCGCCTAAATGTTGGTTTTGCAGTGTTCGTTTAAAATAGTGAACTTTTTCAAATAAAATTGCTAATGATTCAAAAAAATTTCCGATTTTTTTGATGAAGTAGATGATCTTGATTAAAACTGCGCAGGTTCCACTCTACGGGGT
>CAHIKZ030003683.1:1310000-1355000 GCA_903632075.3 Acanthosepion pharaonis
AGAACATTCAAAGAAATAATAACATAATTAGAAAAGAACCAGATAAAGGCAGCGATATAGTGAGCTTACTATAAAACAAAACTTCTAGAGACACTAGGGGATAAGAACAATAGCAAATTAATCGACACCAACATAGACAAAAATATTATGTCAAAAATTACAAGATTCTGCGCAACATATAATATGATATTAACAAAAACAAAATGAAAAGAATTTCCAAATAAACTTTGTGCCAATAACAAGCAATTTCTACGGACTACCAAAAATTCACAAATCAAGTGAAATAAAATCAACTATCCAAACACAAAAATCTGAATACATTAGTATCACAAACCCCAGTGACTTTACATTCAGACCGATAGTAACAAGACCAGCCTGTCCAACTGGCAGACTCAGTAACCTAATAGACACAATATTACAACCATTTGCTCAGCAGATTAAAAGCTACATCAGAGACGATATTCATTTGCTTAGCTCCGTCCCACAAAAAAGTAGGTCCGGAAAAACTTATGGCAACTTTTGACATTAGTAGCCTATTACCAACATACGCCATGAATTAGGTAAAACGCCAATCTCATTCTGGATTGAAATCATTCCGAAACACTACATCCCAGATTCATTAAGGAAATCATTATCGATAGTATAGACCTAATTTTAAACAATAACATTTTTGAATTTGACAACAAAACTATATCCAAACTCTAGGTACCGCAATGGGAACGAAAATGACACCAATATATGCCACCCTAACATTAGATTACTAATAGGAAAACTTGTATTAAAAGACAGAACACATATAAGAGGAAAATATAAAAACCTACTTCATTAAATTGTGGAAACGATACTTAGATGATTGCTTCATTTTCTGGAAATCCTCATGCGGTGATATTAACCAATTGCACACTCTACTTCAGAACTTAAACCCAAAAATCAAATTCACCCAAGAATATATTGGATGTGCTCAGATGTACTGTATAATGACACGGAATTGTTAATTGAGTTGTATTAAAAATCCATGACTGCGAAATAACGCAGACATTTTGAGTAAGGAAAGTTAATCTATGAACAGACATCTGTGGGTAGATTACCCAGCATTCAATTCCATAGAGAAGGCTTGCTATTACATAACATTTCAATAATATTTCTTTTTTCTTTCTCTTTATTTGTTTTTAACGCTATTATTTAAAACTTGCTTAACTTAAATTGAATCTTCAGCCCTAGGTATTATCCTCACTGTCCAATTTTTTATTTACATACGATCAATCACTTATATTGAACACTTTGACACACATACATACACAAAGGCGCACACACACAAACACACACACAGGCGCACGCGCGTACACACACACACACACATATATATATATATATATATATATATATATATATACAGCATAGCTTAAAAGTATAGTTTATTATTCATTTATATATATATATATATATATATATATATATATATATGTATTTAGGCAGCATTTTTTCAATCATACATGTTCCATTAAATAATATAGACAAGTGTTGTCGATTTATTTTACGTAAATTCTTTTCATAACGTCTGATAAGCTTAATAAAATTATCATTAAACGAAGAAAGAAAGAAAATCACAACATTGATCCATATATTTTTAATCCAATCTAAGCTTTCGGCTTACATAAGCCGTTATCAAAGATGTCAATTATTGTACAATATATTAAGCAATATACGAACAAGGCAGTGATGGTAGTCTGTGATTGTTTACATGGATGATTTCCAAGCAACGATAAACACGTGGATATAAGACGCTAGAAGCGAAAATCGCACCACAGCTCATGACGTCACACATGACGATATTCACCACCCCCCAACTGGAGCATCATGTGGCACAAGGCCGGTTTTTTAACGTGGGATCTCCGAGCCCGTGGGCTCGGCCCCTAAAATATGCCCATTGAACCCGTATAAACGGGTTCATGGTCGGTTTACCTCCCGAAAGAGACTAAAAGGCAGAGAGTTCAATCGAACAGCCGGTCGAGACGCGAACGGCTGACGATATTCAGTCACCCCCCCGCACTGGGGCGTCATGTGGCACAAGGCCGTTTTTAACGTGGGATCTCAAGCGTTGTGAAGCGAGTTTGTGGTGTGACCAACATAAATATTATTTAATTCGTTGGAGATAGAATAAGACTCTGACATGTAACATGCAAAATCATGACTTTACTGTTAGAAATCAAGAAGAAAGGCATTGTTTCTAATCAGGATTTCATGCAAGTTTCGCTGATACAATTCGACTGTTTCACTTATAATATTTTAAAAAAATAACGATATACAAAAATTTAGAATTTCCTTAAACAACGTTTACTCAATGAACCCCAGCCGCAATAATTTTTAATTATATTTTTTTTTCTATTCAAACACACAGACAGGGTTCTGATAACTATGGACAACTACACTTTAAAAGAAAGTTCGACTAAATGATATTTACAACAACAGAAGATAATATCTTGGCGAACATTCAACTGTCTTTGATAATAAATTAGCATTGACAAAAAATGTTCCAGTCTCTAACTTGTTTGCTAGTCGCTAATTAGCAGCCATTTTTCAAACGAGTAATTCTTTTCTTTTTCATGCATTAAAGAGTTTTGAATTTTTATAGTCACCGGTTTCCTCTGTTGATTATCTCCCTTTCTTTTCTGACTTATGGTACTTGATTCTTTCTTTGTTATCTTTCTTTTCACTCTTGTTGAATTCTCATTTCGTCTATCATAGTATTTTCTTCTCTCCTTCTTCCATTGTCATTATGCCTCTTCCTTCGTTTTCTTTTTTCTTCTATTCAACGAATACCATCGTCGAGGGAGAATATTGCAATTTAAAAAAAAAAAATACTTTGGAGAAGATAATCGTACTTGTTACCATAGAGATATAATGGCGATTATTATAGAAATTATAAGGTTGTCTTTTATGCAGAACTGATCTCTTCCAATAGTATCATTTTCTTTCTTTGATGTTAACGAAAATAGTAATAAACCACCGGCTGTTTTCATTATAATTACATAATTCTAAGCCAATGACTGGCTAATAAGCTTGATGTTACTACGTAATAGTTTGTGACATATCACTGAGGAGTATATACAAATTCTCCAACAAAATTTATATGTGAGTATACATTTTTACAAAACCACACACACACACACATACACACACACACACACATATATATATATATATATATATATATATATATATATATATATATATATATATATATATATATATATATATATATGAAGTAGCCATTTAATTAATATATGCATCGCTATTACATGTGGAGAAAAATGGAATTATATTCTTTATAATTGTTTTCTTTTAATATTTTTACATGACACTGATATTTATGGAAGAGGCAACGTGGAAAGGAAGAAAGGGAAATAAAGACAGCGACTGAAGGCGATGAGAATATATAATATTAAAATGAAAAGTAACCTTAATAACATCCTAGTACATCTCTGTCTCTCACTTTAGATATATATGTTTTGTAAGCTAAGAATGAAAATGATCCTTAATAATATCTATCTACCTATCTATCTATATATCTATCTATTTCTCTCTATATCTATCTATCTATCTATCTATCTATCTATCTATCTATCTGTCTCTCTCTATATATATATATATTTGTGTATTTAGGCAGCACTCCTTTCAGGCACATTTCATTGAATACGACAGAGAAGGTGGTTTTATTTAATTTTTTATACAATTTCTCATGCAATCTTATATTTTTTTTCTTTTCGGATGATAAATTATATAAAACTGTCTGAATGTTATTTCTTATCTAAAAGTTAAAATATTTAATCCTTGAAAATGGCTAAATGTATAGCCGAAAGATCTTGGATAAAAAAAAGAATATTCGGACAGTTTTTATATAATTTATCATCCGAAAAGAAAACAATTATTAAAACGCATGAGAAATTGTATAAAAACTAAATAAAACCACCTTATCTGCCGTATTCAATGAAATGTTCATATATATATATATATATATATATATATATATATATATATATATATATATATATATATATATATATATCAATTTAGATATCTGTCTTCTAATTTATGAAACATGTACGTATTTGTCGGCTAAGAAGCGTGGAAATATATCACTGATATAGCCAAAGATCATCTAAATGGTAACTGTACCGCCTTTATTTCTGATAATGGATACTTCTGTACATGCTAAACCACGACACAGTGACGACTGACCAGGGTGTCAGTTTGCCCGATGGCATGGCTTTCCCTGATGGAGTGTCCCCCAAATGAAATAAAAATGCAATACAGATGCAAACACAGGCAACTGATTTAATAATAAAAAGCAATAAGAACATTATAAAGTAATCTGCACACTATCAGTTACTCAAATCCAATGTGAGAGGGTATTTTTTAAAAACTAATGGTCATGAGACAACGTTAAGAAATTCGGTGTCCGAGAAGAACTCGGAATCATACCTGATGTTATCCATTGAATAGGAATTGGATGCAAAAGCAGTTTTTAGCAGATTCGAACAATCTTCTAGTGAACACAAACGCTTGTTCTTAATGTAGTGTATAGCATCTTATACTCTTTATTTGCTTTTGATCTACATGTTAATGTTCAAATGGTAGAGTTAACTATTTTTAAATATCAACCAATTTCTTCAAACTTCTTAATTTAATTATATGCCAGGAGTTGTTCAAACATATTCGTTATCTCAATGAACTCAGATATCGAATTCCACCAAAACATATATTGATCCTTTTCTGACATTTTAATGATTAGTTTCTGTTCAATTAGAACCCTCTTCGTGTCGCTTCAAAGGAATCTCACATGTCTTCGAACTTTTTATATTAATTTTCACCCAATGCAAGATAAAGAGATCTTCACAGGAGATGGTTACCGTGTTGTGTTGTATAAGCGTAAGGAAAGGCAAGAAGTGAAGTCCATGGGGTTATGCAGGAAAATCCAGGGGTTTATGCGGTAAAAATTAATCCAAACTTGAAAATGAGATTATAATGTTTGGTAAATCTGTTCTAGAAAGCATCTGTTCCTGGGAACTTACCACATACTAATGAAATACGAAGAAAATGGGCATGATTCACATTTGTGTACATCGCACACTGGGTTCAGGTTGTAAACGTCAAGTGTGGTCAGACTAAGGATTGTAGCTCGTCAGAACACATGCTTTGCGAATATCGATAGGAGAGCAAGGGTCTTGCGACATTTTCTCTGTGGGAAAGGGTGGAATAAATTAATCACCCACAAGGCCGTGTCTTTTTGGTCTAACATGGCACTGGTAAAAATAGCGTATACTAGGTGGAGTCAGATACCTTCTGAAGTTGTAGAATCAATCAAGAATTTTTCCAACATTTTTAGCATATAAGATTTCACGATAAATGAAATTTTCCTCTTTGAGAGAAGACGCATGCATCATGGCTGGTGAAAAGCTCATTTTCTGCTCGGTGGTGGTGGAACGATACTAGTTTAGTGTTGGCCGTATTGAATTTCTCAAACGATTCTCACCCCCCTCCATTGAGATACCTTGACTAATTCAGAGTAGAGTTGAACAGCTAGGTTCTTGTCTTCATATTTTTGAAGCTGTTCGGATAAACTGTTGTTTATCATCCACATAGAGACTCCCTAATGCTCGGAGTGTGCTCTTAGGCTGATCATTAATAATATATATATATATATATATATATATATATATATATATATATATTAATCATGTCACCCCAAGCAAGGCGAGATTGCCACTAGCGCGCACGAGGTTACAGAGAGTGAAAGAAAGAGAAAAGCGTGTTTTGAGGAAAGGATAAACAGAAGTACGGGGTTAAAGATCTAGGCATCAGAAGATTTCGATTGACATTACATTTAAAGTTTTGAAGATTATAGTTATCAGGGACACAAGTAAGAGGAAGGGAAATATCACTGTCGGGAAGTGCGAGAGAAGAATCTTTCGGAGTAGAAGAGGCAGTTACATTTAACTGTTTCGACAGTGAAAGGGTGGGACAGAGATGACAACCTAGTAGCAAGCTTAAATTCTTGCACTTAGGTTACCAGTGAAAATAGCTCTTCAGAGCAGTTTCCATGAAAATATTTGTAAAAAAGACAGAAGGAAGTCACATCACATTTGTGAGAAAGTGACTGTAGTCGAGATGCCAGATTAAATTGCATATCTATCTTTGAATTTTGTCGAGAACCTCGAGATGAACAGCGGGGGCACCAGACTATATATATGGCAGCAGTATTCAATGCAAGGAAGAATGGTAGACAGGGTCACCTAGAATTATCTATTCCATTGAAAACGGACATTTTTTAAGACTCACTTTTATTTTTGTTCATCATGTAATTTGTTAGAAGTGTATAAATTTATAATTTTGTTTATAACTTAATTTTTCTAACGTTACTTTCATTCTCTTTCAGAATCCTATTAATAATGAATACATACGAACGCCATGTTGTTGATCCTCTGTATTTCTTTGCATCAGATTTTATAAAAACATATGTTTATTGTCAAGAGGTTGTGCGGATTTATTACGCACGAACATACATACATACATACAAAAATACAAATCACGTAAAACGCCAAACTTTCATTGGTTAATTAATCACCACTACGTTATTATAGACAATTTTTTAATCGCTCTATATTTATGTAGCCAATTTTGTGCACTTTTGGAAGAAACGGATCACAGAAGATTTCTTAAGTCTCCCCAAGGCTCGCTTGCTGGTTGGTCTATGCCAACCAATCAGATCGTCTGCACGTGAAGAATAATTCTTTCTGCGCATCGATCTGGAGCCTGTAGTCACTTATTTAAGCAAAATTATTTCTTGGCTAGTTATTGAGAATTCAGCAGCCAAACGAATCTAGGACAGTTGAAAACAAGCGCCAACCTTCTCACTCACACGCACCACTAACATGCTGAACATACCTTGTATACACTCACATAAGTTTTTCTAACACAGCACATTTTTTAAGAGACTCTCATGAACATTATCCCGGTGAACTTTGAAATACTAAAATAATAGTTAAAGAGAGATAACTCTTGTTTATTTGAATCTTTTCTTACTTAAATGCATGCTTTCTTTCACATCATTGTTTGATATTGTACATATTGTTAAATACATATTTTATGTGTAACTATGTCTTTTGAATATCCTTTTCTGCGCCAGCCCTGTTTCCTAATCTAAACTTAATGTGGTGAAGTCCGCCACAACATCAATAGTTTCATTGAGGTTTAAGAACGCATTTAGATAGGAGTGCAGGAGTTAAATTCCGAAATGGTTTAAAAGGTGTTTCGCAACGCTAAGTATAGAATTGAAATTTGCAGGATACAAACGATGTTTTGACGTAAATTTTTAAATCTATTTGTTTTGCATGATGATTAAGAAATAAATGCATAAAATTGTGACAGTTTCTTTTGTTTTTTGTTTTTTATTTACAAATTTGACCAATTTCATTGAAATAGTAAATTCTGTGACAGCCTTTGGATAATTGGTCGCTAACAACAACCTTCAGAGACCTGAACGTTAGGAAGATCTTGGTAACTGAGAGAGCGCTTCTAAAGATTCCATCGCTGGAGAGTTTGTGTAACAGCTCTTGTCGCCTCATCTTGTCAAAGACTTTTGATACACCCAGAGCAATGATCGTTGTCGTGATGAATTTATTGTCTAGTCCCTCGTAGATTTTTGGGTAATAACAGTCAAGACATCAGAAGTGAATCTAACAGATCAAAATCCATATTGGTTACCATTTCGAAGATTGCCCCTGTTGAGTTGTTCAACGACCCTCTTTTTGATTATAGTTTCGAAGATTTGCGGATGGTATTAAATCGCACAAATCGCATTCTTATATAAAGGGCACACAGTTGGCACGTTCCGTGAACTTGGGAATCATCTCTCCTTCAGGCAACTGTTGAAGATATTTGACTGAGTTGTATATAACATTTGGGGATTTTATACGGACCGGTGAACTTTTAGCGATAAGTCTTTTAATATTTCTGGAAGATTCCCGCGTCGAAACAGAAATATAAAATTTGTGGTTTGTGAGGAGGCGGGAGTCAAGTAAGAGTTGGCCCTTATCGTCAGGCGTAGAGTTACTGAAAAAGGTTATTGTAAAAAGACTTACCTTATCAAACGAGCGTGTAATAACATCACGTCTATATGTTTTAGCTGTCACAAACGCGTTGCCTCGACTGAGAAATTTATTCGTGATTTTACAGATCTTACAGGAACCGAAATTTTCTTTTCAACCTTTGTCTGAACTGACTGTGCGTAGATGCTCTTTGTACTTTCTAGAACTCTCGCATTAATTGCGGGCAGTTCGGAATGCCGCAAAAGCCCCACTGTACCGTTTCCTGTGGTAAAGTTCGCATTAGTTGTTAAGGCGGCTGCAGCACATTCTGGCGTGAACCATATTTGGTTATTTGGTATCGTTTCTCTGGTATTAAATTGTCCATACCTGATAGGTTCCGTTCAGAGATAAGAGATACATTTCTGGAATCTCTATATTTGATGAAATTTGAGAGGAAAGCTTCCTCAATGGAGGATCTGAAGATGTCTCAGTCACAGCTTTATATCGTCGTGTAAAATGATGCATCGGGTGGCGGGTGCTTTAGATTTGGCTTTAAAATTGAATTTTAACAGCGTGTGAATTGATGAGCCGAAAGAGGCAACAATTTAGCAAGACATTTGTCAGGTCATTGTGCGAGGAAAGAGGTCTAGAACCCTTGTGTCATGATTGGCTTATGAACTGTCTGGGTCAGATCAGAAGCGACAGAAGAGCAATGAGAGTATTTGCCTTCTTCATCGGACTAATCACTTCTTGTGAAGACACCATAAAAAAGAATACTAGCCAAAAAATGATCAGAGAGTTTTCAGTTTTATCAGCTACTTTGTCAAGCATTACAATTCCACATTGAGTCAAATTGCTTCTTCATCTAGTGAGGTGGTTTACTTGTGGCAGGAGATTCTTAAAGTTTTTCTGGGCCTCCCTGGAGTCAATTATCGATTCGCTCCATTTTCTCTCTCTTTATCTCTCACTCACTCACTCACTCACTCACTCACTCACTCATTCTATGTTTCTCTCTCCGCTACTCACTCTTTTCCTCTTTTCTAGCTCTCACTCTATCTTCTTTTTCTCTCTCTTTCTCTCTCTCTCTCTTAGTCTCTTACACTCTCTCTTTTATGTTTATCACTCGTTTTCTTGTATTTCTCTCACTGTCTTCTTCATACTCTTTCTCTCTTTTCTTTCTGTTTCACACATTTTTCCCTCACACTCGCTTTTCTTCCTTGTTCCCTCTCAGTCTCAGTGTCCTTTCTATTTCCCTCTCTCACTCTCTCTCTTTTTTCTCTCTCACTCTTTCTTTTATTTCCCTCTCTTACTTTCATACACTTTTATTTCTCTCTCATTCTTTCTTTTCTTTATCTCTCTCACTCTCCCTTTACATATTCTCTAACACACTCTCTCTCACGTTTTCTTTCTCTCTCTCGCTCTTTTTCTCTCTCAATCTCTCTTTACTTTTACTTTATCACTCTCATTCCCTATATAAGTCTCTATTGTTTTTCCATCTCTCTTGATCTCCCTTCTCTTTCTCTTCATTGTTTTTTGTCAAAATTTCGCATCTAATATAACAAATTTTAGTCTCGATTTATTAGGCAAAAAATGTAC
Source organism: Acanthosepion pharaonis (assembly GCA_903632075.3). Lineage (NCBI taxonomy): Eukaryota > Metazoa > Mollusca > Cephalopoda > Sepiida > Sepiidae > Acanthosepion > Acanthosepion pharaonis. The sequence goes on from CAHIKZ030003683.1 coordinate 1,319,684, forward strand.
TCATCTTGCAAACAACTAGAATGTACGTTAAATGCTTAGAAAAATCGACAGTCCTAGATGTATATAAACTTCATCTGTACAATGTTTCTTGCAAATACTATATAAAAATATAGAAGATAGGATTACTTACAAAAACATTCAATCCTTTGTGTTGTCGAAAGTGTTCTAATTCAGAGACACATCCTTTATATTTCCTCTTTGATTTTGATGGAACTACAGCCTATTTTTTTTTCTTTTTCTCCTACCACGAGTTTTCGTTTCTTTCTCAATTTCTCTACACGTTTTTCATCATTTCTCTTTCTCTTTGTCCCACACTTTTTCTTATTTCGTATTTACCACTTTCACCCCGCTCAAAATATCCACTCAATTTACTTTGTGTAGTAACATAAAAAAAAAAAAAAAAAAAAAAAAATGTCGAAATCCAAAATATTTCTATTTCGGTATATTTCAAAATCGACAGCTACAATCTCGGTTTCATCTGGTCTGCTGTGCCGAAAGCGAGATGCTAAAGATAAAAATTCAAACAATTCGAAAACAGGTTTTCGCTTTTCAGACGAAAGCATTTAGCACTTCTCGTGTTTTGTTACTTTCTGTACCTCTGCAACGCACACCCACACACACACACACACACGCGCGCGCGCACACGCACGCATATATATATAGGGATAGATAGATAGATAGATAGATAGATAGATAGATAGATAGTATATGAATAGGCTGAGATAGATAGATAGATAGATAGATAGATAGATAGATAGATAGGAAGAGACTGAAATAGCTAGCGAGCAAGCTAGCTGGCTAGCTAGATAACTAGATACATAGTATATGAATAGGCTGCGATAGATAGATAGAAGTATATATATATATATATATATATATATATATATATATATATATATATATATATATATATCGTTTTTCATGATCTCATACAATATGTCTAGTTTTTTTCCTGATCTTATTAAATTAGGTTTCATCACAAGCTTTATTGAACAATTTATTGTAGAATACTTAGCATTTTTTGAAGTGAAATATAGAAGCATTATAGAGCAAATTATAGACTAAAATTTGAAGCATCGAGAAAACATATTTTCGTATATCTTCCTGGTATAAAACAAATACGTAATTTTCATAAAGACAAATTTGCAGTACCAAGACCGCATTAATTTAAGTGTTATACGAATTTGACAAGTAGCACTTATCTTACCTGAAATTGCTTGAGTTAACTGTAATTTCTACAATAATAGTTTAGTTTGTCACGTTTGTTTCTTTCATTCCTGTCATCTAGGATCATCAAAATTGCAACATCAATCTTCATGTTCTGTCTTCCCGAATCACATTGTTTTATTGTCCTTTCTTCTAACTTTATCTTTAATCTTAATCTTAATCTTTATAACTTTATTTTTCCATCTTTCACATTTTCTTTTACTCTCAGTATCCCCTTGCGTTTTAGTGACATGGGTTGAAATGATTTTTTAAAAAAAAAAGGATTTTGTAGCATTATTCAGTATGCATTATTTTATTAGCAGTTAAGGAATCAGCTTTTCCTTGGATCATTTGTCCATACAAACACTTTTATTTTCTAAATAGAGTTATAAAAGGGAAAAGAATGACTGAATGGTGTGTCAGTGCAAAAGGAGGGGGTAGTAAGTGATTGACCCTTGATATAAGGAGGTTAAGATTATAATAGTCAGAGAAGCGCATACGCGGGATACTTTTTCACAAAGAAACAGTTCTTGGGAAAAATATTTCTGAATAAAATTCCTTCTTTCCAACTGGAATGTGTAGGGAATATGGTCGTTTCGACGTTGCATGGTGTTTCCTAGCTATAAGTCTCGGATTCTGCTGACATTTTTGAAGTCGACATTTTCATATTTTCTATCTATATCTGTGAGACGAGGTATTATGATTACTTGTAATATTTACATTATTCGGACTGTTTTCCTCATCTTCGTTGCCATATTCACAACGTTTCGGCCGTTGTACGCTCCGGCCTTAATCAGGTTTTCGAATCGGACCCTTTATTTCGTCCACCGAGGTAGATTGTTCTAGTTCCACGTGTTATGCCTGTTCCAGATGTCTCATTAGATAAAGACGTTGGTTAGATCCAGTGAATAGACCCAAAGTGTTATGAGTGCAATACCAGGCCACTGTAGGGGAGAACCTAATCTTGGAGAGTTGAGTTAAAGGAAAATAATCGAGACATCCGAAAGTGGAATGGCACTTGGAGCTAGAACACGGTGAACGAAATAAATTGCTCGGTTCGAAATTCCAGTCACCTGAAAATACCAGAGCGTGCAACCGCCGAAACGTTGTGAATATGACAATGAAGATGAACATAACAGTCCGAATAACGTAAATAATACAATTTAAATTATATTTATATTTTAAATTTAATTTCTTAACTTACGTTTTTTTTATGCCGGTGGTGTAATTATTAGCGGCTCGGAATGAAAAATCGAAGAATTGCAGACGAGTTTGCTACAATTACTTATGGGTAACTGCCCTTGGTAAAGGTACAAATCCTTTCTCTTCTCATCTAGCTGATGGGTTAAATATCAGGACATACTAGGCTCTCTAACAGTGCTTGGAAATCATTCTAGGTGAGAGACAACCCTGAAATCAATCATATGTGGCCCTGGGACCAAATCTCGGGTTGCTCTTCACCGCGCCCATTATAGAGTTACTTCGACATGATGTAATGGTTAGCAAGTTTATCTCGCGAGATCAGTTATGACTGAATAGTGAGTTCGATCTACACTGGGTGTCCCCATACTTTCGTCCGGTTGCCACATCCAAGTCACGCTGATAAAATCACCATAAATTATTGCCTTTTATCTATATATAATATATGTGCAACTGAAACTCTCATCTAGTCCGTAGTATTATATGTAATAGTATACTAACAAAACTAATTCGACTTTGTCTTTAATAACTTAACCATTATATTTGTCAGAAATTATCCTGTTTTATCCAAGAATTGACCATTGAATTTTCAGTTAATACATATTATGCTAGACATACATTTTCAGAGCCTTAGTGTGACGTATAAAAAATAAACAAAAATATTTGCCTATGCGTTTGACAGCCGCTTTTCTTTTGTTGTTGGTCATAAGAAACAGTAATTTGCTTCCTGCATTGAGATGTATCACTTGCTTTTCAATACTTGGCGATTGCTAGAAAAGAAAAAAGAATAATGTTTTGTGTCCGTTGAAATGTATTCTTAGAGATATGCTAATGATTACTGATAACCGATGATTTTGAAAAAAAGATTTTAGTAATTTTTCATATATTGGATCTGAAGTTTCATATTCGTGATAAAAGTACCTCCTTGTCGGACAGATATACAGAAAATCAAAGTTGGGATTATACTTCTTTAGAGAGTAAAGCATTTTTTTTTTAAATAAAGAATTCCGGACATATTTACATACGACAGAAAATATTGTAGAGCCGTGATCGCCCACGTCCTGAAGTTAGGCTGTATATAGAAAATGAAGATGATAGCAATTTCTGATTTTCATGTTATTTATTTAACGATGTCTCCATTTGTGAAAACCCCATATCGTTCTCTATTTTGGGGTAGTACTATTAGATGGTATTTTTTTTAGAAACCGACAAAATGGCCACAGAATTAAAGGTCTCTCTATCTGTGTGTGTGTGTGCGTGTGTGCGTGCATGTGTGCGTGCGTGTGTGTGTGTGTGTTCAAATTAAAAATTAGTCTAGAAATCGACGATAGCATAATTATATAAAATAATTTGGTCGAGGTTTCGTCATTAAATAGTGAAAAAAAACCAAAATGTATTTTCGAGATGAGGAATGAATGAGGCGAAAGACAAAGAGAAAGAAATATACCGCACATATATTCACACACTTTCACTTACACATTCACACATACACACTGATATATATATATATATATATATATATATATATATATATATATATATATATATATATATATAATGGAAAACATATCCGCCACCCTCTCTCTTTTTCGCACGCACTCACAAACGATTTCCCTCTCACACGCTTACTCACTCACGCATTCACATTGACACTCAAACGCGTACTCAAACATAATTTATCTCACATACACTGACACATACACACTGGGGCACACACACGGGCGAGCGCTTTTCTTTCACATACTAAAAGCACATTTTTGCTTACAAACAATGATACACACAAACACACGCTGTGTATTTCACTAACACTCACACACACTTTCTCTCTGACAAACGTACTCACTCACACATTCATATTGACACTCAAACATCCCTTCTATTTTACATACAGTCAAACTTAATTTATCTCGTATACACTGACATATACACACTGGCACACACACACGCGCGCTTTTATTTCACATACTAAAAGAATATTTTCGCTTACTAGCACTGATACACACACACACACACACAGACACACACACACACACACACACACACGCCGTGTATTTCTATAACACTTACACACACTTTCTTTCAAACACGTTATTACATACACACTCTCTTTCATGTACGATTACAAATGCTTTCTCACAAACCAACATAGAAAATGACACACACAGAAAACAAAAAATGTTACCCTGAAATCAGAACATTTTTTTCATATAAAAGGTAAGCAAATTATTTAAAACAGCAAAATTTAGTCAGAAACAAAGAAAAAGGTATTTAATAGTTATGTAGTAACAGTCCTTCTATATGGCAGTCGATGCTGCACAATCTTCTCATTGATGAAGAAGAGAGGTGATGCAACAGATATACGGTTCTACAGAAGGATGCTGAGATCACCATGGACTAAACATATCAGTAACTATGAGGATACAGTTATAATAGAAGCAAAAATGACGCTTATACTTAGAATCGGAATGAGACATTTCTATAAAATTTCTCGGACACATAATGAAGAAAGAGGACTTATATTTACACTGTTGCTTTATGACCAAATTAAAGAAAGGAACTCTGTGTAAAATTTTATGAATCTTAGCCATAAAAATTTTAAAGAGCAGCTTATGAAATGTTCTCCAAATGTACGAGATGCCTTCAAGCTTGCCAGAGATTACTTTACAATATAATGTGTTTGATGCACACTGAGTGATGCTAAATATTAACGTTATGCCTTTTTCTGTCAGGCTAAGAAAATATTTAAATGGTCTGAAAAAGAAAACAATTTAATTTGGAATACTTGGTATTTTTTTTTCTCTCTCACTGGCAAACTCGCGATTGTTTGATCTTTTCTAAACTAAGTTATGCTTAATAAATATCTATATACAGAACTGCCTCAAGATTTATAAATTTTGATGTTTATAAAGATGCGTGTGCATTCAGATATACTGTCAAGTAATAGTGCCGGGTGTTGTCAGTTTCGAAATCAGTATCTGTTAACCTAGTTTGATTATCTACAGGGGCAGTTCACATGGAGCTAATTGAAAAGCACTTCTCCTCGCTTTCTTCTATATGCAGTGGTTGTTACTAAGAATGTCTTCTCATTAGCAAGTCACGATAATAATGGTAATATTATTATTAACCGTTTCCTTATAAGGAAATATTCAGTATTCAGTGAGCGAGCAGCTAATGCCGCAGTCGACTGAAATTTATAAAATCTTTCTCTTAGAACAATTTTTTCACAAAAATAGGTTCCTCAAATCCAGTAGATATTATCCATCTTTCCAGTATTGATGGCGCTTTTTTAACATTTTATTATAAATAGTGTGGAATGTCGACATCTTGATTTCGTCAATAGGTGACAGATAAGTTAGTAGTTGAATGAATTCTTCAGCAAGTCTTTCTCTGATACTTATTTACATTTCCAAGCACTAGAATAAATAAACCTTATTTTCCAATAAAAGACTTCACAAGACTTTAGAAACAATATTCTTCTTGTGATATATATATATATATATATATATATTTATAGATATATATATATATATATATATATATATATATATATATATATATATATATTATACATATTAAATCATGTCGCATTAAATAATTTAGACAAGTTTTGTCTACTTATTTTTAATAGGATCCTCTCGTAATTACGCACAAGTTCCTCAATATCCTTATTAAAATGAAAGTGATGTAAGCATGCACCAAACATCAAGGAGGTAACGAAGGTATTGAAATATCTGAATATTTTTTTTACTTCACAAGTAAATATTTAATTTTCAGATGAATATAAGTTTGTCTTAGAAAAATGATGAACATAACAATGTTTGTCTTAAATATATCCTGATGATGACATTGTGCTAATGTCGAAAGTACTCGGAATAAACTGAATATACATCATTAATTTCCTCACTTCCTTTAATAACGATACTAAGAAACTTGTTCGTAATTACGAGAGGATCCTATTAAAATAAGTGAAGAAAACAACTTGTCTAAATTATTTAATGAGACATGTCTTAATGAAAACATACCATAAAAATATACACAATATATATATATATATATATACATATATATATATATATATATATATATATATATATATATATATATATATATATATATATAATTATCTACTAAAATTCAATCATGGGGTAGTATTGCTTCCATGTGTTTCTAGGCCTCACTTTCAAGTCTCAGAAACATCTACGCGGCCTTGTGTGTCTTTAATTATTTTCCACTCTACAAGCCGAATCCCATAGACGAAATGTCGTAAGAATGTCTATCACTGTTTCCATGGCAAATGTTCTTAAGAATTATATTCCTTACTTCCAGTTTGATTCTCACATCTAAGATCCACCATGCCATTATCATAGGCAAAGATAAACCCAATTTCCTTCGTATAACATTAGTAAGTACACTCATAAAACAACATAATTCAGAAACCCTCTATCTTGACTGGCTATTGTGCCTCATATTCGGTAAACACTTAGTTAAAATATATTACTTCCATTTAGGAAAAATACTAATAAACAGATTATTAATATCGGAGGTATAAATACTCTATTGTTTCCAAGACGAAAACATCTATACCTTTTCAACTTCAAAATGATAATAATCAAATTCAAAATGAACTTATTTTCAAGTAAAAAAATAATGGATTAATCAACTTCAAATTGGATGAATCAAATTCAAAATGGAACAATCAACTTCAAAATGGATTAATCAACTTCAAATTGGATGAATCAAATTCAAAATGGAACAATCAACTTCAAAATGGATTAATCAACTTCAAATTGGATGAATCAAATTCAAAATGGAACAATCAACTTCAAAATAGATTAATCAACTTCAAATTGGATGAATCAAATTCAAAATGGAACAATCAACTTCAAAATGAATCAATCAACTTCAAATTGAATCAATCAACTTCAAAATGGAACAATCAACTTCAAAATGGATCAATCAACTTCAAATTGGAACAATCAACTTCAAATTAAGAAAATGTCAAAAACCTAAAAACAATCAACTTCAAAATAAGAATAAACAACTTCAAATTGGAATAAACAACTTCAAATTGAGATATTTTTTTTTTTTTTTTTTGGTAAATTGAAAATTATTTTTTCAATTAATTTACCTCATAAGTAAGGAAATTCACTGTTCGTCTTCATTATATAAATGAAGAGAAAACCAAAATACAAACAACTTAGGGGCCAAGAAGCATTGGGTGAGCCTACAGTAAAAGTAGGAGGAGAAAGTCCCGCATGGGCAAAAATGATGATTGATGATGATACTGGAGAAACCTCTACAAAAGAAGCTGAAGAAGAATTAGCAACAGCTCCAAAGAGGATTTACCTCAAGAAAACTGTGGCTGGCGAAAAAAAGGCCCAGATTTTAGCTGTACATGCCGCAGCAGGAAATTGGAAAGACCTGGCAAGAACAATTGGTGTGCCTCTGCCAACAGCGTACTCTAATGGAGGAGCAAGAAAATATAAAATTACGCAAGAGCATAAGAATTTTATGGCCGAATTAATTGAAAACTCTCCTAGGGTCACTCTTCAAGACATTGTAAATAAGTTGGTCGAAAAATATGATGTTTGTGTGACGAAAGAATGCATAAGAAAGCACTTGGACTCCATGGCCTTTACTCTAAAAGCGGTTCATTATGAACCAGAAGCTGCCAATAATAATGCCAATAAGGCGAAACGTAAGGATTACGCAGTAGCTGTATTAGAATTTCAGTCCCAAAGTGTGATAATTCTTTATATGGATGAAACCAATTTTAATCTCCATATTTCAAGAAGAGAAGGTCGCTCTAAAAAAGACACGAGGTGCACTACAGTCACGGCCGGATTCAAGGGAAATAACATCCATGTTATTGGATGTATTAGTAATAATGGATTAATTCATCATAAAATTAAAAGAGGTTCTTTCAAAAAAGAGGATGTAAAAGAATGGACCAGGGAGTGCCTTAGAAAGGCAAATGAAATTTATGAAAGGGGAGTTGCCTTAGTTATTGATAACGCTCCATGCCAACACCAAATTTTCAGACTTGCCCCCTATAGTCCGATGTTAAATCCCATTGAAAAGGTTTGCTCAGTCATTAAAGCTGACGTAAAAATAAATATGACAGAATTCAATTGTTGGGATTTTAAGAGGTGATGGCCAGGGATCTTTAACTACTAAAGAATTCCGCCTCAGCAAGTTAGAAGCGATGATCTCCGAGGCAATTAATAATATTTCCCCTGAGACTTGCACTAACTTCGTATCTGGAATACAGAGATTACTTCCCTCTGTAATTAACTTAGATGATGTAATCTTTTAAATAAATTTCTTAGGAACATTTATATTTTTTTCATACCCTTTTAAGTAAAAATAAAAGAATAAATATTAAATTTGTTAGTATTATATTAATTCTCAATTTGAAGTTGATTAATCCAATCTGAAGTTGATTAATTGTCTTTCCTGAAAATAAGTTCATTTTGAAGTTGATTATTATCGTTTTGAAGTTGAAAAGTTATATATTTAAAAAAAACAAAAAACAAAAAAAACCAACTCCGATCTGACAATGGGACAATTCAACCGAGGAATATCAGGAGAGTTGGATGGGTAAGACATTCCATATTCAGATACAAAAAATACGTACGTATTTTGCAAGGTGTGATTATATTTTGCCCTGTCAGATCAACACAACTTAACAATTAGATCAACGAATCTCACTTTTTCAACAAAGACCGGTTTATGACACTCCTTGCTAGAAATACCGGGGCCATTACAATTCACCATTTCATAACAGATGAAACTGGTCCTCTCTATCCAAAAGCCGAGTATTACAATCTTAAAATGTATTACAGAGTTTGGCACAGGTAAAGGCATTTTATAGAACCGTTAGCATTGTTTCATTCTCTGAATATAATTGTATAGAACTCACATGATGTAATGAATATGCATGCACCTGGGATTTCCCTCACAGTAATATGATTGGCTGGTGTCAGACATAAATACAGACTGATGTGGAGGTAAATGCACGACGCCTATTGTCTTCGCCTATTGCATACGCCTATTGCCTACCACTACGACGAGGACCAGTCCATTATGGTTACCTGCTAGATTGTCCTACTCGGTTACAGTAGTCCACTTTGCTACTTCGAACAAATATATCCCTTTCCGGGACATATCATCACATTTTATCATAAACGAGAAATCATGTAATTAATGGCAATGTATATTTATACGTACTATGTCGAAACGACTGTCTGTGTTATGGCATTTTTCTAAATCAGAGAGAATGAATATGATTATTTTATGTGCTGTACTGAAATATTTGGCTATTTCCATGTCGTTATTTTAAGCTTTCTCTTCCAGTTAGGTTAAAGCGTTCAGGATTTTTTGTTGAAAATCTTCCTCAGCCACAACTAAATAAACCAACGCCGGTATTTTCGGACGCTTAAGATTTTATTTCCTTCGCGAAATTTTCTTCAACGGTTGTGAAGCCGGTAAAACGCTTTCAATTTCGTAAAACATGCAGTATATCAAATATGACTTATTTCTGTTAAAAGATCCCAATTATGTTCACCTTCACATAAGACATCAGTGAGAGAAAGATGATGAGAAATATAATCGCTATGCATAACAATGACTTACATGATCAAAAAAGATCTATAAAATATTCATGACTAAACAATAGGTAGGATCTTTTCCAGCCTAATGTAATTTTAGCTCTTGTACTGGTCGGAATTCTCGATTGAAGAAATTTCTTGTGAATGAGGTGCTGCACATATGTTCTGTGAATATTATCATAATATAAAATATTAATGAACCTAACATCGAATAACCACTGAAATCTTATTATTATTATTGTTGTTTTTCTTTTGATTTATTTCCTTCCGTGTCCCAATCATAGACCTAAGGTCAAAAATACTTTCCTCTTATTTTTTATTGACCATTCTTTGCAAATAGAGACATAGAAAACAAAAACAAACTAAGATTACACATATTTTACATAGATAAGCTCTTCGTAATATATGAGCTGTATTTATAAATACAATTTCTTGTATTTATTTAAGGAATAGGCTACCATCAATCACTTATGTGTGTCTATCAGAAGCTTTTGCAATCAATCCTAGGAGCCCAACTACAATTGGAATTATTGATGTATTTATGTCCCCCATTTTTGAGAATTCCACTTCAAGATCCTTGTATTTAAATAATCTTTTGAATTCAAAGTTAAATTACAATCTGCTTGAGCAGCCATGTCAGTAGGAAAGTACATTCTGTTTTTGTGATCTTTGATTGGCTTTGATTGTCTGTGTATATTACAGAGTCCAATAAAATCGTAACAAGTCCTCTGTGTAACCGGGCCTGGGTGATGTTCTTACCAGTATCTTGCAGTTTTCTTCCTGTAAATGCTGCATATTTCGTGTGTAGATTTTATTATTATTATTATTATTATTATTATTTCCCTGCAAGTAAATTGACTACATGTATTTAAGTGTTCTATTAGATTGATAATTAGATCTCATAGTTTTACAGTTGAACTATCTAGATGCAACCATCACTTCTATTCTAAAAATTTATTTCCTGTCATTTCTCATCTGTGAAACTTCCTTCCGGTTTCTTGCTTCAATGCCAAATTTAAATGCAATGTCAGTTGCCGCTTTCTCTCTTCCTTAACCCTGTACCTTTATTGTCATTTCTTCATTCCTCATCACTAATGTCTTCTCCTTCACTTTCACTCTTCTAACCGACTGTGGCTTTGCTTGAGGTGAAATGATTGAAAAAAAAATTATCATTACTACAATTATTTAAAAAGAGAAGGTGTTCGTACATTGTTTACAAAATCTAATAGCAATGTTAACCCTTTTTTATAGAAAAAAAAATCGGCATACTGTCGCTTATATTGTACAAGCTTTTTCTATTAAAATATAAATTCAGAAAAATTGGCTTCCCAAGTCCGTTAAATATTATCACTCTTTCCAGTAATAATGGTGTTTGTTTCCTTAACTTTTGTTTGAATTAGTGCGGAAAACCAATATCCATATTATGTCATTATTATCTCTTCGAGTTAAGTCTGCTAACCTTTTTAATTGTTGCTGCTGCTGGTAGTCTTCAAGTGATGTGGTTTCTGTTATTTGTTAGAGCGTGTGAATATATAGCGTCAGTCCCGAGGTTTTTAGAACGATTGATCCTAGATGTCTCATTCATTCAAAACCATTTTTATTTATTTGTCTAAAAAACCGGATGCACACAATTTAGATAGTTCGGAACGAATATAGAGCCACGCATGACATCCATATAAAATTCTCGATCAGACGAGGTTATTTAAGAACATGACACGTGATTTTGTGTTAATGTTTTAGTCGCCGTATTTCACTCAGTTCGCGCAGACTGTCAAAGTTGCGGGAATTTTGTGGAGCGTTTTTTATATGTTGACATTTTTACGACTATGTGTAAATTAAAACTTTGCAACGTTAAAAAAATAGAAAGAAGTGTTGTTTATTGTGTATTTTGAGATGAGTTTTCGGCATATTATTGCCAAGTAGGATAAGCAGCAACTGGGTATCTCAACAATCTTTACAACCATTCCTGAAAGGAGAAAACATTCCACATGTCTTTTACTGTTTTTGGAAGATAAACGGTAGAATCCTAATATCGCCAATGCCTGGCGTTGTCAGTTGCCTAAGGCTGGTTTTATTTTCAGAATTCAGTACATTTTACAAAGTTGATAAAGTAGAAGTCCTCATATCTAATTTTCAGAGAAGTTCACATATAAGAACAGGTTCTTATATAATGTGGCAGGTGTAATATAATCATAAATTTATAAAATACAAAAAACTATTGCACTATAAGAAAAATAAAATGTCTCACGAAAGTAAATATTGATTTGCTATGTTTAATGCTCAATACGTTTTTATTTTCAATTGGCTTTTTTATTTCTTTATCTCATTTCGCTTAGTTTTTGCTGTTCTAGTTTTTTTTAAGTCAGGCATTTCTGCAAATGACGTGCATTTGCACATTCTGTACTATTGAACAAAGATTTTTTTTTCTCCATGAATTTGATGACCTCATTAATAGCTTCCTCTACTTAGTCCTAGAATTCTTCATCATCTTTCATATTTTCCCCATTATCGGAACAATTTGATTCTTCCTCTATTTCTTAACATTCGAGATCATTTTAAAGCGATTCTACCGTCGTTGAAGACTTTTGCAGTTCATTTAACCATTCTTATTAGTTATCCCAAGTGAAAGTATTTAGTGAATCATCTTCAAGCGCAGGTTTTGGTGTTTCGTTCACATTCTGCAATCCTTGCTTGTTAATTTAAAAATTCAACGAATTAGGAGTTTCGTCCAGTTTTTCAATAATCTTTCATTTCTGACGTAACGCGAAAAAAATTCTTTTCCTTTTTCTTCCACTTGAAGTTTCTTCTATGTCAGACATTACGAGTTGAGAAATTTCAAATTACTGTCAATTATCTGCAAAGAAATGGAAAATATTAGAATGTAACATATTCCTACAACATCTAAATGGCAACACTGAAAAGTTTAGATACAATAACTTCTACTGTAATTATAGTCAAGTAAAGTTTTATCGTTTAGGAAGTACTCCTATAGGCGTATAGCTTCAACATAATACGTCGATATTAATAGATAGATAGATAGATAGATAGATAGATAGATAGATAGATAGATAGATTATCATGACTTAACATGAAAAAACATATAATTTATTTAACAAACATAGACAATTAACAAAGTAAACTAAAAACCTTTATTTATTTACTGATTATTTTATGGATGTTTTATTTTTAATTTTTATATAAATTTTAATGGATACCTTTATTGTTCTAACGGTAATGTTTTAAATAGCACAATTAACTGGAACAATTGTCAGTATATTTTGACTTATGTAGACAAATGTCCCAGAATTTTTGTTTTGAGGAGAACTTGGACGGAGATTGGACGAACAAAATTACAATGTTGAAAACAAAAGCATAAAGTCAAATTTCCGTCCCCAAAATTCAGACTCGTTTTAACACTAGTCATTGAAGAATATCTCCATCAGATAAAGTTTAGATAAATGATCAACTGAAATGTCATGTTCACAACAAAGATTGAAGTGTGGATCTACATATTCTATTAAATCTATCTCGATATTGCGCTGAATAGAACTGAATTAGTCGATAGTGCTTCATATCTGATAAAGATCGTCGGGTTCTACTTAAAAATAGCCAATGTCGGTGCGTTCACAACATTAATAAATAACCAGTACTCTATCGCCGCCAGATCAAAGAAATTGCATTTTGTCACCCTTTCCGAGTTCTGATTAAACTCGTATCCGCCTTTTTAGAAAGTGAAGAAATTGTTCACTTCCATTTTATGATAACAATTCATTATTTCTCATACCTCACACAGATCAGTAAACAGCCATCTTGAAAAAAGCGATAATAATTTGATTCGCCTGCGGCTAGGTTGAGCCACTTGTCCTGGGTGAATGAAATGAGTCGATATGTTTTTGGTTTTATTTAAATTTTCTTATACATTGGTCTCTAGTTAAGAATCTCTTATTTGAGTACAGGTTGAATGAATGTAAGGTCTTCATCTTCTAGAATAAGATTTGTAAAGAAACTGCTGTCCATACCTATTTAATTAACCTACTTTACGATCTCAGAAATATATAATCTTGTAGATAAATCTTGTGAGACTAGAATACCCAAGTGTCTTCGTTCTTTTACCTGATTAAGGCCGACTCCATTGAATGTGTAAGTGTATTTCAGTTTTGCCTCTGATGTTCAACATAACACAATTTCACGCATTGTAATTTAGATGTTATAACGAACTCCATGCCGAGGGTAAACATGAATAATCTTGAATTAATGAACTGTCCTTTTTGTCATTGATGCAACAATATAGTTTAGTTCCACCAACTTTTGCTGATTACGACATAATGTCAAATGTGATCAACAAACTTATGTTAGACTTATTGTCCATGTAGTCAAGTTTTGGCTGCTTAGATAATCAGTATTTGCAATCTGGACCGGACTTGAAACAATAAAATAAACGATTGCGGAAGTGAATTTGATTTTCAGTGGAGGAAATATATTTTGCACAAATACCTATGGTGAAGTCACGTACTACTTTTTCTCCTTTCCCCTATCGCTGATTATCTGGAAACCATAGATCTTGCCACTTGCATGGCTTACTGAGAACCATCATAATATAGTCAAAACCATTTCTCATATTTGTATTTCCTGCTCAGTCAATATAAAGAAAGATAAAGGGTGAGTATGCTATCTAGGGGCACATTGAGAAAAACAACCACATTTTACAAACAATTGTTGATACAATTTATTGATACAAAACTTGGTATCCAGATTCAGTAATTACGTGTTTATCCGATTAAACCGCCTTCAGTCGCAAGGATGGCTTCAATGCGGGTCCAGGTTCATCGACATGCACGCATCATATGGTCTCTATTAATATTAGATATATTTCGATAAGAATCTTTCAGGGGATCTGTCGTATTTTGGGAATGTTAAATAATCCTCCGTTCAGGAAGGCCCCATTTTACATGGTGAAATGGATTTAGGTCTGACAAGTTACGCGGCCACAGGTTTGGTGAAACACATACGGCCTTACGTATATGCCGGAGGCATTCGACTGAAATTTCTCTTTGAAATAAGTTGGGTGGCATGAGGTGTCCTTTACTACACCTCGCCCCTCTAACCATGACAGGAGTGGAAAAATTGAGTGACATCACAAGTATCAGATCATAACCAACTGTCATTTCTCTGGTTCCCTTTATGATCCTGTTCGAAATCTTGTTTCCTCTGAAGAGAAAATTAAAAAACACACCAAGCCAGTATCTGTCTATATTTCTGAGATGAGGTATTATGTACACTATTTACATTATTTGGACTGTTGTCCTCATTTTTGTCGCCATATTTATTACAAAGTTTGGCCGTTGTACGATCAGGCCTTCTTCAGGTGGGTTTATGAATTTTCCAATGATGTTCTTTGTCTATAAACACCATTGGAAAATTCGTAAACTTAAGGAATCAGCACATATGCTAGGCCACAAAAATCTCCTGAGCCGACCAAACATAGAAATGAATACAATATGGGAACCAATAATAATGTGTGCCAGAGAAAAGCTATAATAATAAAAATTGAAATATGAGTTCTGGTAAAATCATGAACAATAACAGCAAAAACTGCAACATGAGCATTGGTAAAAATGGTTGCTAAGACAGTAGGTTTATAATACCGAGAATGTCATACACAGATGTGCTCAAGGACACATGGCACAGCGGATAAAGGCGTTGGTTAGATCCAGTGACAGGACCCATAGATTGTGAGTTCAATACCCGATTAAGGCAATGGAGAACTTAGAGATAACTGACAACTGATATCCACTAAACATGCACGTGGAACAAGAACAGTCTACCCCAGTGACCGAAATAAAGGGTTCAGTTCGACATTCCACCCAGCTGAAGAGGGCGGGAGCGTACATCGGCCGAAGCGTTGTAATAAATATGGCGACAAAGATGAGGACAATCGTCCAAATAATGTAAATATTGTACATCATGCCAGGTTCTTCAGTGATCGTTTTGCTCGGAGCAACCGCTGTCCTCATGTGAGGGCAGGTATGAACTGTACTTTTCTTATCACATATGATTCATACCTATTGTCCTCATGCACTACATTGTAGACCCTACCCATGAAGACTTGGCAATGACCCTCGAGGACATACCGGGATTCGTATCGATAATGATATGGACCTGTTGTACGAACGTTGGTGCCATAATGCTGTCCGAACGCTGTGATTGATTTTTGCGTTTCGCTGCAGCTTCCAACACCTTCAGAGATTTTTGCACAAATAATTAGCGTCTTCCAAAACAAACGTTCAATTTTAACATCACTGTACTTTGCATGCATCCCAACTATTAAAATATGGCGTTTCATCTCACGGGTGTTGTTGTCGGAAAGGATAAAAAGGGCATACAGTATCACATAAGTGCAGACACACAAACATATGTTCCGAAATATCTGACGCACCTTGTAATTTTATCCAATAATTCACTTTATTGCCAGGTAGATATTGATGGTAATCAATCGAAAAAAATTTAAAACACTAAATTTAAAATCTTGGAGAAAGCATCGAGAAAAAATTTGCTTTCTAAAAACATCATTGCAATTGACATATATTAAAAAATGAAGCTCTGAAGAAAAAGAATCGATTTCGTCTTGAAGTGACATGACATTTAAACTATATTTATATCATACATATGAAAATGGGCACCTCGATATGAAGGAATGGTTAACAGGTTTGTCTCGATATACCAGATACGGCTGAGTAGTGAAAACGAACCTCACTGGGTGCTGCAGATTTTCGGCCTTGTGGTACATCTAAGTTAAGCTTAGAAAATCATTTTGTGGAATTCGACGTAGCGTAATGCATAACAAGCTTGTCCCGTTATATCTACGACAGGGTTGTGTTTTCAATGCTCACTGTTTGCCCTATATTTTTGGACTTGTGCCACATCTAAATTACGATTAAAAATCACCAAATGAAAATCCTGAAAACCAACCGAACCTTTTTATTAATTTTAATTTAATTTAATTTTATTTTATTTTATTTTTGTACATTTTTCACTTCATGGATTGATAAATATATTGTGCCTATATATGAGGTCGGTTAGAACTGTTTAATTGAGTTGTAAGAATTATGCTATCAGATAATTTGATTACATCATGGATCTGCATTATAGGTTCACAGACTATAAGGTTAGCATCTTTTTGTAATGATTAATATTATAAAAATGTTCTACTATATTTAAAATAACGACATTAGCAATAAATTACGATTATCTTTCAGGATTCGATAAATTCTTTCTCTGTCGTGAAAAATTATAGTAATTTAGAAACCCGGGTTGTTAAAAAAAACGATCCCGCATTTATCGACAACGAATTACTTTTTCTTCGTTTACATTGTCAGCAATTTGACCATTGAATGTAAAGTCAATATTAAATCTAAAATATACAGTGTCAGGTATTAGTGCGTGACCAATAGATTATGCTAATTTTTGGATTATACTGTTACAAACACGCGAGAGTTTTAAGTTCGAAAAACATCAACGCAATCCGATTACTACTTGAATTATCGTTAAAGACATTTTCGTATTAATCAGGACAAAATACCGAAATAGTACGCAATTGTGGATAAAAACTATTTTATCTGAATTTGTACAAGTTTTAAAAAAAAATAACGAGCAGAAAGCTATGAATATATTATCAACATTAAAAATAATTTTAGCTAAAAGAAGTGATAATATGCTCCACACGGTGAACTTTCTTTGATATATAATTACTTTCTATTTTAAGAATTTCTATTTTAATTCTATGCAGCTCTTCATTATAATCAAACTTAATAATAATAAAGAATTATGCATTACTATTTTTTAAAAACATTGTCAATGGTACGTCGCTATGACGTAATGTCTTAACAGGTCATATGCATTTTTATCATTTATACATGAATAATTTTGAAATAGGTGCCCCACTTGTGTTGAAACCTGTCAAAATATTTCATCGGTATTCTTCTAACACAAACAGCGCTATGATGGGCCATTTAATAAACACGCGAACACGCATAAATCGTATTAGTGTAATACTAATTTCTACGAATCAATGACTCAACCACATATCTACATCTATCTATTCATCACTCTCTCTCTCCCTCTCTGTGTCTGTGTCTCTATCTTTGTCTGTCTGTCTGCCTCTCTCTCTCTCTCTCTCTCTCTCTCTATATATATATATATATATATATATATATATATATATATATATATAATAAAAAAGGCTTAAACACTAATATTCCATGGTCATAATTTATTCCATTGGAATCGTAAATACGATCCAAATCATCAGACCTACAAATTCAAAATGAAAAAAAAACCTTTTTTTAGATATATTTTTCATATGTATGTATATTTTCCATTAATATTATCTCTCTCTCTCTCTCTCTCTCTCTCTCTCTATATATATATATATATATATATATATATATATATATATATATATATATATATATATATATATATGTCAGATGAACTCCAGACCAATGACGAGAAGCAGGCAACCAATCTAGGAGAAATATTAAGTGATATAATACCAAACTCTGCTGTTATACACTGTACGTAAGGATAACACATTAGGTAGATTGGGCTCTAGGGCTTAGTGAAATCAACAATATAAGAGCCTGAAATCGAATGAAATCTGATAGATGGCATGTACAAACACGTCTGAAAAGATATTACAATTCCAACTTCTTCAGCATTTCCTGCATGAACATAAGTGAAGCCGGCGTTTTTATATCCCCACTTCTCCTCCACCTCCTCCTCCTCCTCCTCCTCCGCCTCCTCCTCCTCTTCCTCCTCGTCCTCCTCCTTCTACAGATATATAATCGCATCAACAAAAAATTACTTTCGTCCGGAGAAGATCTTCTAGTGGACAAACGCGTTACACAGAATTGTTTACCCTTGGTCATTCATTGATTTATATATATATATATATATATATATATATATATATATATATATATATATATGATAAAAAGGCTTAAAAACTAATATTCCATGGTCATAATTTATTTCACTGGAATCGTAAATACGATCCAATTCATTCTATCTATCTATCTATCTATCTATATATATATATATATATATATATATATATATATATATATATATAATAATCTTTTCCATCCTCTCATCAATCATTCGCTAATTATATTTTATATTTTTTGGCTCTTTTAAGAATCCCGCGACTAAAACCTTTGAAGAGCGAGAGAGAAATGGGTTCGGTTTCCTCTTTCATATTTTTTCATTTTTACCATCCGTTTTTAATTATAACAAATAATATTCTGCTTAATGTTTTCGCAGCAGTTCTGAAGGTCTCTACCATTAAGGACGTTTCAAAATATATATATATATATATATATATATATATATATATATATATATATATATATATATAACATATCGCCCCAAGCAACAGAAAGGGTTACAGAGAGTGCAAGTAGGAGTAAAGACGGGTGTTTCAGGAAAGTAAAAAGGAGAATGACAGGGGTCAAGATTAAAGTATCAGATTATGTCGACTGACATTTCATTTGAATTTTTGAAGATTTAGCTATCAGGGAAGTAAATAAGGGGAAGGGAATTCCACCGTCGGGAAGTGCTAGGGAAGTATTTGTTGGAGTAGAAGAGGCGGTTACATTTAAATGTATCGACAGTGAAAGGGCGGGGCCGAGATGCTAATCATAAATTCATTTTCAGTTGGGGGACCAGTGAAAGTACCTTGTCAGAGAAGATGCCATGAAAGTACTTGTAGAAAAGGCAGCGAAATCCATATCACATCTGTGAGAAAGAGACTGTAGTCGTTTTACCAGGTCAAGACCTGTCACACTGCCTATCCGTCCACTGAATTTTGTCGAGAATCTCAAGATGAACAGCGGGGACACCAGACAATATCTGACAACAGTATTCAATGCAAGGATGAATGGTAGATTTGTAAATTTGAAGAATGGACTTAGACTAGAAAAACCATTAGGCGCGACACAGAGAAACAACTTTCCTTGCGGTAGATGCAGCTGTTGATTCAATGTAGTTTTTTCCACCTCAGGTCAGTTGAAATCTTGAGAACAATATGGCATAGAGACACTCCCGTGGAGTTGAGCATCAGCAATGCAGATAAGAGGCAGGGAGATATCTTTAGGGTGGGTAAATGAGAGCAGTTTCGTTTTGGATGCATTAAAGTTTACAAGCCATTTCCTACCCCATTTTCGAGACCAACGTTCAGGTTAACTTTGTCAACAATGCCGGATTTACTATTGAGATAGGAGTAAATGTCTGTGTCGTCTGTGTAGATGTCTACTTATCACAACAGGAAGATCGTTAATGAAGATAAGAAACAGTGTAGGACACAGGATAGAGCCTTGCGGAACACCAGCGTTCGTATGAAAAGAACAGCAGGTGAACCCGTTTAGGACGACCTTCATTTCACCGTTTGACAGGAATGATTGGATTAAATAAAAAAATCGTCCTGTAATGCTGTATCCCTGAAGGTTACGAAGAAGGCCGGAATGCCAAACCCTATCAATCGCCTTAAAGATACCAAGGGCCACAGCCCGACCTTCGCCGTTATTATCAAGTTATTATATATTAAATTATTCACTTACGGCCGTAAGCACGTCAGCCGTATATATATATATATATATATATATATATATATATATATATATATATATATATATATATATATATATATGTGTGTGTGTGTTTATATATTCTGTTTATAGATAGAAATATTTAAGTAAATGCTCTATTTATAATAAACAGTATAAATAAATTAATAACATTAACCGGCCTGAATGTCTGAGAAATTTGCATGGAAAATATTCGTCATCCGACAGGAATCGAACTTGAATCATATACAGAACCATCATATTGCCTGACGTGCCTTAACCGATTGAGCCACAGGGGATCATTCGGTTAGCAAGGTCGATAACACATAGCACCCTAGTGCGCTTAGCTTTGAAGCGTGTAGAATGGAGATCAACGTGCTTTAGTGGAATCAGCAATTTTCAATCTGCCTGTCTGAATCATCTTCAAGAAGCGAGAGCAACATCTAAAAGGTCAGCCAATCTAACAGTGATCTCATCTCACAATCCTCACACTTGCTCCATATGTGACTTCCTTTGTAAATCACTAGCGGGTCGTAAATGTCACTTATGATTATTGCACAAACTTTCATCACTGAATCAATAAGCAGTCAAATCCTCATACGTCGAAACCGACGGGAGAGTCCATTATTATTATTATTATTATTATTATTTATACACACTCGGAGTTTCATGCAATCTTCAGATGCAAAATAATTACTGACCGTTAAACCGTTATGAAATTTGCTTTCTCGTGGTGTTGATTTAAAATTGTTTAAGACTTTTTTCTTTTATTATTGTTGACTATAAGAGTATAATTAATTCGATTATATCGTTCGAATTCTTAATTTCGAAAGCTGAAAAATTAGAAAATAATTTTTTTAAATAATTTGAAAAAAAAAATGAATTTACGTAAACACTCCATGTATCAAGAGTGAGAACTTTCTTTTTTGCATAAAAACCGTCGATATATTATACTATTAATATAATATATGAAATACACTACTTATAGCTTAATATAGCTACTATATATCTAATGTATTTCGAACCTAGCATTATACTTCCAAAGGTAAAAGTACATATGCGTACGTCATAAATTAATTGAGCGCGATCTATAATATGGAAATGGAAAAACATACATGTACGTGCAAGTGCAAGTATATGTGTGTATATGTATGTTTTTTTTTATCATACCCATATGTTTATGTGTGTCTCTGTATTGTAAATGAATAAACTCAATTCTCTCGGCCTGAAAGTGAATGTTCTAAACACTTGTCCACGTGCTTACTATTAACACATACAAAAACACACACACAAACATGTACACGCATGCGCGTGCGCACACATACACACAACTAAATATATATAGTTATTTTCCAAGCGTAGCTTAGATGTGGCACAAGGCCGGACGTATGGTGCATCTAAACTAAATATATATATGGTGGCCGAGAATTTAGAAGGTTATATATCGGACCATGGGAGCCACGTTCAAATCTCATCATTCGAATAAATGTATGGGTGACTTCTTCATAATATGGATATAGGGAGATGATCCTATTCTGCGACATCCTTAGGAAATATGTAAAAACCAGACTACATTTTGACCCCAAAATATGTTATTGAAACTGGCTAAAAGCCGCCCATGTTGGCGCTAATAAAAACTCACAAGTTTTCGTAAGCGTTTTTTAAACTGATTCGCCTACTGACTAGCAGATTATATGTTCTTTCTGAGAAGCTGTATCTAAGGAAAACTCAGAATTATTCCAGTATATAGATGTGAAAGAAATATAAATATGCCTAAAAAGACATCAGCATCAGAGATTAGCATGTAATACTAGCGGACGACTGTGCTCAGGAACGAGTCGTCAGCCATTCTTTATTTTATGTACCATGTCCTTTCATGACGGAGATAATCATGACTCTCCACCCCACTCTACCCCTTGCATTGCTCTACAAGTTCCTTCCCTCTGCTTCCTCTCCCCGACCACGTTCTGTCATCCACTTTCTTAAGTCCGTCAGGTATGTCACACGTTTTTTTCCCTTGTCTCTCTTTCATAATATTCGACCCGTGAGTATCAGATTCTCCAGGCCTTCCTTCCTCATTATGTGTCCCAGAAACTTCAGCAGACTCTTCCTGATGTTAAGTATAAGACCCCCCTTGTTTGCAACCTCTCTAAGACCTCATCCTTGCTCACACACTCGGTCCATTATATCCTTAGCATCCTTCTATAGAACCACATCTTTGTCGCCTTGAGTCTCTTCTTCATCTTTGAGGAAATCGTCTAACTGGACAGATGTCACGTAACAACTCAGTATTCGTTTCTTTTTACCAAAGAAATTCTACTGTCTCGCAATACTCTGCCCAGCTTTTGGAATTCTTCCTTGGCCGTCCCAATACATCTACGGATTTCAGTCTCTCACTTATCGTCCTCTGTCAAGACGCTTCCAAGATATTTAAACTTCCGCGTCTGCTTGATTCTAGTGTTCCCGACCTGCAAATCCTATGGATCAAAATAGAAACATACAAACATATGTATACACACATAAGAGTTAAATTATGACACATGCGCACATAGTAAGTAATATAAAAATAAAAGCCAACAAGAAGTCTTGGAACACCTGAAGAGATAAGTTTCAGACGAATATGAACAGGTAAGCCGACATCACTTCCTTAATTTTGATGTGTTGAATACCTCAGGTAAGTAAGTAAGAGAAAGATTTAAGTGACTTTGATAAAAGTCTATTATGTACTAAAGACAAGGTCAGGATATTTCTCAAACTACGTGGCTTTTATGCTGCTCTATTATACTTGTGGTGATTACCGATTAGCAAAGGCCCGGGAGAAAAATCACCAAACAGCCGAAAAGGCATTGAATGGCTAAGATTTATCAATACGAGAATGAACGGAGGCATTCCTGTGATATATGAGACAAAGTCTTACTGTTGGAACTATATAACTAAGGTGATGGAAGACGTCAACGAATATAACTACCCTAGTTTACCATGTGGAGGCGTAACAGCTATCCACTCAGTGTAACAATATCAATCATCGAAAGACTAGTCAATGTTTACTCAAAGCTTAGAACTGGAACTTTTATAAATGGAAAATGGTAGCTTTGTTTGATTAGAAAATGCTTTCTCACGAATAATGTGAACAGTGGGTGTGTCGTTATATATTGACTGATTTATTTTTAATACTTGGAATCGAAATACTCCAACGTGGCGCCATGTTTCATACAAGATCATACCGGAAAGCTTCTATCAAATATTTATATGCAGTATTCTTACTTTGTACGTATATTAAATATTTTAAACACAATTTATGATACCGTTTTCACCGGCGATAATGCCTTTTTTTATCTACTTTTCTTTAAACACCACCTTGTATAATAATAGTTTATAGATTTCCTAGTCTTCCAACAGTGTTGTATAGTATTTTAATGTTATCTACCCCAGGTTGTAACGAGCAGTATCTTGTCTAGCACACTGAGAGCATTCAGTTTTTGATATTAACCGACTCTTGTCAAACGCAATAGAGTTAAAAAATAAATAAATAAATAAATAAAACTTGAAAATTCTACAGTTTATCCACGATTAGAATCCTGAAGTATAATATCTTATTCGAAGCAAACTTGTCAGTAAATTTAATAATTTCTTACTATATATATATATATATATATATATATATATATATATATGTTTGTATATATGTGTATGCATGTTTTTTTGCGCATATAGTGGTTATCAGTACGAAAATAAAAGCAGCAAGGAAATTTAAAATTTCAACCGAGATCATTGCGTTCACTTTCGCGCATATCTCCTGGGGAAAAAGGTGTCAATCCATTTCTTCTCCCCACAGATAAGTGTTAAATAGTAGTGCGGAATGGGGTCTTTAACCTGGAAGAGGGAATATACTGAATTAAGAACTAGCGAAACCGCTTTGGATTCATCATGACAAACTATGCATAATTTCATTGTTATGAACTTTTAAAGAGTTTGGCTGGCGCAACACAAACCTCCACCGCTCTTGATTTTTAAGTTGAACAATTATGTACACCTATGTCAGAAGATAAGTTATATATATATATATATATATATATATATATATATATATATATATATATATATATTTAAATATAGCAGAAAATGAATGTCTATTATGTTTGATCATCAACCGTTCTAAACTTCGTATTGTTGCTTTAATTTCGGGTGAAAATAAAGACAAATTTGTCCAACTTTTCAATATTTTTTTATTAAGCTGGTCCTTGATCTAAGCTTTCGACTTACATGAGCCATCTTCAGAGAGGTTATACGGACATTTATACAAAGATATTCTGTTATGTTGACATAAAAGATTGCTATGCCACGATAACGGTCGAGGAATAGCAGATGTATGTCGTAAATTCATGATGCGGTTCTATGATGTCGTATCACGTGAGGGACTGAAATATTAACAAAAGAAACATGTCTAGATGCAATGTGTTGAGACTAGTTTGAAATGTAATTTTGTTAGATGTGGTTGCTTTGTTTTAATATAGATGGCCTCCAATATATATTTTTTGTTTGGAACGTTATTTTTTCGTGGGTGTATTTTTTTTTCTTTTTTTGCTGGATTTTGTTGGTTATTTCGTCTACTGGTCTGTGCATTCAAGAAGTAAGATATTCCCATCGACAGGATTCGAACCTACGTTCCCCTTTGTAGAAGAAACCGCCGTCTGATCTGGCTTGTTTTAGAACGCTAAGTCTACAAAAGAAGCTAGAAGATGGAGATTGACTTTTTATTTTAATTTTTGGAGATGGTAGTTATCAGGAATGTATGGAAATGGAAAGGAACTCCACAGGTGGAAAGTGCAAATAAAGAAATTGTTAGTGTAGAAATGGTGATTGTATTTCAAGTCACCAGAGAAACATTATATAATTGTATTTTTCAATTTACGAGATGTTATATTCTAAATATTATAAACTTTTTATTCTAAATATTATGATTTTTTAAATAATTTACAATATTCAAATAATTTATAAACATTATAGATTTTTATTCTAAATATTATAATTTTTTGTATAATAACGAGCGATTTTCTGTTGCATTGTTTCTATTGCTGACTCCAGTCAGGCGATGGGTCAGTATCTAGACGCTCGAAACCATTGTTAGTTTAACCGTAGTTGATCCTTCATGTAAACTACACAAGATCACCTCATGCTTGACGATTGGCTACTTCATACTTTTGATTCCCCTTTTCATGCCGGTAATTTACCGATCGAGCCAACTTTCCTATTTCGTATATCATATTTACTTTGTCATCAGGGAGAAGTCTGAGATCGGATTAGCTTATCTGTTTGTACTCAAAAATCCCAAAGTAACTCACTAAAAGCATAAAATTGTCAATATGAAAAAGATAATGTTGCCATTCAACATTTCAACAAGTGCATCGGGATTAATCGTATATATCGGATTGGACGAGAAATGCCAAATATTTCAAATTATCGGTTATGACCCAATTTGATGGTACGCCTCATTTAGTTTAGGGTTAATCTGGGCAAATGTAATACGAGATTCAAATTGACCAGTTGTGATTTTTAGAGAGGCAGATACAGAAAAGGATGACAACAGATAAATTTACTGTTTGTCTACTTATCAAGCATGCATTTATATCCCTTTCGTTAAGCCGTATTATAATGAATTAGTGTTGCACATATAAAGGATTACTTCACCCCAATTTCCGGCCATACGTGATTCGAAAACGATTATTAATTGAGACTGGTATATTAGGATTTGTGTAGGAATGATTCTGAGCTGCAGTAACGATTGAGAGAATCGGTTGGATCTTGAATGTCTCACCATGAACGAAAGTCTTTTATGGTACACTGTATCGGATAGGAATTGTCCCCTACGCTAAAATAACGACAATGCATCGCACACCCATGGGTTTACAGAGGAAGAAGAGTGTTTTTCACCGTTGTCTTTTTGAAAGGTGAATTTATTTCCAATTATGGACAAAGCAGATGGTATAGCATATCTTAGATATTGTCCTTTTTACATGATTCCCTTAAGGTAAAATCCAATTTCCAGGCCTCACTCTGCCAAAAAAAAAAAACAAATATCATACCAGTCTCGATACCATGTTTAACTAATGGAAGAACGCATTCATCATTCAGTCTTTCTCTTGGCTTTCTTTCCACAAACACTCTCCACTTAGTACTGATTTGAACGTTTTGCTATTAAGAAGAGCCTGGAGAAATGCTGAAAAATAAAAGCAAATACACTCTAGTTACTGAAACAGGGGATTGGAACCTTAGCAAGAGTGTATATAACTGCTAATCCTTACAAAGAAGATGAAGATTTAAAGAGACGTGGCACATAGAAGAAAAGACAATAGGATACTTGATTATCTTTCACAAGAAGCTATTAAAATTCACACAATCTAAAGAAACGTAATCAATTGTGAGGTAT
Organism: Acanthosepion pharaonis; assembly: GCA_903632075.3. Classification (NCBI taxonomy): domain Eukaryota; kingdom Metazoa; phylum Mollusca; class Cephalopoda; order Sepiida; family Sepiidae; genus Acanthosepion; species Acanthosepion pharaonis. The sequence goes on from CAHIKZ030003683.1 coordinate 1,346,749, forward strand.
GATTGCCTGCGCCCTGAATTCTCAAAATTTGCAACAGTCTATTATTTTATCTTATATAGTGAATTCACTTATATCTATCTTATATAGTGACATGTTATATGGTGATTTTTCTTATATGGTGAATTTATTGATATTTATCTTATATGGTGACTAGTCTTATATGGTGACGTATCTTATATGGTGATTTATCTTATATGGTGAATTTACTTCTTTTAACAGTTTACTAGATCTATGTTGGAATTCTAATTTTTATATTTTAAGATATTTTATCCAATGACCTCTCAGAAAAGACTCCCTTTGTATACTGTAAAAACGTATAATAACGTATAATAACACATTTGTGTCGATTAATTATTCTGAAAAATTAACAATATAATCATAATAAATCTAAATGTTATATATATATATATATATATATATATATATGTGTGTGTGTGTGTGTGTGTGTGTGTGTGTGTGTGTGTGTGTGTGTGTGTGTGTGTGTGTGTGTGTGTGATACACCAGCACATACGATTTAATTATAGTGGTGAAGGCTTTGTGCAGAACCAACAACACTTTTTGAAATGCTGAATACAGAGACTTAGTGTACTACGTGGCACAAGGTCCTCAGACAACCCGCCGCAGGTTTTGAATTCAGAGTTGTCCTTCTAAACCATTTGCCATCCAAGGCTATAGAACCCGGTCTGTCCTGCTATTTACCCATAGCTGGAGGGAGAAGAAGAGGATTAATACTTTTCCCAAGGGTATTAACACGTAATGTGAATTCGAACTCAATCTGAGGCGCTATCCACTACTCCACTGTGCCTCATATATATATATATATATATATATATATATATATATATATATATATATATATATATATATATATATATATATATAAAGATTTCTCGAACATTCAGGCCGGAAGACGAAAAAAATAAATAGATATAATATTATGATAAGTATTCTCTCTGACAGATGTAATCTCGTCAAGAGAAGATAGATCTTCCGTAGGTATAGCGATACTGCCTTTAATACAGCCCTTCATTTAAACATCCCTACAACTCCCTGAACACGAGGGACTGTATATCTTTTATTCTACGAACAATCCTGGGAGACATCATCAGTCTCTCAAAGTAAGTCTCTTTATTTTATGGGAGATATGTGTCTTAAGTTTATTCTCCTCGTTTGAATCATCGTGATATCTTTGGTAATTTTCACTCCCACGTTATAATCACCAGAAATTCTTAACTTACCGTCGGGCTTGAAAATATATGGGTTGACTGCCTTCTTCAAGCTGAATACCCGTCTCGTATCCCCTTAATAATCTAACGTCTGTTTTTACAGACTTCATGGAAATTATCGGCTTCGATGTATCCACTCTTAACACGCCATTTTTTTTAAAGACAATGGCTTTTGATGCTTTTCACCACTATGAGAGTATTATAAGGAATCTGCTTTTTTTTATTTTATCTCAAACATCCCTTCAAATGATCGTAAAATTTTGATGATTGACCCATCAAAATGTTTCAACAGAAGATTACTTTTCTTTAACTTTGGTCTATCCATTCTTTCCCCAAAATACCTCGGTATCAACGTAACATCACTTCCAGTATCTACCTGCATGAGTAAAGTTACTCCATTCAACTTTATTTTCCTACTTTTATCCTGTACTTTTATCTCAGATACTTCCGTATTTTTAATCGGAGGATTTATATTTTCCACTTTTTCGACAAGCTTTGCATGAGTGCATACGGTTTGGAAATGATTCCTCTTTTTACACTTAAAACACCATTTCCCAAAGCCCGGACACTTATTTTCGCTCTTTTCATGTGCCTTATTGCAATACCTGCATACAAGTAAGCTTTTAGTAGAACTATAATCTCCATACTTCCTTCAGAGGCATTAAACGTTTGAATCAGTTCCAACTGTTGTAAGAACTTCACACATGCTTCCAGGTTCATATTATAATCTTGAAGTCGCTCTAGAATTTGACGCTTGTACGAGATATCAAACATGACTCATATCAAAATTAGATCTTCTTCGATAGACATTTGTTCCGAAACCATTCTTTCAAATTCACAATATCTCGACACTTATTTCAATCGCTGTACATATTGCATAAGAGTTTCGCCTGGCCTCTGTCTACTTTCGAGAAATTTAGTTCTTTCCGCTATGACCAATCATTATTTTTGGTCGTATATTTGCTTTTATGATGGCAGCAATTACTTCATAGGCTATATCTTACAACACTTTGGGATAGTCTATTGCGGATATATTTTTATGGCCGCACACTGCACTGAGGCCCAAAACAAACCCGTAACTTAATTTTCTCCTTCACTAGCTCTGGTATCCGTTAACGTTTTCACTCTCGAGGATGCTGCGAAACACCTAAGCCAGGTTTCAATATATTTAGGATCCTCCATAGTGGTTAAGTAACCGATCAGCGACGTCATATTGTCATAATAGGTATTCTCTCTAACAGATGTAGTCTCCTCAAGAGAAGTTAACTCTCCAGTAGGTATAGCTATACCTTTTATACAGTATCTAATTTATATATCCCAACATATACTGTTAAATAAAGAAACAACGCGCCTACTAAAATACGAGTATCCACTAAAGGTAAATTTTAAATTTATAAAAATCTTACATATGGATTCAAAACTGTGTAGATATAAACTTTCGCTTAAAGATGCAAACTTTGACTCAGTCAATCCTCACACACACGCACAACCATACTATGTTACGCACACACTAATCGACTCTATTGGAAGTAGCTTATTGTATACTTCATTTAATCGGGCATATAACCAGGAAGAGAAATATATCAAACAACAATCCAAATACGGAAATTTAACAGATAAAGAATCTACAGTGCAAAAACGTTTACACGAGAGACATCACATGATCTAAAAACACCGATCTGTGAACACAGGAGAGACTTGCATTTAGACAGACATTCAACCTTTTTCGCATCAAAACGACGTGATACATAACATTGATTTCACTAATGCCAACCTTATTAAAAAGAACATAGCCCTTTAAGAAGAAATTATTTTGAAATTCTATTTATAGCGCTACTGATAACTATAAACACTCGTTTAAAACATTACGTCATCCCACCGTTTTCCTACAGATACATTATTGATAAATCTAAATAATGTCTAAAATAATGAGGATTTTACAAATTTCCCTTTTTCAAAATTACGCATATGAAATCTAACCAAAACGAGATTATTGCAATATGTTCAACCTACACGGAATCAACGACCACAGACATTCCCCAATACACACACGAGAATATAAAAATCCAACTAAATACTAAATTGTTTTGCAAGATATTTTTACATTTCACCGACAAAATACGAGTGATATTTGTAGACTTCCCTTACATAAGCACTTACGCATTTACATTCATTAACGTTACCGTCCTTCATACATTTACAAACACAAGCATTTCTTTACGCTATCACACACTTTAACATCCTAAATGTTCCTCACACATATTTATATATTATCAATTGCATTTATAAACGTGACGTGTGTCTGACCAATGAGATGTCTGAAAAAAACATAACATTCCCGTTCTCTACCATTTTGCTTATTCATTTCTATTTTCGACCTTTCACGAGGCCTTAATAAATGTGAAACATGTAAAACATATATATATATATATATATATATATATATATATATATATGAAGCAATCCTTCTTTCATGCATATTTCATTGAATGCGACAGACAAATTACTTTTATTTAGATTTTTATACAATTTCTCATGCGATTTATTTTTTTTTCAGATGATAAATTATATAAAAACTGTCCGAATATCCTTTTTATCCGAGCGCTTTCTGCTATACATTTAGCCATTTTCAAGGATTAAATATTTTAACTGTGAAATAGTTTGTTGCATATATGTTTGATAAAATGTTTTCATTTTTCAAAACACGGTCAAGGTATTGTGTCCATCTTCATAGTTAATATTATTATATTTTATTATTTTTTTTTGTTTTTATTAATAAGACTTCGATTATTATTAACCTATTTATGCATGTAGATGATGCCATTATATTAATGTTATCAACAAGTATATTACGAATAGTGTCCGGTAGGTCTCCATGAATATTTAAATGAGATCTAATTGGGCTATGGTCAGAAAGGCCTAGAGTGAGTCTGCGTGTCAAACATATGTGTATATATATATATATATATATATATATATATATATATATATATATATATATATATATATATATATATATGTTCAGAGCAGATAACATTAGAAAGATTTTAGAGTTCCATGAAAACAAGTGGATACAACGTCTAAAAACATACTATCCAGTCGGGCTAAATCATAAATTTAACAATATAGATAGTACCAATATATAACTCAACAAATCAAAACCTACCCACATTTCTCACCCACACAAGACAGACATGCGTACGGAGGTGTTGAGGCCTCACACTTATACACACACCCACACGAATATACACACTTACACACATCATACTAACTCACTCCCTAATGAGCCAAATGATAACACACACTCACAGCAATACACACGCTTACACATATCATACTCACTATAACAGAAAGTATGCTAGATAAGGCCATCAACTTAGCTCAGGAACAAATAATAATAAACCAAGCGAAATCAACATCATTAAGCACTCCCGTAAATCATTATTATTCCACAATGAAGAAGCATGGATAAAGAAAGATGGGATATTTGACATTACAATGGGAAGCTTTGACGGTGCAGAGGCATGCGAAATCATAGGCATTTACTGACTACACGAACTGAGCAAAATAATAGACAAAAATGACACAGGACTATACAGGGACAACGGTCTCATAATCTTAAGAAACTGTAACAAACAAAACACAGACAAAACTAGAAAAGCAATAATAAAGATTTTTAAAAATAACGGATTCGACATAGATATAAAAACTAACCTAAACGAAGCAGATTTCCTATATGTTACCTTCAACCTAAGAGAAGGCACATATAAACCATACAGAAAACCTAATGATAAACCACTCTACATACACACATCTTCCAACCAGCCGCCTTCTATAATCAAACAGATACCAAAATCGATTAACCGCAGGCTCTCCGACAATTCCTCCAATGAATCCCTATTTAACAAAGCTAAGAAAGACTATGAAACGGCCCTAAAAGATAGCGGATTCCCAGCAATACTCACATACTCACCGCAGAATACAAAAAAGGCCAACAGGAGAAGAAATAGCATATAGTTCAACCCACCGTACAGCAAGAACGTAAAAACAAACGTAGGAAAAATATTCTTCAAACTCTTACACAAACACTTCCCAGAATCAAGCACCTTACACAAGATATTCAACAAAAACACAGTAAAAATCAGCTACAGCTGAACCGAGAGCATGGCACAAATAATAAAAAAGCACAATAGGAAAATTATCAACAAACCACACCAACAAATTAAACCCACGTCAACTGCAGAATAAAGAACGAATGTCCCTTAAACGGAAATTGTTTACAAAACAACGTAATATCCCAAGCCACGATAAAATCACCAGATAATGAAGAAAAAGTATACATAGGAGTAACTGAAGGATCCTGGAAGCAAGGAAATTATACACACAAAACATCTTTCACAAACAGTAAATATGCGAACAGTACAAAGCTTTCTAAGTATATCTGGGAAATTAAAAACAAAACGCACATCACACCAAAAATATCTTGGAAGATAAGGAAAAAGTCATTAGTCTACAACAACCAATCAAAAACTTGCAAACTTTGCTTGGAGGAAAAAATAGCTATCATTACTTTCCCGACCAAAATAAATTATTAAATAAAAGATCCGAGCTCATCTCAAAATGCAGGCATGAAAATAAATTTTTACTACGTAACCTAAAAAATGAAAAACGGAAAAAATAAAATAAAAACAAATAAATACACTAATAAAAGATAGAAATAAAAAAAATAAAAATAAAAATAAATAAATAATATGTTGCTTAAAACCGAAAACCGAAAATATACAAGTAAAATAAATTGACCTAAATTCATCCAAGTAAATAAATAGACAAACCAATCCCAAATTAAAAACTCTTCCCGCCAAAATAATAGTTAGAATGAACTACAACAACCAACCCCAAAATTGAACAAACAGCTTTAATTAAATTCTTAAACCAAAACAAAACTGGTAAATAAGTGATATAAATAAATATTTACTACGTTAATAAATAAATAAATAAAATAAGAAACAAAAATAAAAACGAGCAATATAACTTGACCCAGATAAATAAATAAACGACTTCCGGTAAAATAACCGCCATAATAGAATACCCACAATACACCACTAACCCGTATATATATAAATAGCCGAGAAAAATAACAGCATATGTGGCCTGACGATTGCATATAGCATGAAACAGACTGTCGCCTCTAAGTGTTGACTTCTATGTTCACTTTTTATATTTATATATATATATATATATATATATATATATATATATATATATGCATGTATGTATGTACGTATACACACACACACACACACACACACACACACACACACACACACATATATATATATATATATATATATATATATATATATATATATATATAATGGATTAAATTTAAAACAAAACGAGCGCTCAATTCCATTTCTTTAATACACGGAATTTCAGATTTGGTGTAATCGACTGTGGCTACCTTCAGCTATTCCGGATTTATATTTTTGGTCTCATAGCTTCTCAACACACTGTGGTTTTCATAACAACTAGATTTTTTTTTCTATTATTTTGTCTCGTGTTGCTAGCCAATATTCTATCCGGATATGAATTTAGAGATTTTTTGACAGTTTGCTAACCAAGGATGAAAAGACCGTCTGCCATACTACATGGTTGAGGCGAGAAGGAATGGATTGTCAAGAATATCTGCGGGAAAGTGAATTTAACACGACTTCGAAATCGGTTCGATGATTTTTTGTTCCAAGCTGATAAGCATTACACTACCTGTACAATCCGGATGATGGCGCAAAACATAAAACTCGTCATTTGACAAATACATTTTAGTAACATACCTATTATTATATTTTAATTGCTGATGTTTCACCCAGTACAAGGCTTAAAGGTCACTCAAGTTAGATGTGATATTATGTGATAATATAAAAGACGGGGATGGAGGAATTAAGTGATAATTATTTGGAATGACTAGGATAGATATCGTTTGATCTTGGACTTCAAGACAGCAAGATTGTAATTGTCTGGGAAACATTCTCTTGGGATTTTTGTTCCACAAAGTAACTGTTCTGTAGAAGAATCTGCATGAGAGAAACTTTCATTTTAGCAAAGAAACACGAAGGGAATGTTGTTTTTTTTTGTTACTGTGAACATGGTTTCCTTGACGATGGTTTCAATAGAGGTCTTGTCAGCTTTCTCGCGGTTAATTGTTTGAGGAACCTGCTTGATTATTGCTGGCGGCTGGTTTGAAGATATGCGTTAAGTGGCTTGTATATTTTCATAGATTGAGTGTGACGTCTACTTGCTTTTTTCACGCAAACACACACACACACACACACACACACACACACACACACACACACACACACACACACACACATATATATATATATATATATATATATCCCGTTCATTTTAAATGCCAAATATAATTTTTAAAATTAAAAAAAAACTGCAATCACAGTATAATATATATATACGCCAACATTACGATAACAAGATATATTTTAAAAATTTAAATTATGTACCGGCCAGTCTGTACGTAGCACCTGAAGATTACGTTGTGAATGAAACTCCGAGTTATGCTATCGTTGAGGGATATGTATATTTATTAATATATATGTTTGTGTGTATGTATTTGCTCAAAGAAAGAGTTGTAAAAATCTCCGCTTAGCGGTATCCTATAAACAAGCTTACATTGATTGTTGGAGACAATCATTTTCACGAAAATTCGAAGCCACCTCTGATATAATAAGCTTCCAGTGCATTCCATTTTCTCGAAATTGCCTTATTTATTCAGTATTATTATATTATAATTCCATTTCCTTCACCGGCTTCACTCCCAATAACAATACCAGTTTGAGTAGACATTCATACGTGTTCATAAATATAACACACCAATTATTAACAAAAGGAAAACCCAGTCTGTCCTGGTATTTTACCCATAGCTGGGGAGAAGAGATGGATTCAAACCTTTCCCAACCGTATTAATCCGAGACGCAATCCATTACTCCATCGTGCCTCTAACATACATAT
>CAHIKZ030003683.1:1360000-1500000 GCA_903632075.3 Acanthosepion pharaonis
TTGTCCAGCATTCTCTGTCATAGAGGAGATTTCATATTGCATAACATTTCAGCCCTTATTTCATTATTTCGAACAGAGTTTTCCTGTTTCTTAATACTTTGCTTAGATTTTGGAAGGCAACTTTCGCTAATGTAATGCGTCTCCTGATTGTGGTGCCACATTTTCCGTACATTGATGAAATATTTCTCAGCTATTAAAATGTCCGCATTTACTTTCTTCTGGCTTCTCCAAATCATAGTTTGCTTCTTCAGATGTTCTTCTTTCTGGCAACAATGCATATTGTCTTATTTTAATTTATGTTTAGCCCTTTCTTCTTCCTTTCCCTAACTAGGAGTTCCTGCTCTCTTCGTTTTCGTTCTGCTCTCAACACAGTGTCATCTTCATATCTTATGTTGTTAAGATTGTTTCCGCCTATAATAAATCCTGGTAGGACTTCTAGACCTCTCAGTATAAATTCAAAGTAAAAGTTGAATAGGTTTGGGGAGAAAACATATCCTTATATTCTGCCCATTTCTATTTTTCTGTATATACTGAATACATTTACTATTGCAGGTGATTGACTCTTAATAAAAGTCCTAGATTGTTCTAACTTCTTTCGCATATAAATCAAGCCTTCTTAAATAATTCACACAGTTCTTTATGTTTTACATCATCAAACGCTTTTACGTAATCTATAAATACAAGTATACATCATTCTGCATTGTTATTGCTCTTTCTGGTTTAATTCTAATATGAATCTAGCTTCTTTAGAATGTCAAGCAAAGAGTGTATTCTAAATTTACGCAGCATTTTGTGTTGTAGACCGTCGTTTATATGCTTCCGAAAAATTCAGATGTTAGCTTTAAATATCTAATTAAGAAATTATGTGTCAGCACTAAAACAATTGTTCCACTCATGTTAGGCGCAAAAGGAGACAACTTCAAAGCGAATTGTCAATAAAAACAAAGTAAATTCTAATTTCAGGACACTCTCCAATAACTCGACGTAAGTTGAATGTTATAAGTGGACGAAATTTAGTCACTGGTGAAAAAGATTGCGAAAGAAAATAGAAATGATTCGATATAGTCCAACCTTCAAATAAGTTCAGATTAACAAAAGATATATGCCAATATACATATATAAATATTCTATGGTATTGAAGAAGAATGCAATGAAGAAAATTGCAATGAAGAATCATTGTGGTTGCTTTTGCGGCTCTCTTCAACATCACAGCCTGAGAAATGCCTCTCACGAAATGATAGAATATTGCGATAATCGAAAAGAAAGTAAAGCATGGCTCGATGCAGGAAAATCATCACAAACTTAATAGAATCTTCTTGGGGAAAAAGTGTTGTCAATGGTGATGAAAAACTATCTCATTAAGATAATGGAAATCGTAGAACATAGTGGATACATAAATGAAATCTGTCTACATTTCGACCTAAAGAGAATCTACTGGGAAATGTGTGACCACTAGAGTTGAAAAACGGACACATTAACACAATCAGAATACAGGAACATTATGGCTTTAGTAAAACCTTAAAATAACTTAGCCAAAATAGAATCATCCGAGGACAATATAAACATTGGCGGTAAAACAGAATAGACGTGTAAAATCTCAATTCTTCCTCCAATGTCGGCAAAAAGACAGGATCTTCTTGATTTCTTTACGCCCTAATTTTACTCCAAGTTACAATTATCAGAAGCCGAACGACTATATTAATCATATAACTCTCTTCTTTTTATGTACCATGTCCTTTCAGAACTGAAGCGATCATGGCTCTCCACCTCCCTCTATCCCTTGCAGCTCATAACAAGTTACTTCCCTCTGCCATCTCCCCCACACAACGTTCTGTCATCCACTTGCTCAAGTCCGCTACGTATGTCATGCGTTGTTTTCCTTTATCTCTTTCTCACTATTCGACCTGCGAGTATCAATTTCTCCAGGCCCTCATTCCCCATTATGCATCCAAGAAACTTCCGTTGCCCCTTCTTGATGTTAAGTATAAGCCTCCTCCTTGTTTGCATCATCTCTAAGACTTCATTGGTGCTCACACGCCCGGTCCATGATATCCTTAGCATCTTTCTATAGAACCACATCTCCGTCGCTTCCAGTCTCTTTTTCATCTTTGAGGAAATCGTCCAACGTTCGCTGCCGTAAAGAAGGACAGATGTCACGTAACAGCTCAGTATTCTTTTCTTTGTTACCAAAGAAATCCTCCTGTCTCGCAATACTCAGCCCAGCTTTTGGCCATCCCAATACGTTTACGGATCTCAGTGTCGAAGTTACCGTCCTCTGTCAAAATGCTTCTCAGATATTTAAACTTGCTGTTACCCGCCAAGCTAATAGTTTTAGGGGCTTTTTATACATTTTTCTCCTCTTCTCTTTGGTTTCGCATTTCCTGCTGACATGAAATGGAGAGGTTATGTTGAATTACTAAGTCTGCTGCTAAGAAGATTGTGTCACTGTTTTATCACAGATATTTTCACGTATATAAATCTACCATTTGTTCGTGCATTGAATATTGCTGCCATATTTGGTCTGGTCCTCTTTCTTGAGATTCTCGACAAAATCCAAAGAATATAATATAATAATATCGGTCCTGACTCGGCATCACGATTTCATTCACTTTCCCACCGCTACGACGTGGCTTTCTTTTCTAGTTTCTATATATATATATTTTCATGGTAGTTGTTTTAATGAGCTTTACATATTGTTAACTGGATCGCATTAATATAATCGTTCTATTATTTTGGCAACTAAGTCCTTTAGTTTTACGGTTGAAATGGTTAAATGTAACCTTAAGTTCTACTCTAATAGTTTCTTTTCTCACCTTTGGAACCCTTTTCCGATTTCACGCCTCCCTCCCGCTTACAATTTAAAAAATTTAAATGCAACGTCATTGTTTTATTAACATTTCTTCTAAGTTTTTCTCATTCTCTTTACACCCAGTAATTCCTTGTATCTTAGTGACATTCTTGCCTTGCGTGGGGTGGAATGATTAAAAAAAACAGAACGCTTCTCTTTCAGGCACATACATACATACTTTTGTTTGAAATCTGACATCGGAAAGGAGCATTCAATTCGCATAAGACTTTTCTTTATCAATCAAATTTAAATTGCACAAAATTACCATCGTTTGTATCTTAATTATTTTGTTATTTTGAACGTTAAATAAAATTATCGTAACTATTGTTCTATTTATCTGTGTGTTCGTTGAATTAATATATTTTGAATTGTAAAAAATAGTGAATTTTACCAAAATACTAACGTTTAATATAATGGGACCCCAAATAAATGTTAACTTTGGTTTCCGTTACACTTGTCATATTAAATCCCATTTTTATTACTAACACTAAATCTTTACCTTCTGTATTAATAGATTAAATAGAAGATATATATACTAAATATATAAATGTCTTAAACAATACTGTGAATTAAGCGGAGGCATGTTTTTCAGTTGATCCTAAAAAATGGTATCATCAAAAACATCTGAAAAAAATGACAAATCTAAATATTAAATTAAAAATGAGAAAAATGTTCTTTTAGAAACAAATAAATACAAACATATCATAGTAGAAGACCGCTGGTTAATGACACCAACTATAAATTCAAGCCAGAATGAGATAGTTGCAGAATAATGCCAAAGAACGAAAAATAATAAAACACTAATTTTTAAATGGAAGCCATCTATGACATTTTGCTCTTAAATCTTAGTCAGAGCCAAACAGAACGAATATAAGGTTTGAAGCGAATATAAAATCTTAAAGGATTAAAACGGTGAAAGAAAAAGTCTAAAATGAAAACGGAAATATCCCTCGTAAATCGACGCTTGGTATGTCGTGATGGTGGACGATAGCTTTGAGTAACAGATCATGTTAAGTACATGCGAGCAATCCAGAACAAAGGATATACTTTACAATATAGCTTCATAAGAAGCCTATCTATTTTTTTTTTTTTTTTAACGCTGAAGCTGGTGTCAAAATGGTGGACTAAATGAAGATCAAGGGTAAGATGGAGTCACAGGAAATAAAACAGGGAAGATAAAGAGAAAGTGTGAAAAAACAGGCAAGAAAATGAAAGTGAGAGTTGGACGCTGAGTTTTATGGAAATGTCAAATAAAGAGAGGAAGTTAATGAAGAAAAACAAAGGAAAGAAAAAGTGTAATGCGGCAAATGAAAAAAATAGAATTTTCAGTGAAAAAATACAAAAAAATAAAATTACATAAAAGTCGTGAAAAATGTTACAGGTGAAATGGGAAAATACATACAAAAAAAATGAATGAAATTCAGTAAATTAATGCCACAAAGGGAAATCTGCAAAAAGAAATGGATAAATTTAAGACTCTAGAGAAATTTAAAGATGTATATATATATATTAGCAGATTGGTAGTAACAGATTTAGGCAGAAAGATATTTATATATAAAGAATCAGAAGATTTAGAAATTCAGCGAGATATTAATATATTTACAATGATATTAACAGATTTAGCGGCATATTAACACAATATAAAATTTCGACAGATATTACCGTATAAATGTTAATATATTTACAATGATATTAATTGATTTAGAGAGATATTATCATATAGATAGTAACAGATTTAGAAAATCAATTAATAGATATATATGGTAATTTTATTATCTCAAACGACTTTTGCTGCCACTTTTGTAGAGCCAACGAATACTCATTGTCACACTTGTCAATGCCAACGTAGTGAAGACATTGTAATCGCAGATACAACTATAGTAACGCCCTTGAACAATACTTGTGTCAGACGCCTTCGAATAACACTCGCGCTAATAGTACATCGTATAGTGAATAGAGTAGAGAAAAGCGGTCTCAATAATAATGGAAGATAGAGGAGAAATGGTGATCCGTATAGTATAGAGGATATACTAGAGATTGCGAACACGTAGTATAGAGGATAGACAAGAGATAGCAAATATTCAGACGTCACACGACTTCATCTATATATGCGTTTCCGCTATGGTTACGTGATCTACTAAATTCAATAATGGGATCGCCTGCGTTTGTTGACTGACGATCTATGTTCAAACACAAGTGTCGGCAGCAACATTTTAATTCTATATAACAATTAATACATTTAGAAAGGTACTAAAAGATTTAGAGTGATATTTAGGAAGATATTAGTGAATCAACAGATTTAGTTTCATACAGATAATATCTGATTTAAATCTATATCCAGAGAGATATTAACAAATATTGGAATAAGAACGATGTAAAGAGGTTTTAACAACTAGTTATCGAAATATAAATGTTAAAGAAATTTATCAGGTGACTGCAACAACTTTTAGATATTTAACAAATATTAACAGATTTAATGAGCTATCTATCTCGAGAGAAACTGATATTAACGGGTTTATATGGACATTATAAAAGAGATAATTGTTTAAGCATTTCACCCCCCAAAAAGGCGATAAGGTCTCTAAGTTGCAAGTGGTTATTGAATATGAAAGAGTCTTAGAAAAATATTAAGGAAAAAGGGAGAAAAATAAAAGAACAAGAATTAAAAAGACAGAATATTACAACTGATATGCATGTAAATGCTTGAAGATCAAAGTTGATCAGAAAGCAAGAAGTCGGAAGAGAATTCCACAAGCGAGAAGTGCGAAAAAAGAAACTGTTAACATAGTCTGCATCTAGCGATTTCAACTGTAAAATTATGAGACCTAGCTGCCAATCTAGCAGAGCGCTTAAATGTTTAAAGTCTAGGTACCAAAGCGGAAAGCTCATCAGAACAATTATGAAGAAAATATCTATAAAGAGCCACAGTGAAGCTACATTAAGGTCGTGGGGATGAACCAGAAGACAAGATGCCAAGTCAGGACGAATTGCTGATACACATTTTAACTTATTAAATATATCACAAAATTAGAGAGATATTAACAAGTAGATATTAACAGATTTAAAAGATATTATTACGTAAATTATATTATTAGAGAGATAACAGATATATAAAAAAAATTGGTATATATTACATTTATATAGCAATATATTATAGTTTCGATACATATTAAAAGATAAGTATTATCAGATTTAGACAGTTATTAGAAGATATATGTTTACATGTATATAGATAATAATAGATAAAAAATCATTTAAAGTATATTAACAGATTTGCAACGATGTTAACAAATGAAAAGTGTTACATTTCAATGAAGATCTACATATGTATTCATAATGTTACTTAAGAACAATTAAATATACACAGATGTTACCTAATATATATTCATAAATTTATATAGATATTTTCAGATACTAATTAACGGATAGATATATTACGATATATGGACAGACTCTAACAGATATTCTAACAATTATCTAAATATTAATATATTTAGATTTTTTTTAAGCATTTCACCCCAAGCAAGGCAGGAAGCCACTAGGACGAAAGGGGTTGCAGAAAGTTTAGAGCAAGATCAGATAGGAGTGGTAGAAGAAAGGATGAGGGTAGTGGATAGATCAAGGCAACTGGAGATGTCGATTGACATTACACTTGAATAGCTGGAGATTATAGCTCACAGGGAAACAGGAGAAGGGAAGGGAGTTCCACAGGCGAGAGGTGCGAGACATGAAGCTATTAGAGTAGAAGAGACGGCTACATTTAGGAGTTTCGACAGTGAAGGGGTGAGAGCTGGATGCCAGCCTCGTAGGGCGCTGGAACTCATGAAGTCTGGGAACCAGCGAATGCAGCTCCTCGGAACAATTTCCATGAAAGTATTTGTAGAATAGACAGAGGGAGGCGACAGCGCGTCGGTGAGAAAGTGACTGTAGACGAGACGCCAGGGCAGGGCCAACCACATTGTATATCCGCCTCTGAAGCCTATCAAGAACCCCGAGGCAAACAGAAGGGGCACCAGACCATATTTGGCGGCAATACTCCATGCAAGAGCGAATTGTGGATTTGTAGATCTGGAGGATCGATTCTGGGGAGAAAAACTTCCTGGCGCAGCTCAGGGAGCCAACTTTCCTTGCAGTGGACGAGGCAATTGATGTATTTATTCCATCTCAGGTCAGCAGTCAACGTGAGACCGAGAAGCCGCAGAGAGTTGCTCTCGAGAAGTTGAGCGTCTGACATTCTAATGGAGGGAAGGGAAGGATCTCTGTGGTGAGCGAAGAATTATGAAAAGAGCGATATCAATAGATAGGAGTCAAAATCCAGACAGAAATAGAATTAATCAAAATATTATAAGAGATTTAGGATCTTATTAACAGACAGATACTTAACAACTGCTCTGATGATTCCCGGATCGCTACAATCTTAACGTTTTCAAGTTTCGAGTTAATTTTTATGTTCCCTTTCTAATTGTATTTTTAACGTAAACATTCACCTTGAGTGGCCCAGTATTTTTGCCATCTATCCGTATAAACTACGCCTTAACGTTACCATTCACCTCCAGTGGACCAGGGTGAAACTTACTCTTAAAAAGTAAGAAAGAAAAATAATGTATATTCAGAGGTAGATACATAGATATATAATTTAAGAAGAGCTTAAATAAATAGTGTACGTTTATGAAAATATTTTACCAAGTAGATGTTAGCAAATGGAAGTGGCAAAAATAGTTTGACATTTAGAATGATAATAACATGCAGATATTTTTAAAAGTTTGAAATATATATTAAAATATAAAGGGAATCAGATAGATAGATTGATCGATCGATCGATCGATAGATAGATAGATAGATAGATAGATCATGTGAGTGTTGAATGAATAGTGTATGGCAAATATTTTACTCACATAATATCACATGCATTAAAATCATGTAAACTTAAAATTCCGATATAAATAGTGGTAAAGAACAAATCAAATAAATCTATTTTCTATATATTTTAAATATTTAATGAGATTTTAACAAAAACTATAAAGCTTTTCAGCGAACAAATATTCTACGCACTTAAATATAGATTAACTAAATTAGCACGTAAATTAGTTTAACGCCATTTAGAAACAAATACAATTCACATTCTATAGTATTTACCCACTTTATTGCTAAATTCAACGTGTTTCAAGTGAAAAATGTTGGGAATGTTATTTGTGAGAATGGGGGATTTCTAATAGAAATTCCGCTAACCTGTGAACGTGTCACTGTCGAGTAAAACAATTTTGTATCTTATTCTGAAGAACGGTTTTCAAATAAACCAAAATTTGGTTATAATCGCAAATTATTTTAACAAGAGAAAAGCGAAAGCATCGATGAGTCGAACAAAAAAATCAAGTGAACATCCAATCAAATAGGAAATCATTTGAAGTTGACAAATAAATGTATAAATAGTATCAAATGTTGTCTACGACGAAACAATTGATTTGGACGAATTTTCCGACAGACAATCGAAAGTGACAGTAAAAAGAAATGAAATCCAGAAAACACTATTGTGCTTCCAAAACGATATGGGTTCTTTCCAAATAGAAAGCAGTAGGTGAGAAGATTTTCTTCGTTTATTTGCCGTGTCTCTCCAGGTCGTAGATGATCATGGCTCTCCACAATTTTCTGTCCTTTGCAGCTCTTAATAAATTTTGTCTTTATTTTTTCACAGAAATCTTGTTCTGCCATCCATTTAAAAAAAAAAAAAAACTCGCTAGGTAGATTATGCGTTCGATTTCTCTGGCCCTCTGGTCTTCACTCTGAATATAAGATATTCCAAGCCTTCTTTCCTCATCATGTGCCCTAGAAATTTCAACTGTCTTTTCGCGATGTTATATATAAGTGTCTTTTGTTTCCGCTTTTTCTAACACTTCGTTGTTAATCACATGTTCGTTCTATTGTATCCTCAGCATCCATCTGTACAACCGCATTTCCTTCGCTTCAAGTCTCTTCATCTAAGATTGTCCAACATTTTTTCACTTCCATACAGAAGAATTAAAAAATCACCTAATACAAGAATAACACTTCAAAAACTGTAATACGCATAGTGTCAATATGAAACTGAAATGAAAGTGATGTAATCATTTTATGAATGGAAATCTAAATTGTGAAATATATCAACGCTCGACAACGACAAACTTGAAATATACGAAAATTCTTACATTTTTCAACAGGATATTTCCACTTGTCATATTTTGACGTTGACCACAAACTAAGTAACACAAAGACCGCCGTTTGTTACAACAATTGACCAAACCAGATTGAATATTATAAAATACTATTTGAATATAATTTGTTTTGAAACATAATAAATTTATGTTTTGGGAACAAATTGTAATTAAACATGAACCATCCTAAACATTTGTACCTTAAATATATCATAAAAACTTATGAAAAATGAATTGCATTAGATAATGTTCAACGGAAAAGGTGGTGGATTGACAAGAATTTATCTTCACAACTGACACGAAACGCGAAGTTTCAGAGAAGTTAATATGTATTCAATCATTAAAATATTCAAAATGTGAAGAAAGATTTGATGCACATTTATGCATCTAGCATCTGTCCAACGTTTCGTAAAAAGAAGCCATGCACCCTTCAGTAGGAAAAATGCTTCTCCGTGACAACGCAAGATCGCGTGCAACAAGAATAAAACAAGTCGTTTGGTCTGTTCTGCACTTTACGCCATATTCACCTGACCTGCATCAAATGTTATTCACTTTTTCGATCAGTACAAAGCGCTTTGATAGGAACAACTTGTAATTCAAATGCAAGATATCGTTGAAATTTTTTTTTCATAAAAACGTGTGAAATTTTGGTAAAAATTTTATCGAAGAGTTGCCTGATAAACAAGAGCACATCATAACAAATAATTGTGAATGTGCAATTGAATAAAATTTAATTGCATTTTTTAAAACGTTGATAAACAAAATCGGAAATTTTTTATGACTCAAACTAATACAAAAGTGTTTCGTGAATGATTAACGTTCACTGACAACTAATCAAAATCGTGAGTTTATGATGGCTGAGTATCAAATATTTAGCATTTCCGTTGTTTTTTAATTCTATTCGTTACTAGTGAAAAGAATTGTAGCTATTTTGATAATGGTATTGGCAATATTATCCGTTTTTCTTATAAGGAAACATTCATTGATCGAACAATCAATAGAATAAGTAGAAAATATATTACCAGAAATAAAGGAAATAACTTGATTGAAACAAAAATGCTTGAAAGCAAAATATCACGCCTATTAAGAAGTGAATTGATAAATGATTTAAATAGGTAATGTTGCTGGTATTGGAAATGTTTTGACAAAATAGAGAGTAAAGAAGACCGTCGTGCAAAACAATAAAGAAAGAAAATTAACCACAAAATGAACCACATCAATACAAAAGTCAAATAAAGAGAAAAACAAAGAACCGTGGAAGAAATGGAAGAGAGATAAAAACCATAATATTAATACAAAGATATTTTCTGAAATCATTTTCAACATACTGTCGATAGAAAATATATATTAATCATGTCAGCCAAACAAGGCAATAAAACCACTAAGACGCAAGAGGTTACTGAGTGTTACAGAATACGTGACAAATACTATTAAGGAGAGAGTACAGTAAAAAATAGAAATTAAGAAGACAGAATGTAGAGATTAAAATTGCATGTAAATTTTTGAAGTTCAAACATTACAGAGAATCCAGAAACCGGAAGACACTTCCAAAAGTGATAAATACGATCGAAGAAACTTTTAGCATAGAACTTACGGTTCTATCGAGCTGTTTCAAGTATAAAATGGTAAGACCTTTCTGCAATCTAGTACTGCGCGTAAATACATAGTCTAGGTACAACAGAAGAAAATAATATTTATTTTATGTAAACTGAACGAGGCAAAAGGCCAAAATGCTGGAGATGAAAAAAGAATGCTCTTCAATCTTTCTTAAACTTGCACAAAAAGTCTATGAAGTTCTAACTATTCCCCACATGTACAATTTGTCTGTGGGAGGTGGTGAAAATAAGCCATAGAGGAAAGTTCCTCAGAACACTTACCAAAGGCAGCAATATTCAAAGCAAGGATGAATGGTAGACTTATCAACAGACTTAGCAATAATCTTTCCACTTCATGTCAGCGGAAAACGTTAGTCTGAGAAGGATCAATCGGCCACTCTTCTAGTGGTTAACATCAGCCATTTAGAAATACAATTGGGAAACAATGAGAATTATGTTTAATTAATAAAGATTATAGGATTTTCCCACGAGAGAAGAGTAAAATTGTTCAAGAACTCGGAAAAGAGATCGTAAAACATGTAGAATAATAAATTAAAATGGAAAAGCAAAAAAAAAAAAAAAAAATTACAATGATTTGTGAACGTAATGAAAGAATCAGCATTTGAATGTTGTTAAGACAAGAAAGAAGAAACAAACGTATGTGAAGGAAAAAATTACTTATGAAATTTAGGAAGGTAATAAAAAGATTTTGCTACTCCGATGAAGATTAACGTAACGTATGCAGTGATTAATGGGGTTTTTTGGCCATGAATTTTCAAATATGTCAGATCTATAATAAGATGCAGACAGCACAGTCAGGTGTACGGTTCACCTTGCTTATCATCAATTAGATTTTCAAATGATTTAGGCAGCAGGATACTTGTCGTTAAAATAAAGTCTTAAAAGGTTTCTTTAAAAGAACGGCCAGAAAAAATGAGTAATTGTTGGCTTACTTTCCGATCAGATATAAAAAGACAGATATTTATTAAATGTAGCTCTTTAAGATTTTATACCTACAGTGAGACCTCGACTATTCGCATTTTAGCATTCCCGGTTTCACACATTCGCGGATTTTTCTTTAGAACTTGTAGTCTTGTTATTAGCGGAAACCCCCGAATATTCGCGTGTTTTTCGGAAGAATATATGTACAAATTATTCGCTGAGATCTTCCTCGGTTCGTGTGTTTTTTTGTTTTTCTTTTTTTTTTCGGGGGGTGAACATATTTAAAATATTCTTGTATTATTTTCCTGTTATTTAATTGACTTAAAACATATAACAGTCCCTTTTTATAGTAAAAATTTTCAGAATTGTACATCTTCATTGTAAAAAAAAACAAACGCAAAAACATGCGCAGTGGTTGGGTTTTGTTATTTGCGACTGGAGTCTTAAAAGTGGCTTATGCTAAGTTTGGGGGCATCACAACAGTTCTGTTTTTAGAAAATGTTTTAAAATTTATATTTTATGTCTTGTTACACATTTTTTTATACAGCATTTTCAATGCTTGCATCGATCTATGCGTAATTAAAAACGGTTATTGTACGTATGAAAGAAAAGTGTATGGTCACCAATACTATTTTTCAAAAATGTTTTAAAATGGATCTAAAATGTTTATAAAGTGTTTAGCATAAACGCTTAAGGCATATGTGGTCGAAACAACCAAAATAGGTACTTATAAGCACTTTTAGGTGGGGTTACAAGTATTCACGGATTCTAACTATTTGCGGCCAGTTCTAGTTCTTAAACTCCACGAATGCGGGGGATTCACTGTACACGAATGTACAGATTATCAAACTTTGGGTGTTTCTGCATATCTTTTAAGAAAGAAGTTTCCTATAGACCAAACAATGGAATCAGCAGTTAAAGTTTTGGATTCCGGTGTACATATGTTCAGATAACAAATCCCTGACCCTGACTCCCTTTTTTTTCTGCGAATAGATAGATAAATATTTTTGAATGGATTTTTTAATCCGACATTATTTCTTATTCATATAAATGTGACTTTTAGTGGGTACACGTGTTTGAGTTGCTATACCAGTATTTTTCTTAGTTTCTTAAAAATTGTAAATAACAACCGGTCTATATTTCAAAGTCTTACTAATGGGGCACTCTTTTTTATTAGTAGAACTATTAATCCAGTCCGACTTTTAATTAATTTCATTGTTTACAAACAAAAAAAAAAAACAAAAACCCAAAAAACCACCGATATCAAATCAAGCACGTGTAACCACGAAACATAAAATATCGTTATAAGACATAGATTTATGTTTGTAAAAAGACGTAAAACACGTAGATATATTTATTTTACTGGCTGTATTCTTTAAAGATGTGGTCGATTATGGGTTTGAACAAGTTTCTATCTTTT
This sequence comes from Acanthosepion pharaonis, assembly GCA_903632075.3. NCBI lineage: Eukaryota > Metazoa > Mollusca > Cephalopoda > Sepiida > Sepiidae > Acanthosepion > Acanthosepion pharaonis. The sequence continues at coordinate 1,372,994 of CAHIKZ030003683.1, forward strand.
TTAGTATTTGTATCCCTCGTAGCTTCTATTCTATCACTCATGTAAACAAGTTAGTGACGTTACCTAGTATTTCCTTCTATCCTTATTGCCTTTAATATATCATCTGAGTGTCAAAGTCTCCAAGCCTACTTTCCTCATTATGTGTTCTAGAAATATCAAATGTCTCTTTCTGATCCAAGTGTCGTTTTGTTTCTTTTTTTAAAAAAACTTCCTCGTTGCTCAGATTTACCGTCCATATCATTCTCAGTATTCTTCTGCTGTAACAAATCTCATTTTCCCCAAGTCACCTCTTCATATATGAGTAAATTGTCCAGCATTCACTGTAATGTAAGAGGATTGTTATCACATAGAATTTCAGGAATCAACCTTGTTTCTAAAGACATTTTTCGATTGATACTTAAGTGTTTCTAAATATGGACACAGAAAAAAAAAAAACAAGACAGCAACATCCTGGACATGTATTTTAATTTACTAATGATTAATGGTTTAGTTAACATAACTGGAATACACTAGCTTATCAGATCAGGCAAACAATTTCATATGTACACAGTTTTAAACATAAAGATTTTATCAACAGCACTCGACACCGTAAAAATAAACAGTATATCGTCTTTGGGTGTTGACATACACGCCTATTCTCGTATGCAACCGATCGTAGAGATGTTTCATCTGTTCACTTCAAAAACAGAATAGATTACTTTGTTAGAAATTATAGTAACATTTGTATTTAATTTCAGTTCGTTGACGCATCCAAATCACCGCCTTAAAGTTGTTCCATTTAACTTTTAAGGAATACAATCTTGTCATGAAGTGACAACCATAATATAATATAATGTAATTTGCAAAGGAATGATGTTATGACCATTTGTCAAGGAATATAAACATTCCATTTGCCTTTGTCAAGAAATATAGGAGGCAAATACTATCTTGCGATATATTATTGCACGCCTCTTGCATGTTAAACGAATACAGCAATAGATCTTGGTAGGTTAATGGTGCAAATCAAGGATCGCCCCAAGGGCCTAGGTCTCATGAACGTTCCGTAATTTGAGGAACAGTTTGCAGAGCAAAATGAATTGCAAGAAAAACGTATAACTGCATCAATAAAAATCAAACTCATTTACTACATAAACCTCAACCTCATTTAGCACATTTACCACAACCCCATTTACCACATACACCACAACCACATTTACCACATATACCACAACCCCATTTACCACATATACCACAACTCTATTTACCACATATACCACAAAGCCATTCACCACATATACCGCAACCTCATTTACCACATACACCACAAACCCATTTGCCATATATACCACAACACTTTTTACCACATATATCACAACCTCATTTACGACCTATACCACAACGCATTTTACAACATACACCACAACTCCATTTACTACTTATACAACAAAACCATTTACAGTATTTACATTAGTCGGACTATTGTCCTCATCTTTGTCGCCATATTTGTCACAACGTTTCGGCCGTTGTACGCTCCGGCCTTCTTCAGGAGGTTGGAATTTCGAACTGAACCCTTTATTTCGATCACTGGGGTAGACTGTTCTAATTCCACAAGCGCATTTACCACATATACCACAACACCATTCACCACATATACAACAACACCATTTACTACATTGACCATACCCCCCATTTACCACATATACCACAACGCCATTTACCACATTTACCACATATACCACGACGCCATTTACCACATATACCACAACCCCATTTACCACATATACCACAACCCCCTTTACCACATACACCAAAACCCCTTAACCGCATACATCACAACCCCATTTATCACATATGCCACACAATTTTTCAAGCTTATCTATCATTATTTCAAAAGAAAAATATTCAGACGAAATAAATTCCATAGTGCCACCAAAAATAATCCTCACAGCCGTATACCGAGGACTCTGAGGGGAACCCCAGTCATTTTCATCATATTCCATCAGTGAGAAATGACATCTACTCGAACAGATTCTTCCCACAAAACTCTACTTTGTGAAACCGACTTAGAAGATGATACTTTCCTGGCCATTTTAACCTCTTCAAGTCTAGAGTTCACCGCCATCTTTCCCATATTTGCTCTTAAACTGTTTTTCTTACTTCTTATTCTTATTGCTCTCTCTACAAAATCGTTCAATATCCTTTATACCTTTTCTGGCCTTTCGACATTAGTTTGTTTAGGATGAACATTCGTAACGAAAAAGAAAAATATTTACGAATCAGACTAATTTGACACATTGTAACATCTCTTAAAACAGAAAAAAAAAAACATTTTAAAAATATTTTGCCTGTCTGAAATGATTTTAAATTCATAACCACCCAACTTAACTAGATTGGTACGATAGTAAATAATTAAGAAATTTGAACAATTTTTGTAGATGAGATTGCATTGCCCTATCATTAAATCATTTGTCAGAATAAAAAAAAATATATCGGTTTCCGTTATTATTTTAGAGGAGATTTTCTTATTCCTGAGATGAATAAAATTTTAAATCAATAACTGACATTTAAAAAAAAGTTATCTCTACTTCTGTTTATTGAAAATATCAAGTTTGAAACTGTGTACTACTGATGATGTCATTTTTCTTAATTCGTAATATTTGGCAGTTATCAATGACGTAAGTACTCTTTCAAATTTGATATTTGTAAGTAAAAACGGTAACCAGCTCCTTGTAAATATTTTTAAAAATTAATATTTTAACATACTGAAAAATGTCATGCCTTGAGAAACGTCTCTTGAATGATAATCTACAAAAAATATTTCCCCACATGTTTTCCTAATTTTTAAGAATGGACAAATCATTTTGAGTAGTAAATTCATAACAATGTAATACTCGAAAAAACTCATTTCTTTTAATATTTTTTACTTTCCAAACAGTTTTATATTTCGTAAAATACTTCAATTCAAGTGGTGTACAATCGCATCAGTTAAATATATATTCAGCTTCTAAGCTACTGCTTAAAAACTTATTTTTCTTATACATTCTATGTTTTTAATTCAATTCTATTTTGTGAGTTGATTCATAATTTAAGACGTGGTGCAAGTTTGATTACAAGCTAAATAATCGAATTTGTGTTGCTTACCGCATAGATGGGTGTTGATAAGACACCAATCGCTTTATTGAATTTGCAGAGATTGACATCATGGCGTCCTACGTGTATAGAGATGGAAAACACGCAAAGTCTGCACTCTGAAGAAGGAAAATTTCAGTAAATATTCGTTTACATCAACTATGACATGCCCAAAGAGAAAACGCATGTCGCTTCAGGAGTAATGTAATTGTGGCTCTCCACGAGTTCTTTTATATTTTAACATCAGCGAATAGCCATAAGTTCTTGGAAAGATGACCTTTGATTTCCGAGTTGTTATTCTCAGAGAAGCTATACCTGTCTAGTCTGTCCTGCCATTTAACACAAGACGGGTCAAAGGGGAAATGGATTCATGCATTTCCCAATGGCGTTTGTGCAAACGGAATGCCACTGACTTGGATCGAATTTGAACACGACTCTATGATTCCATTTCCTCCTCGATAACTCTTACTCTACCCACGCAACCATTATGCATATATCAACAAGAAAAACGTAGGATCAAAATTAATTGATCTACTTTTCATTATTACGTCAATGCGACTCGATGACGAAGTCGTAACGAATTACCTCGATATAGCTCCGCTCAATGACATATTCCGTGGTGGAACTCATCGGAGTTTCCGTAATCCAAAAGGGGCAAAGTTACGATATATTCCACCACGGAATATGTAATCGAGCAGCGCTATATCGAGTCTAATACGTTACCTCTTCGTCACCGAGGACCCTTTGGTACAGTTGGTATGATGTTTGCCAGATATCGTAACTGCCCGGCTTTCAATTCTCAGTAGTGGATGCACACTGCTGATGAGTCCAAAATATATTACGAAACGGCCGTCCAGGGCTTTCTTCATTCTGTTTAGGTTTCTTCCAGACTCGACAAATTACTTACACACAAACACACACACACACACAAACCACACACACACACACACATATATATATATATATATATATATATATATATATATATATATATATATATATATATGTGTGTGTGTATATTACTTTTTGGGTGACGAATTATTCTCCACCCTCTAACCTCTCTGCCACAAGCGGGAAATGGCAAGACTCTCGCTGCTTTAACGTTAATTACACGGAAAGTGCTTGGACGCACTACATCCTCTGGCTCCGCCAAGTGAAAGCTTCACTGTAAGAAGAACACGCCATGCTATTTACATAATAGCAAACCACCAACATTCCCTCCGTATTTTATTGTTGAGTAGTAAGTTCCACTCGAACAGCTTCTTCTCACGAACCAGTTCTCTTTGAAACAGATTCTCAAAATGATATTTTCCTTATCGCTACAATCTCAACCTGTTCAAGGCTATGGTTTTCTGTTGTCGTTCACTAGTGCAAGAAATGGTACATTCATGCCTTTCTTAAGTGTATTCACGCGTAAGTGAATATAAAATAGCCAGCAAAAATTGGAATTCAGCATTTCCATTAACAACTACGAGCCATTATCTGTTATATCACCCGCACATCCAGGCTTCCAGCGCCTGATACTAACCTCGCTCAACGTTGCTTATATTCCATTATCATACGGTAGCCGGTGTTTCAGTTTGATGTGGCCATAAGTCCCCATTCGTAGTAGACTGTCACAAAATGAGACGTGTGAACGTAAAAGGAGTGTAGAAGGAAATAAAGTTTGGAGAAGAATAGCGATTGACCCTTGATTTGTAGTGTCAGCGAAGCATTCACTCGAGTGTTTGTTCGACAAAGGACCTGTTCTTGGTTGGATAGCAATCTGAGGGGTAATTTCTGCTTACAAATGGAATACGGAAGAAATATGGTTGATTCGATTTCGTGGATGTAGGATGTTGAGCCTGAGTTGTAAAACTGAATAACTGAGCTCATCTAAACATTTGTCATGAAAATAATGACAGAGTAACAAGGGTAACAATGTTTCGTTTGTGATTAAAAAAAAAAACTGTAAAGTGGAAAGCTTGTCATCTCCAACAAATTCTTTTAAACGATTTTCAAATGTGTCAAGGTTGAAAAGGGATGATTGTACAGCCCCAGTACTAATTTTGAAAATTTATAACAATGTGTGTTGCAGGGAGAGATGGACTCGTGTCTTTGGAAACAGTTGTTATTTTTGATAGAATACAACTGTTTTATTTTTAACTTAAAAATTTAGTTTTCAAAGAATGTTCAACCGTCAGCGACCTATAACAGAGTTTCAGCTACTGAAAGAGTATTATAAAAAATGTTATATATTAAAAACCTATCGTTTATTGAGAAAACTTTTCAGTGATTTTCATGGCTTAACTTTACCTGAGATTGTGAGTTTATTGGTCATGCAGCTATTTTTTGTCGAAATTTTAAAACGCAAATTACACATGTAGTGTATTTCGTTTAAGATATTATGGCAACGCGACAGTGTTCGGAAGAAAAGCTAAACGTAGAACCTGATTATGAACGCATCCAGTGTATCATTTACTGCTTGAATCTAAAGATAATTTTTCTTTTAAATTAACTGGTTTCTTATTCATTCCTAAGGTAATAAAAGCATATTTATGTGCTTGGTCCCTTTTTATAATTGTATTAAGTTTTTTTTTTTTTGAAATCCTTATTCTGTGAGATATTTCGAAAGGGAACGCTTACCATTCTTCCAACATTCAGAAAATAAAACTTGTTGGAGTGAAGAATTCGATATTTCAACTCTTTACTTCAAAAGAAGAAAAAGTTACTTTGCTGGAGTTTTTGCGAACCTTTGTGTTGACTTTACTCAATTTTCAATCGCGGAGTAAATATGGATTATTCCAGAGTTAAAAAAAATGCTACTGAAGGTATATTCTTTTTTTTCTTTGCAGCGTAGATTGCGTTAAAGTTCTCTGACGGTTATCAAGATCGTGTGCGGGCGATTATATTCCTTGACAAAGGCACATGGAACAGCTTTGAGGGCTGAGGGTTGATGTGTGAGCTAAGTGAAAAGAATGTGCGAAAAGAGAGAAGGGATAAAATCTATTTTCTTGAACCGATCGAAAACTGAGAATACTTATGTATGCGTGAAACTTTGTTACTCAATTGAAATTATATATGTATGCGCGCGTGTGAGATAGAGATAGATAGAGAGAGTGTGTATATATTTGTTGATTTATCAATACGTACGTGGTTTAAGGAAGAAAAAAGTACATATTTTACTCAAAAAATATTTTCAACATAACCCCCCTTCATTATCCAGGCACTTCATTCAATTGTGAATATTAATAAAATATATGGAAAATTATACACTGAAAACATAAAATACAGCTGATATCTTGGTGTATATCTATTCTTAATAAAATAATTCAAATATAATTAGGTTATATATTATAATTCCCTATTGTAAGGTTATTGTTATAACAGAGTGGTACCTGTGTTAATGTAATTCATTAAGTATATTTTATAGGTAAAGCTTAGGTTATTGACGTAATGCCTGTATAGTTTGTATGAAAACTGACTCCAATACGACTAGCAATCAAAACCTCTTAGTATGGAACTCTTTATACTATTGGACAAGTTCATATAGTCACCGGAGGTGTACTCTTTACTCTAAAACATCCCCTCACTTTTGTGATTACTACTTTATCTATATAAAAATTGCGTAAGTCAGTATGTCATTGTGTCACAATTTTTCAATTAAAGGGACACAACTCTCTAACTTTCAATAGCTCATCTTCTATATAATAAATGCGGTTGTCAGTGTGTCCTTGTGATTCACTTGTAAATTAAAGGGACACAAAACTGTAATCTGAAAGGTGTAGACCAACATATTATACTATTTTGGAATCATTCCGACTCCGTGAGCAAATTTAAAATATTCCGGGCAGGATTCGGACTCGCAATCCTGAAATCTTGAATCCAAAGTTTTCAATACTGCGATTGTTTTCGTCAGTTTTTGACGTAAAATTTTGCGATGTATTTTTTTGAAGGATAACAGTTTCTATAACTTGGATATAAATTTGGGAATAATCAACATTAATTGCGAAATTCAGTGAAAGTCACCCATGAAATAAAAATAATTGTTTGCGCGGAAAGTAAGGACCTACGTACATCAAATTGTCTTTAAATTAAGTAGAGGAAGAAGTATTATCGTTGAACCTTTAAAAGGTAAGCGTCATTCTTCTTAACAACAACATGTTTTTATCTTCTTCCCAGCCACTGTATTCCTGACTAAATATTTCTTCATATCGGGGAAAATACGCAGCAAAAGTCAATGTTTTGCACAGCGTCTGGCGTCAGAGACATTGAAGCATATTTCTTCAAAAGCATTTCCAACAATTGTAGCCGTTGTTTTTTCAACTTTAGTATTTTGTTGTTGCTTCTGTTGGTGTTTTTATTGATGATTTTCAAGTATTAGAACCAAAAGTTTCTCCATTTCTGAAAAAAAAAAAATAAATAAATAAAATAAGATCAATGTGATTGAAATTCTTGTAACTCCTGTTGCACAAGTATGAGTTTGGAAAATCTTGTCGCCCATTATTGTAACTCCAGTTATAATGTGATGTTATGCCAACTATTATAAATCCAAGTATAATGTTGCGATTTTTATTCGGCTCTTGTGTTCGAGTTCCTCGTCTTCAACAACTAATTTTCCCTACTGTAAGATTATTGTTGTAACACACCCTCGTACTTTGTATAACGTAATTCATTAAGTATTCTCTATACATAATTCTTAGGCTCTTGCCGCAACGCCTGTATTTTTAGTATGAAGACTATATATATTATCCATAATGGATGGTGCCGCAAGACCGAAGAGAAAGTGGGGTAAGGCTGCTCATCACAAACTAACTTAGACCTAGATAGCAAGACTCACGACCAAGTCATTCATACAACTTACTCATTTACCAAAAAATCTCATCCCTCAATATTTAATCCTACATGTAACACAATTACACAGGGAACCTACAAAAAACACCATAATGCAAAAATCTCACAGTTCATACATATCTCTCTTGTTTTAACTATATTCTTTTTCATTACAAAAATTCATAAAAATTTCTTGTATCATGAAATGAGAGGAGAGGGGATGAATCTAAGAACGAAAATAAAATATAACAAAACCTTCAAACTAAAACATAACATATGTTAATATGACCTTTTCACCCCTTAAAATTATAAGAGCGGCCGCTACATCCCACCTATTGAGAGAATTAAGAAGCACGCTCACTAATGGAGTTGGAAGGAAAAACAAGAATAAATGACAGAGTGGGAAAATTAAAGACTGACTGAAGAAAAAAAGGAACAGAACAAACTGGGGAGGTTGGGAATCTCGACATGGATCATAACAAATGAGAAGGCCGTGAACAGGTTGAGAATAACACTTACTCATATTAACAATGTAAACAAATAATGTCTAACTTAATCAGGGGAGGTTTCATAGGAAGCCGCCCTGTTGCACCAAAGAGGACTTAAAAGCGAAAATCAAGTTAGACCCGTTAACTCGAACCAGGCAGTTTCACCCTTTTAGCTTAAATCTGTCGATAACAAACGCTTTCTATCAGTTCTAATCTTCATCTTGTGGGGATGCCCAAAGAATCTGGCTAAATCCTGATGCGAATAACGTTCGCATCGCAAGATTCCCTCCATCCGACACGTCCCCACCACCATTCTTGCCACGGCTAACAAGGTGAGAAACACCATCCAGAGTATGCGAGATCAATGGCCACGAGCTACATGGGAACTCACCGACATAGTCCCAGAACGGACGCACCTGAAGTCACTGCTAGAAGGTGTGAGATGCTGTTTCCTCTAAACCAAGGTCACACCAATGACAGTCGGACAAATTCTCCCAGCACCATCTGAAGGCTACGTCATTGAGAAATAGCATGTTCCGAATCAATCGACACGTAAGCGAAAACTCAGAGTTGATGAGATAATCCTCCACTGGTGACAAAGACCAGAAAGAGCACAACTCTGGTGCCGACAAACCGAGTCGGCTACATAGAGGATACTTCCCGATCCCCAGCACTAACTACCGATACAATTGTCTACGAGGTTGTGAATGGTCACTGGACTGAGGAATGACTTCAAGTTCGCCGGACACTCTTCGAGGAACTCGACTGATACCGGGGCTTACGACGGCGCACAGCTCGCGACCAGTTTCCCGTTCAAGTATATCACAAGACTTTTGCGCTGTCACAGTCAGTCCTACTGGGTTGTCCACACTCGCCCCTACTTTACGCATTGGTGTTTAAGCACCTCCTTCTCTGGGTAAGTGACAGGGCGTGCAGTCCGGCCCTACTTGGAGGCTGATCCACTTGCAGAAGTCGCGTTTGAATCAACGCTTTGGACAGAGGCTGGTTGCTCTGAATTGTTCGTTCCTTCACAGCACAAGTCTCGGCAACCGACTTCAAAAACTCCGTCAGGATCTTGACCCAAAATTTTAACCCTGGGTTTAGCCTATATTATTGGCCTACATTCATCTAAATTCCTCTCACAACCTTGCCCTATTTCAAAAGCGTGATCACACTCCTGGAGATCCAGTCGGGGACAGACACCTGCTGGAACCAGTTGCTAAACACGACAGTCAAAATCGGAACAAAGACGTACAACAGCCTCAAGTACAATTGGTACGGTAGAAAATCAAGTACCGGAGACTTGCCAATGCCGACCTCTTCAATGGCAAGGGGACTTCACTCCCTGTGATTTCACCTTAACAGCTAGCCGCTTCAGTCAAGCTGAAGCCAGGAAATTCATCTAAATAGCTGTGAAACTTGTCGCCTCAGAAACCAGTCTCCTTGGTAAAACACCTCTCAAAATGCCGCCAAAACACATCACACATGTCTATGGTCAACCGCAGAGTAAGCCCATTCGTGGTATCGACTCCCTGAATGTAATGATCGGAACCTCGACGAATCTCTTCTTTGCGCAATTCTGCGAATATGTTCACAGTTTATTTAGACATCTTCTTTAACTTATGCCTATCTTCCTGACCCTGGTAGAGCTTGCTGGCTGCACGCTCCGGAATATGGCTTGCAAAAACTATCTTTGTGGAATCTTCCCCACAATCCCCTGCCTCGGGACAGACTATACTTAAGAGACTTCACCTTTTCATCTACGGAGAGACGTTGGTTATATTCGGAGTAGAATTACCTTAAAGTTATCCTTAAGTCTCTCCAGGAACCTCTTCCCAATGAATTTTCATATCTCGAAATTTTAATTCTCTTACTTACAAGACATTTGCAAATCAGTCATACAACTTAATTATTAGTATTCAATAAGTCATTGTTTACATTTCTCTCCCGTTTCCAAGATTAAACCAATTGATTAAAAAGTTTCAAATTTGTATTTCAGATTCTACCATTATTGTCAATAAAATAAATTAAATCTTTCACTCTTGCGGAAATAATTCAAGAACTCAGAAGCAAGAATGCACTGAATAAACTATTAAGATCGTTAAAACATATTCCAACCACTTTGGGAAAATTGAAGCGTTGTGCAAATTGGCATATGCCTCTCTCTTTTTGACAACTTCTCTGTGTCTGTCTCTATGTCTGTCTGTCTATCTATCTTCTTATGTAGTAACCAAAGAGACGAATATATATATATATATATATATATATATATATATATATATATATATATATATATATAATAATGCTGCTTTATTATTATTGTAAAGTAGACAAAAAAAAATAAATCAATATAAATAATATAATTAATGGTGAATTCACTTTGCTAACAGATTAAATAAAACATTAACTCACTGACCACTCACTGAACGGCACGATTATTGTTTTTATTAATTGTAAAATGTATTAGATGTTCTGTCCATATTGTAAATACTTTCAATAAGCATTTACAATCTTTCGACAAGTATCACATTCATTTTCGTCGTGGAATTTTAGCCGAAATAAGCTGAAATTGAGAAAAAAAATAATATCTATACCTGAGGATGGTAAATGCTTACCGAAAGTACTTGCAACATGGACCGAACATCTAATCCCTTTTACAATTAATAAAAACAAATGACCATGTCGTTCAGCGAGAGTTCAGTGAGTTAACGCCTTATTCAATCTGTTAGCAAAGTGAATTCACATTAGATTACATTAACTTTATTGATTTATTCTTTGAATGACAAATTTACAATGTATATATATATATATATATATATATATATATATATATATATAGGTATGTGTGTGTGTGTGTGTGTGTGTGTGTGTGTATATATATATATATATATATATATATATATATATATATATATATATATATATATATATATTGCACCAGTAAAAAATTACTGTCTTATTTACTCATTTCTGTGTTTATGCGGACACTGTTTATAGTCAGTGTTGATATAAAACACATAAAAGCATGCATGCACGAACACATACTCACACACACACACACACACACACACACACACACACACACACACACACAGACATATATATATATATATATGTGTGTGTGTGTGTAATTATGTATTTATAGGTCCATATGTATTTAGTAGAGAAATATTCGCGCCCATTTAATGCGCCAGATAAGTCTTCACTTTGAAAAACAGTTGTTTAAATGAAATCTCTTCGCTATGGTTAAGAATTAAATCGTTGTTCATGTTGTTTCTCAATCAATAAAGTCAGCGAGTGTTGTGAAATGCGTCTGATTTCCCACTTCATACGAACCCCATGTGCACTTTCACAGAAAAAAGAAATTTATTGCCCCTTCAGCAAGTCTTTGCCAATTTCCACATTCAGCAGTCATTTTTTTTCTCTTTCTTTCTAATCTTTTGATCATAAATCAAGTTTGAAATTTATGCTTTTTTGGAGATTTTTTTTTTTTTTTTTACATTTACAAATTTGTCTGGGACTGAATATTTGCAAGATTTCGATTTACTTCCTCATGGGCGGCAGTGGCTTCATCATCATCTTCATCATCATAATCATCATCTTCTACTTTTTTGCATATGACGAATTTTTCTATATTTCTTTAAATTTTCTCCTCGTCTTTTTGCTTTTATCTTTTATGCATTTCTTATCATATGCATTAGTTTTTTTGCATCGACTTCGTCAATATCATTTTTTTTTATTTGCTGGTTTTTACTTCATCCATTTGCAGGATCAAATCATGTGTTTAATGAATATTAATGTAGCTCGACTGAAAACGAAACTGTTCAATCTGTCGTACCTACTATGAAAATTATTGTTTCTTTATTGCGTGAAATGCTATTTAAATAATTATCTCGAAATACGTTTTCTTTTTCCCCTTCGACTTCAATTTCTGAATATTCCATATTATTCTTTTTAGTTCCCAATTCCACATCCTGTTTCCTTTCTCGTATTTCTACAAGAGCGAAATTAAGGAAATGGCTGACTACAAATAAATTTATTTGGACGAAAAGTTTATGCCAAATTTTAGGTTAAAACCAGTGATTCTCAAAATTCCAAAGCAAATTCCTTGGTTTATGTTTGCTGATTTCTTATTTCACTCTCCACTTTGAATTGCCATCTAGAAATTTATCGCCATTATACTGATTATCTATCTGTCTATCTCTCTCTTCCATTCTCTCTCTCCCTCTCTCTCTCCTCTCTCTCTCTCTCTCTATATATATATATATATATATATATATATATATGTGTGTGTGTGTCTGTGTGTCTGTGTGTATGCGTGTGTGTATGTATGTGTAATGTTAATTTAAAATAATGCATTTGAAGCAAAAATAGCTGTTTTTTTAGTGTTTTAATGATAAGGAGGCATTTATGACAAGCAAGGAGGATTTGTGGTAGAGTGCTCATAACGAGTAACTCTGTTCGACGAGTGTTTATAGCTATATAGGCACGAAACTCCGAAATAAGCAAGTGTTAAGTGAAAACAAAAAGGCCATAACAATTCTATATTTATATGAATTTATACGTTCACAAACTGTTTGTCTGTATCACAGCAGCTCAGGGTGACTACGTGTCTGATTGCTTCAATCCGGCCACGAAACCGGACTGATTCGATATTAGTCAGATATCTTACACCCAGGCCATCATCGTACGGCGTAAGAAACTGAATTGTATGGTTTTCCTTTATACACCAGTGAATCGGAAAACTCAATTCATACTTGAAGATATATATATATATATATATATATATATATATATATATATATATATATATATATATATATATATGGGGGGAAGAAAGCATAACCGATCTGGTATTAATATTCGAAAAGCGAACTTTCGAAACATTATTCTCACACACACACGCACAAATACATACACATGTATATATATATATATATATATATATATATATATATATATGTGTGTGTGTGTGTGTGTGTGTGTGTGTGTGTGTGGTGTGCGTGTGTGTGTGTAAGTAAATAGACTGAATTTGAATCTTATTATGTCGACTTTGTTTTTTTATTTGCCTGGTTAGGGCGAACACAGGATGCGTTATAGTTAAGAGTGACTGATATATATATATATATATATATATATATATATATATATATATATATATATATATATATTAAAAGAAGAGGGGTGCCGCAAACGTTTTTGGTTGTAATGTGGATTTATTGAAAAAAAAATATTATACTTTGTTTTACATAATTTCACGACACGTGTTTCTGGTCTGGTCTCGCAACCGTCTTCAGGTGAAAGTGGAGATTTTTACATATTATTAAAAATAATTAATTTTTTCTTCATGTTCAATGTGGAATATTCTCGATATGAGACATTCTGTTTGTGTGTTGGCAATCCGAATTTTCTTTCTAGAATTGTCAATGAAGAGTTCTGCGTGAAGGGTCATAAAACAATTAAGGTTTGTCCAGCGAGTAGTTATCGGCATTTAATCTTTTAATGTTTTAGTGACCTCTACCACAAACCCACAGACACCCAACAATACGTTCATTTCAAGAGCCATCACCCAAAAAGCTGCCTAAAATCCATCCCCTATTCCCTAGCACGTAGAATTTGTACAATAGTGACTGATAAACATCTCCGAAAAATCCGCTTAGAAGAACTACATAAAACTCTCAAGAAACGAGGCTACCCCACAACACTAATAAACAAAGGTATTGAACTCGCGAAAGAAATTCCTCTAGACCAACTTAGAAATAAAAAGAAACGTAACGTCGAACAAACTCTAGCATATGTCTCAACGTCCAACAAAAACAACCCAGAAATATTCCCAGAAATCACAAAAAATCTAGATTTACTTAGCAAGAATAATAAACTGAATAATATACTAAAAACAACCAAAATAATTAAGAGCAAACGCCAATCTAGAAACCTAAAACACATATTAACCTCATCTAAATTTAGTCAACACAAAATACAGGAGTCACAAAATGCAACAAAAAAAGATGTGGAGTTTGTGACATCATTATAGAAGGAAACTCCTACACTTTTGAAAACCCCAAAAAAACATTCACAATAAACAAAAACTTAAACTGCAACTCCAAAATGTAGTTTATGCATTTAAATGCACAAAATGTAAGAAGTCATATATAGGCATCAGCCAACAACTGAACAACAGGGTCTCCCTACACAAAAGCAATATAAAATTGACAGACAACAGAAAACTTTTTGTATCACAACACATTTTCAAATGTAACCAGGGTAAGTTTAATATCATGCCGATATATCAAACAGACAATTACTCGTATCTACAAATACAGGAAAAAAACTTTATAGACAAATTCAAACCCGAACTGAATAGATCGTAACCCCCCCCCACAAAAAAAAAACCAAAAAAAACATGCACACAGGGTGACCAAATACAATGATCGCTCACATACATGGACGCACACTCATATACGGGAGACACGAGGAGATATATATATGTGTATGTACACATTTATGTATGTATATGCGGATGTTGACAACTTAAGAAGTACGTGTGTGTGTGTGCGTGTGTATGTATGTGTGTGTGTGTGTGTACTGGTTCCATGTAGCTTGGGAAATATGTGTATATATGTGTGTGTGTACTGACTACTTGTGGTGGGATAGTGTGTATGTGCGTATGTGTGTGTAAGCGTGTATAAGTACAAATAAGTTTACGAATTCCTCGTAGTAAGGAAATATACGCACGCATATATACACGCATGCTGGCAGGAACACGCCAAAATAGAAACAGATCCAAGAGCACATAGAGGTCACTAAAACATTAAAAGATTAAATGCCGATAACTACTCGCTGGACAAACCTTAATTGTTTTATGACCCTTCACGCAGAACTCTTCATTGACAATTCTAGAAAGAAAATTCGGATTGCCAACACACAAACAGAATGTCTCATATCGAGAATATTCCACATTGAACATGAAGAAAAATTAATTATTTTTAATAATATGTAAAAATCTCCACTTTCACCTGAAGACGGTTGCGAGACCAGACCAGAAACACGTGTCGTGAAATTATGTAAAAACAAAGTATAATATTTTTCTCAATAAATCCACATTACAACCAAAAACGTTTGCGGCACCCTCTTCTTTTTAATATACATACTTTTCTCTCGTTGGAACCACTACAACATATTTTTTATATATATATATATATATATATATATATATATATATATATATATATATATATATATAGAGGTAACTATACTTGTTTCGATAAATCTTCGAATTTTTGATTTGCCACTAATCAAATCAATCTCGAAGGAAATAAAGATTTTTAAAAAAGAAAGAGCTAGAAACATGAAAGTCTGTCGAAAAAATCGCAGAGATACAAATTTAAAGCCCAAAGTAAAAAATCCGACACGGGTAGTGATTTTCCAAGATGTTTTTTTCAGATGTGGCACAAGGCCGAAAATATGTCGTAATAGTTCTGGCGAGGCAAGCTTGCTAACCATTACACCACCTCCAGTTGCCAAACCCTGACGCGAGTAAACAACTAACTATAAGAGCTCAATACAACCATAGAGCAGACCTGGATAAATCTAGTGAGCCAGACAAACCTACCTAGGTTTCACTTAAGCGGATCGTCAAGGAAAGCTTAGGTGAAACCTGGGTAGGTTTGTCTGGCTCACTAGGTTTATCTATATCTATCTATCTATCTATCTATCTATATATATATATATATATATATATATATATATATATAGAGAGAGAGAAATATGAAATTTAAATGCAAACACAAATATTATCTACTTTCTTTTCGATCCATATACATATATATATATATATATATATATATATATATATATATATATATATATATAATCATCTACAATTACGGTATGCTATTTTTATGAGTGATATTTATATACATTTACGTACATTTCTTTTCATCGCTAAAAAAAAATCCCGTTGCACAGGTGAGTTGGGTGTGGCGTTCCCTTTCACCGGTCGAGCCAGTAAATCCTTCTGTCTCCCCTTACATAGTTTAGCCGGCAGGTCGATGCCATTTGAACGGGGTGTGGCCATCACAGTTTCCATTCGCCTTCTTGGTGTAAGAGTTGGATGTAGGCCTTGAACTAGTACAATTTCGCATCTCAGTCCACTTGAGTAAAGCTAGGTCGACTGCTTCGCTGTAAAAATTCTGTCACTGACGTTGCACCCCATACACTCCGACGATCAGTTATCATGATAATGAATTGGTTTATAGACCACATTATCATATTTTCAGTAGAGATTTACAATCCACCATCTGTATCAACTGCTATTGCACTTGTAGCCTGCAGTCATATGGACCTAGTCTATTGTTCTCGGATGGAATTGTGTAAAATTCCTATATCATATCATAGCGGGTTGGTTGCCTGAGTTTTCCGGCGTTCTTATCGATTATGATGCATCAACTTTGGAAACAATACCTGATGTAGTTTTCATTGATTTATACGGTAGTTTCATTTTTTTATGAAATTCTATAATAAAATAGAGTAAATACTTTCATGAGAGTGTAAACCACGAGAGAATTCTCTTGCGTTTTCCTCTACTAAACAATTTCTCATATATTCATATTGCCTACCTCATTCCTCGTTATCATTTCAATAGTAACAGCTTGAGTAAATCTGTAACTTCGTATTGGGCGAAATTAGTAATAAAAAAAGTTCTACATAAAATTTTAGGATGAAGAATTTTCACAAATGAAGAAGAGATTTGAGGCAACAGCAATTTTGCCCTACAAAAGGATTCAAACGATACCACGAATGGCACATGTGAGCAACGAGAATGTTTTTAGAGAATATGAAAACTAAAAGAAAATAGTTGAAATATGTAAGGTTTAAAAAATTTGATACTCATAGGACATACTGAACGTAAGAGGGACATAGGAAAACAATGCATAACCAGCTCATATGATATACTGAACATAAGAGGGAGATAGGAAAACAATGCATAACCTGCTCATAGGACATTCTGAACGTAAGAGGGACATAGAAAAACAAAGCATAACCAGCTCATAGGATATTCTGAATATACGAGGGACATAGGAGAACAATGCATAACCAGGTCATACGACATACTGAACGTAAGAGGGACATAGGAAAACAGTTAATAACCAGCTCATACGACATACTGAACGTAAGAGGGACATAGGAAAACAGTTAATAACCAGCTCATACGACATACTGAACATAAGAGGGACATAGGAAAACTATGCATAACCAGCTCATACTACATACTGAACGTAAGAGGGACATAGGAGAACAATGCATAACCAGCTCATACGACATACTGAACGTAAGAGGGACATAGGAGAACAATGCATAACCAGCTCATACGACATAGTGAACGTAAGAGGGACATAGGAAAACAATTAATAACCAGCTCATACGACATACTGAACGTAAGAGGGACATAGGAGAACATTGCATAACCAGCTCATACGACATACTGAACGTAAGAGGGACATAGGAAAACAATTAATAACCAGCTCATACGACATACTGAACATAAGAGGGACATAGGAAAACAATTAATAACCAGCTCATACGACATACTGAACGTAAGAGGGATATAGGAGAACAATGCATAACCAGCACATACGACATACTGAACGTAAGAGGACATAGGAGAAAAATGCATAACCAGCTCATACGACATACTGAACGTAAGAGGGACATAGGAGAACAATGCATAACCAGCTCATACGACATACTGAACGTAAGAGGGACATAGGAAAACAATTAATAACCAGCTCATACGACATACTGAACGTAAGAGGGACATAGGAAAACAATTAATAACCAGCTCATACGACATACTGAACGTAAGAGGGACATAGGAGAACAATGCATAACCAGCTCATACGACATACAGAACGTAAGAGGGACATAGGAAAACAATTAATAACCAGCACATACGACATACTGAAAATATAAGAGGGACATAGGAAAACAATGCATAACCAGCTCATACTACATACTGAACGTAAGAGGGACATAGGAAAACAATTAATAACCAGCTCATACGACATACTGAACGTAAGAGGGACATAGGAAAACAATGCATAACCAGCTCATACTACATACTGAACGTAAGAAGGACATAGGAGAACAATGCATAACCAGCTCATACGACATACTGAACGTAAGAGGGACATAGGAGAACAATGCATAACCAGCTCATACTACATACTGAACGTAAAAGGGACATAGGAGAACAATGCATAACCAGGTCATACGACATACTGAACGTAAGAGGGACATAGGAAAACAGTTAATAACCAGCTCATACGACATACTGAACGTAAGAGGGACATAGGAAAACAGTTAATAACCAGCTCATACGACATACTGAACATAAGAGGGACATAGGAAAACTATGCATAACCAGCTCATACTACATACTGAACGTAAGAGGGACATAGGAGAACAATGCATAACCAGCTCATACGACATACTGAACGTAAGAGGGACATAGGAGAACAATGCATAACCAGCTCATACGACATACTGAACGTAAGAGGGACATAGGAAAACAATTAATAACCAGCTCATACGACATACTGAACGTAAGAGGGACATAGGAGAACAATGCATAACCAGCTCATACGACATACTGAACGTAAGAGGGACATAGGAAAACAATTAATAACCAGCTCATACGACATACTGAACGTAAGAGGGACATAGGAGAACAATGCATAACCAGCTCATACGACATACTGAACGTAAGAGGGACATAGGAGAACAATGCATAACCAGCTCATACGACATACTGAACGTAAGAGGGACATAGGAGAACAATGCATAACCAGCTCATACGACATACTGAACGTAAGAGGGACAGAAAAAACAATTAATAACCAGCTCATACGACATACTGAACGTAAGAGGGACATAGGAGAACAATGCATAACCAGCTCATACGACATACTGAACGTAAGAGGACATAGGAAAACAATTAATAACCAGCTCATACGACATACTGAACGTAAGAGGGACATAGGAGAACAATGCATAACCAGCTCATACGACATACTGAACGTAAGAGGGACATAGGAGAACAATGCATAACCAGCTCATACGACATACTGAACGTAAGAGGGACATAGGAGAACAATGCATAACCAGCTCATACGACATACTGAACGTAAGAGGGACATAGGAAAACAATTAATAACCAGCTCATACGACATACTGAACATAAGAGGGACATAGGAAAACAATTAATAACCAGCTCATACGACATACTGAACGTAAGAGGGATATAGGAGAACAATGCATAACCAGCTCATACGACATACTGAACGTAAGAGTGACATAGGAGAAAAATGCATAACCAGCTCATACGACATACTGAACGTAAGAGGGACATAGGAGAACAATGCATAACCAGCTCATACGACATACTGAACGTAAGAGGGACATAGGAAAACAATTAATAACCAGCTCATACGACATACTGAACGTAAGAGGGACATAGGAAAACAATTAATAACCAGCTCATACGACATACTGAACGTAAGAGGGACATAGGAGAACAATGCATAACCAGCTCATACGACATACAGAACGTAAGAGGGACATAGGAAAACAATTAATAACCAGCACATACGACATACTGAACATAAGAGGGACATAGGAAAACAATGCATAACCAGCTCATACTACATACTGAACGTAAGAGGGACATAGGAAAACAATTAATAACCAGCTCATACGACATACTGAACGTAAGAGGGACATAGGAAAACAATGCATAACCAGCTCATACTACATACTGAACGTAAGAGGGACATAGGAGAACAATGCATAACCAGCTCATACGACATACTGAACGTAAGAGGGACATAGGAGAACAATGCATAACCAGCTCATACTACATACTGAACGTAAAAGGGACATAGGAGAACAATGCATAACCAGCTCATACGACATACTGAACGTAAGAGGGATATAGGAGAACAATGCATAACCAGCTCATAGGACATTCTGAACGTAAGAGGGACATAGAAAAACAAAGCATAACCAGCTCATAGGATATTCTGAATATACGAGGGACATAGGAGAACAATGCATAACCAGCTCATACGACATACTGAACGTAAGAGGGACATAGGAGAACAATGCATAACCAGCTCATACGACATACTGAACGTAAGAGGGACATAGGAAAACAATTAATAACCAGCTCATACAACATACTGAACATAAGAGGGACATAGGAAAACAACGCCTAACCAGCTCATAGGACATACTGAACGTAAGAGGGACATAGGAAAACAATGCATAACCAGCTCATAGGACATTCTGAATATAAGTGGGACATAGGAAAACAATGCATAACCAGCTCATACGACATACTGAACGTAAGAGGGACATAGGAGAACAATGCATAACCAGCTCATACGACATACTGAACGTAAGAGGGACATAGGAAAACAATTAATAACCAGCTCATACAACATACTGAACATAAGAGGGACATAGGAAAACAACGCCTAACCAGCTCATAGGACATACTGAACGTAAGAGGGACATAGGAGAACAATGCATAACCAGCTCATGGGACATACTGAAAGTTTTTCAGTGTGTTAATGCGCCGTTACAATTTTTGTAAGCTTTCCTGGTGTAACTTCCATCACAGACAATATCCCTCGGACATCTAATCGACAGTCGAGACAATAGTGTCTTGGCGCGATGAAAATCTGATGCCATCACGGATGACGCAATATTTTTCAAGGCCAAACAAATTTCATCATACACCCCGAAAATAGATTCATATAACTGCACACCACTTCAAACGACCCAATCTGAGAAAAATAGAAATCGATTAAGCCCTGTCACCCTAGTGGGTTTAAAACTGGCTATATAGAGCAAAAAAGGAAACATAAGCGATTGTTTCAATTAATTTGAACGAGTGGGTAAATTCAGAAATTATTCAAACTTTGAATGTCGGCGTTCCCATCTCAGTCGATGGTATTTTTTGTTTCAGTATCGCGTAGTAAACTCTGAGAAGAGGTAAGAAACATACATCAAAATCAACTGTCTAAACCAAGTGACATTAAATATAAAGGTTCCAAATATGCGTTACTAATATCTTTTAGGATACTGGAGTTATAGAGTTATGAGTTATTGTTATTTGGTGGTTGTGATTTCAATTCCTGAATCAGGTCGTAAATCTGGAAATTTTTAGCAGGAATGAACAATAACTGCTATCACAGGGATCACATAATACGATAATTAATAGATATCCATATCAATTTGGTTTGATTTTTTTCGGCTTATCAACTCTGGGTTATTTATTGCTGAAATGTAATGTTCTTTTCTAAACAAACCTTTGTATCGAAAAAGTATTTTTTATTTTAAATAATAAAATAGCTGTTAGATATGTTTATTTTTCTTTTCAAGTATATTTTTGAAATCAGGTTAATTTCTCTCGAAAACTGTAATATGCAAATTGAATCAGCATTTTAGCGGATGAATTAAAATTGCAGCAGTTTGTCAGTATGGATGGCTCCTGGATAATCCACATGACGGAGGATTTCCTTTTTTATGATATACAAATGGATCATGGCAGTGTATCTAACATGAAGTCTGGATATAATCAGTTCTTATCTTCTAGTTTTGTATTCCTGATGCCATTCTCCTACAGTTTGTTTAATTTTGTACAGTTTATTGCTTCGGCAAGAATTCCATGGATTCCATAGATTCTGTCACTTCTTTTTAATTGGGTCGGTGCATATAATTAATTTAATATTCCTACTTGAATTTACGATGTCGATGACCAAGTCTGTAACTACTATCAATTCGGTACTAAATATGGAAACTTTGTCTGGATTTACTTTCATTAACTTTTGTCTCAGATGGCTTGCACTTCCAAGTTTATCATCTTTAAATTCGTCTGTATAACTGCACGGGTGATCTGCATAGTCTTTTTTTTTTTGTTTTTTTGTTGTTTTTTTTTATTGAGAGCAATTAATTATTCATGAGACCTGATAGGATTAGTTTTGGACATTTAGAACTCACTAAGATTTAATACGACGCTCGGTTGTTTTATCATCCAGGAAGGTGTTTTAGGGTTAATGGACACTTCGACTTGTACTGTATTTATTTGAGTTTTCTCAATTACATTTTTCATAAGGATAACATATTGTTTGATAGCGTTTTCATATCTACTAAACAGCTCAGTATATTGTGGATAAAATGTGCATTTATATATAGGATTTAATGGGTGGATTGACAGTTTAATGTAATTTAATTTTCCGTCGTATTACTAAAGGGGGGGTCCACGCGCTTCTATGTATAGTATTTCCACTATTGATGTAGTGAAAGCGCCTTGGGCTATTCTTGATCCTTGATGATGAATTGGGTTGAGTTCTTTTATGTAGCTTTTCCTAGTTTCGCCGTATATGAAGCAACCCTAATCAAGTTTTGATTTAAGGAATCAGCGATATATTTTGAGTAATGACTCTTTGCTTGCTCCACACTCGGTGGGCAATAATACTAAGGTGCAGAATTTTCTAGCATTTGGATCTTACATTTTTTTTATATGGGATATCAATGTTACTTTCTTATAAAATATAATACTTAGGTATTTGTATTGTTATACTACTGGAATTATGTTATGATTCAGTTTTAATATTGGGTCGTTATACATTTTCGAAGCTGGCAGAAGTGCATACATTTCATTCTTTCTTTAGATAATTTAAAACCATTCATTTTAGTCCATTTATTGAGACATCGCTGGAGCTGAAAATCCCTAATATTCTTATATTTTGATCTATAGTATAGATCAATAAGTCATTCACATAAAGCGTACAATTTGTTCCTGTATTTATGTTTTTGACAATATTCCTTCTATTACTGAACAGGATAACAGATATAATGCTCAACTATGAAACAACTTGTTCCTTGTATTTTGGAGTGGACATGGTATCGTATCATCTTAAAATGTCTCTCTTTCAAAAAGATACAGATAAAAGACAGCATTCTACCTTTTAGGTCTAGATCTTATGGGTCTCTTTTTATGTGAAACTTCCAGGTTGTATCATAAGACTTTTGCAAATGAAAGAACACTGTCGTTAAGTCTTCTTTTTATGAAAGCTTCTCGTATGACAGTTTCCAGACGAATTAGATATAAATAGGGCTTCTTTTGTTTCTTCTGCCGGGAATTTTGTTATGAGGTTATTCATTTTCACTTACATTATGAATCATCCTTTCGAGTGTCTTACAGATATAGCTAGTGAGTTTTATTGGTTAGTAATTTATTGTGTCTGCATCGTCTTTGCCTGTTTTGGATATTGGTAGAAATGTAGTTTGCTTCTAACATTTGGGAATGTCGTTGCTGATCCATATATGGTTGACATATTTGAGAAGATAGTCTAATGATAGTTGAGTAAAATGTTTTAGGAATTGTTAATGTATTTCATCCGGTCCCATGGCGGTGTCGTTGGCTTTTTTTTTTAGCATTTCTTGTAGTTCTAGTTTTGAAAATGGTTGGTTGTAATATTCATTGTATTTTTTTAAATTAAAGTTATTTTTCTTTTCTTGGCTCTGTTTGACGGTTTGGAATGTTTTGCAGTGATTTTTGATGAAGTTTCTGAAAATGTTTCAGCTATGAGGTATGCTATGAGGTCTGCTATGTCTTTCTTGTTGATTATCTTTGTATACTTATAGGAAAAGATTGTTTTGAATAGTTTTTGCTGCTTTGTTTCATGTATCATTTCCCAAACATTTTGGGGTTTGGTGCTTGGGTATATTTTCTATACAAAAACTCTCCAAGATTTCCGTTTGAATTCTTTGAGATTTTTACGGGCTATGGCTCTTTTGTATTCAGTTAGGTTTTCACTGGTAGTGTTTTTTTTTTAATTTTCGTAAGTTGGCTCAGCGTATAGGAATTCCTTTCTTGAAATCATCATCGAACCATATTTTAGTACGTTTTCAGGTGCAGTATCTTTTTTCTGCTTACATTGATTAATGAGAGTAGGTTATCAGTAAAAAGTGTATTAGTTCTTCCTTATTTACTTTTATTTTTGGTATCAATTTGAGTTTGTTTCCGAATTCTGCCCAGTTAGTTTTTTAACGAGGTTTTATCATTTAGATTAGGGGTTGGGTTTTCTAGCAAAATTGGGAAGTGAGCATTTCAACATGTATCCATTATAAGTTGACCAAGCATGATCCATGTATATATCCTAGATTTGCAGATTGTTAAGTCTATAGCTGAGTATGTTCCTGTTACTTGATGTATTTGTTTTGTTATTTAGGAGGCATAGCTGCCTTTTATTTAATAATGTCTCTATGATTTTCCTTTAATTATTGTTTTTTTACTCCTCCATATGATGTTATGTTTGTTAAATTAACCCATTATATGAAATAGTTTTTTAGTCCCTGTATTAATTCATATAATTCCGTTTCATTATGGTTTTCATCGGTAGGTGTGTATATGTAGCAGAATGAAATACTTTTCCGAAGGGTAGTTGTTATTGCTAAGGTCTACAAGTTTGCATTCAGTATTACTTCACTGTATAGTACTGTTAATGAATATTGATAAACCGCCTGAGGCTCTATCAGTTTGTTTCATAAAATTGTAGGGTAAGTACTCTTTTATGTTGAAAGAGTTGTTTTCTTTCAGGGGAGTTTTCTGTAACCATCTAATTTCTGGACAGAACGTCTTCGTGAAGATAGTTCATTCGTTGATATTAGTTTGGGCAGTTCTTATGTTCCATTGTATTATTTTATTTCATTGTTTTTATATTTTGCTTACTTGTATATGAATAAGGCTGTTTTGTTAATGGAACATTTTATGCATAGGATTGTTTTTGGAAAATGCCTAAAAGGTCTTTGTCCACTTTTCCTAGAGTTACAATTCTATTTTTTTATTTCAAGAGTATTTTTTTATTTCAAGAGTATTTTTTTATTTCAAGAGTATTTTTTTTATTTCAAGAGTATTTTTTTATTTCAAGAGTATTTTTTTATTTCAAGAGTATTTTTGTTTTGTATTTGTTGACATTTTGGTATTTTTATATTTTCTTACTGAGAATTCGATCTCGAGTTTTTTTTTGGGGGGGGGGAGTTTTCTTCAGTCGGAGTTAGGGTGCGGATTGAAGATCTTTGTTTTAAATCATTTTTGTTCTGTGACATTTGGATAACCTGCGGGGAAAAGTGTCTCTATTAACATTTATATCAAACAGGAAGAGGAAAATAGCTCGAAATAACAAAAATATATTAACTTAGTCTCTCCTCTCTCTCACTATATATATATATATATATATATATATATATATACAGGCAGCATATGATGTGGCAGCATCACCGGCAAATTTGAAGAGATGGGGAGTGCAGGAGTAGCCCTCATGCCGGTTGTGTGGTGCTTATGGAAACCGGCTCCACATACTGTCTGCCTGTCCAAAGGCGCTACAGAATGGCTGGTACACCTGCCAGTGGAGATCATTGCATCTGGTCTGAGACCAGATCTGGTTTGAGTTGATATTGAGAAGCAACATCTGTTGCTTGGCGAACTGACAGCAGCATGGGAAGAAGGCATTGAAGAGGCGCATGAAAGAAAGTAGCTTCGGTATGAGGAACTGGTGGCTGAAGCTCCTGAGAGACGATATGGCTGCACCCTGGTGCCATTTGATGTTGGCTGTAGAGGAATTCTTGCTGCCTCTTTAAAGAGATTCCTCAACTGTACTGGGAACCAAAAGCCGGATAAGGTGATAAAGACTAGTGGCGAAAAACCGGTGGAAGGCAGTGTATTGATTACCCAAAAATTCTTATCGAGTCGCATCCAATTAACAGAGACCAGTTGCAACGTGACATCATTCTGAAGATTGCAGCTGGTCTGGAGCACTTGATGTGTACTTGTGTTCAGTATATATATATATATATATATATATATATATATATATATATATATATATGCGTGTATTTCGACATGTTTTCATTAAGACAGGTTTCGTTAAATAATTTAGACACATTCTGTCTACTTAGTTTCGATAAGATCCTTTCATATTCGCGAATACGCTTTTTTGAGCGAGTACTTTCGACATAGCATAATGTCATCATCAAGATATTTTAAATATGAAGTATTTAGTGTACATTGTTGTACCATCAATACTAAATACTAACTCTATATATATATACTCGGAATAAATGTAATATGGTGTTTTCCTCTCGTCTCTTAACAACCTTAAAAAGCTTATTCGCGAATATGAAGTGATCTTATCGAAAATAAGTAGACATAACGTGTCTAAATTATTTAACGAAACCTATCTGTATATATATATATATATATATATATATATATATATATATATTATGAAATGGACAAAGTCCGTCAATTATTTTAAGACATTTTTATGTTTTTATATTCTTTTTATAGATAAAAATATCGGCTTACATTTGATACGCCATGAGCAGATATGAATGTACGTGAGAGATTCATGGAAAACTGAAGCTTAAATACAGTAAATTCGAACTTGCTAACCGAACGCTCCTCTGTGGACAAATTGGTAGAGGCACGTCAAGCTAAATGACGGTTCCATATGGGATAGAGTTTCGAATCTTGTCGGAGGACGAATATTTTCTGTGAAAATTTCTCGGACATACAGGCCGGTAAATGTTTAATACTGTTTATTATAAACAGAGCATTTACTTAAATATTTGTATCTATAAAAGAATTTATAAACATAAAAATGTCTTAAAATAATTGTCGGACTTTGTCCATTTCATAATATATATATATATATATATATATATATATATATATATATATATATATATATACCTGTTTGTGTGAGCATATATATATATATATATATAGAGAGAGAGAGAGATATGAAATCAATATATTTTTCTGGCATTTTTATAAGAACTTTCTCCTCTAGACATATTTTTCATTGAATCATCTCACCTCTGTTCAGTGTTCAGATTGTTTTTTAACACGGAATTTCATTTTCGACTTTTTCTTAAATTACTCGTTTTCATTATATACCTGTTACAGACATATTTGAAGAAATAGAAGAAAACATATAAGGAAAGTCATATTTTACGACAGATACTTTTTTTTATTCTTTTCACCATTATTCTAGCGTTACTCTTCAATAAGATAAATCGCATGAAACATTGTCCGTTGACATATTTCCCGTCCAACTGCTTGCGCTGTTCATTGGCGGAAATTAATGCCACATTCTTTTTGAATGAGCATTTTTTCCCGTTGCATTTCTCTGTCTGAGACGTCTACGTACAGTAAACCAACCTTTGTTCTATTTACATCTTCAACACGTGACCTGCTTCTCTTTTGGAACATGGCTTACGTTTATGCGACGTTAGCGTTCTTGTGGACAGCAGTGTCAGTAATGAAGTTGCTGCAGCCAAACCGATCATTATGTAGACATAGCACAAATGGAAGAGCATTCAATTTGGTGTAAATAACAGCAAAAGATAACACAGTGTTAGATACTTCATAATAGAATGAATGGGACTAGATATAGTACTAAATGAAAACAAGACGAGAATGTCTTTAGACATGGACAGCAAAACAAGAACAGCCTAGAAGCGTAAGGTGAATAAAGATATCAGTTTTAAATTCCCTGAAGAATACACGAGTCAGTAAACACCTGAAGAAAATCTGTAGGTTACAATGGCCGAAATACAGTGATAATAAAAACAAAATTGACGATATACTCTCAGAATGTAAATGATGTAAATTATTTTTCTTTCTTTTTATATGCCAGGTTCCTTCAGGACGTAGGCTATCATGGCTCTCCACTTCATCCTATCTCTTGTATCTCTCAATAGGTTTTCTCCTTTTACTACTTCCTTACTTCCCACAGGCCCTGTTCTGCCATCCACTTGCTTAAGCCCGCTAGGTTTGCCACGCGTTGTTTTCCTTTGTCTCTCCTTCCTTCTATTCGACCTGAGAGTATCAGATTCTCCAAGCCATTATTTTTTCATTATGTGTCCCAGAAATTTCAGCTGCATTTTCCTGATGTTAAGTATAAGTTTCTTCCTTGTCTGCTTCCTCCCCAAAACCTCATCGTTCCTCACACGCTCTGTCGACGATATCCTTATCATCCTTCAGTAGAAGCATACCTCCTGTCATCTACTTGTGAGTATCAGATTCTCCAAACCCTCCTTTCCCATTATATGTCCCAGAAATTTCAGCTTCCTCTTTCTGATGTTAAGTATGTTTCCTCCTTGTTTGCATTCTCTCCAAAACCTCATCGTTACTAACATGCTCGGTCCATAAGAACTCTCTGAGTCAACGGCCAGCTAACAAGAAGTGGTATCTCCATAAACCATTGTGGAGAAGGCAACGGGAAAAAAACTCCTCTATTAGTCCCAAGATATAGTATTGTTAATAATACCGAATGATGTAAATAGCGAATCTATTTTATATTTAACTTATTTTTCGTTATTAATAGGCATGGAATCAAACACTGGTTATATTGAAATTATTAGCATAGCTTACTCTTTGAAAATTTGAATATATTCCATTAAAAAAGATAAAAATGATGTTTTAAATATCATTTTATTTACGATAACGTCTGATTTAATAACTTGAGAAAATTAGATATTTTGCTTTTCAACCAGTTATGTGCTAAAGAATATTAATGCTTAATGGTATAATGCAAGAAACAGAAACATTCCAAGATGCAAACTAGGAACTGAAGGCACCTAAATCAAGCAAGTACAAAAATTTTAATATTTAAGACATGTTTTAAAAGTTGACGGAAAATGTGACACCAAAATACGAAGATGCAATTAAATAGCGAAAGGTGCCTTTAAAATGCTAAGCAAATCATTACGAAACAGAAAAATTTCGTTACAAGCCAAAATTTGCTGGCAACAAATCTGGGCTAAAAAAGAGATATTTACATATGTGCAGTTTTGGTTTTGTAACTAAATTAAAAATATAAGGATCTATCAAAATTGAAAAAAAAATAAAGTGTAGTCGACACACTGAAATCAACATCAGAGGCATATACATTACAGACTTGAACAAACAGCTATTTCTCTCTCAGATTAGGATACATTTTACTCTTTATAAATGAAATGGAAACTGAATTCAGGTCTTTTAAACAAGCAGTGACAATCTAAATCAAGTCGATGTTTTTATGCATATCTGGACCATGACTGAACTCATAAATAACATGTTTAAATTGAAATGGCGTGGACAGACCTTGTCAATATTAATACCATCTGAAAGCTGACAATTAAAAGTAGACTTAAAAGTTCGACTTAATGTGTAAGCAGTAGAAACAATCTACTTATATGGTTAGTTAAATTAGTTGAATTCGATAGTAGGTATACTCGACGGTTGAAAGCAGCGTTTTAAATATCATCTGGAGACAGCATGCAACTTCTATTGGAACCTACCAAATATTATACGCAAGATCTGAGAGAAGCAAATGTGGTCTATTGACCTTTATCGATCAACTCATATATAACACTGGAATCAGAAAGTAAGACTTGACTTAAGCTATGGATGACAAATGTGGCTGGAAATAAATGGTCAGAAGTAATCGATTGAATCGATATTATTGAGCAAGTAAGTAACAAACAGGTTAGTCCAATGGGGATAAGAGAAACTGAAATTGAAAAACCAGTTTGAATAGCGGATGAGCAGTTTGCATAGTTTTACAACATTTTAATACCTTTAGGAATCTAAATCTTCAAAACCACTCGGTTCTACACCATATATAATGATAAAAGGCCTTATCATTTTTATGTCACGATGGAGACACGTAAGGATATCGGGCAAGTGGGCACACTGATAAGCTTTCATAGATAAATAAAAATTATGTTTCAAATATTTTGTTTATGATAACATCTGATTTAATTACTTGAGAAAATTAGATATTTTCCTTTTTAATCGGTTATATGCTAAAGAATATTAATGCTTAATGGGATAATGCAAGAATCAGAAACATTCTAAGATACGAACAACGAACTGAATGCACCTAAATCAAGCAAGTACAACAATTTTAATATTTAAGAAATGTTTTAAAAGTTGACGGAAAATGTGACACCGAAATACGAAGATACAATTGAACAGCGAAAGATGCCTTACAGAAACTAAGCAAATCATTATGAAACAGTAAAATTTCGTTAGAAATCAAACTATATCAGTAATATCAAACAGAAACAGAGGTTTGTGGTAATATTACATAGAAACACCGATTCTCGTACGATCACCGAAGTTAAGCAACGTTTCGATGTGAGGATGATGTAATGGATAACACCTGGAATCTGGAAGTCAGAGTTCGAATTCCAGTTGAGTTCGTTATATTGACTTACTTGCAAATACCTCTTGGAAAAAGGTATGAATCCACGTCTTCTTCCCCACTGTTATGTGTTAAGTAGCCTTACTTTTAGCAGTAAATCATCATTATCTCAAAAATTAATCATACATTCTAAAAATAGTTCTGGCTTTAAATAACCTGCAAAAGGTTGACACGCCGTAACAAACAAATCAATCAATCAATCAAAGATTAACAGATGTAACTATGACATTCTCATCTATACCAGATATGGAAACCCATACGAGCCATTATTCATTTCTTTGTGTAACGGTTATCAGCACGGTAAGTCGATTCGACAAACCAAGTTCAAATTTGCGCTTCGTTATTTTTTTATACAAAGACATGAATACATTTATTCTTATCCCGCCGAAATATAGGTTAAACAGTAGAGTAGACTGTATGGCAGTATAAAGAAAACCCTGACTACTAACTATAAAGAATGCAACAAGAAATACCTCTATTGACTTTCCAAAGGAAGTCATGGCATTTTTAAAAAGGCTCTGTGGAGATCTATGTTTGCCACTGACCTGAATGTACAATTATTTTTGTAAAAGTTACTGTTCTAAATTCTGGACTTAATAAATTTATGTAACATGTATAACAAAAACAAAAACAAAATGTTTACTTATTTTTTCAATTACAAATGTTTTAATTCGAAAGATATCAAAAATAGGAAAAAGCGTATGAACTCCAAAATATTAATTTAATTTTGTAAAATATAATATAAAATTTAATATTAAATTTCAATATATATTCGTAAAAACGTCTTTTTTTGTGTCGGCAGTTATTGGAAGATAAAAATCTACGAATGCGAAATAAATGACATTTTGCACAATTTTAGCAACAACAAAGATGAGGACAATAGTCCGCATGTAATTAGTGTAAATAAGGATCACTCCTTATGCTAGAAAATTATATAGAAAATTATATTTTGTTGACAAATTGAAAGAAAATCTCTTTACAAATCAATGACAATAAGCGTTTGTTTTTTAATCACTTATTCAATCATCCTATCAGTTTCTTTCTGGTTTTCTTGCATTTGTTTTTATAATAGCCAATCTCTCTTTGTCTTGCTTTGACTGTAAAAGCTTTCAAAATGACCATCTTAATGAAATCACAAGATAAATCCTTAACGATACATATTATACAACATTATTAGGTGTGAAAATTTAGCAACGCCCTATCTGTTTAAACTGTCGACAATATAAATCTATATTGCTTTAAATGAATAAAAGAAGGCGATGGTAATATTTGTTTACACCTAACGTGAAGATCGGCGAAACGGAAAATCTTTGCATTGATCTGAATAAAAAGTCGTTGATCCCCTAGAAAAGAACAACCTCATCAGCGTCGAGGGGTTTCGATTGTCCAATCCACTACCAACATCCTATCATCACTCACAGAATCAGTGAGGATTCTGTTGACAAACATAACCCGAGGAGCATAGCATTAAATATCTCGAAGGCGTTTGATAGAGTGTGGCACAAAGCTTTATAACACAAGCTCTCCTGCTATGTAATTACAGGACGGGTCTTCGTGATCATAAAATCCTTCATAACAGGTTGGTCCATGAGGGTAGATATTAATGGCCAGTCCTCCGCAGACCTAGCGGTTTAAGATGGCGTCCATCAGTGATCACTCATCTGACCAATCCTCTTTTTGATTTACATAAGTGATCTCCATAAGAATATACAGAGATCATTTGTAAACATCTATGTCGAGGATACGACTATATACGGACGAACCTCTAAAGTTCTTGAAAATTTGAGAGATTAGCGATTGATCTATTCCGAATTTGCACAAACTGCCCAGAAGAGTAAAAACTGGCTGGTTACACTCAATGCCACGAAGACCAAGATAGTTACAAATCCGACATCACCGATCAGACACCGAACTACCAGCAATCACGACGAACGTATGTCCTCTCAGGGAAGCACCGTGCTTTGAAATGCTATTTCACCTCAGTCTTGCACCTGATCTAAAGTGGAACACGTACAAACAATACATTGCTAACGATGCAGGTAAAATGGAAGGCTTCCTGTGTCGCTTCTGTAAGCACCTCACTCATCATGTTAACCTCTGCCTTTACAAGAGCCAGATCAGGCCAAAAATGGGGCATTGTTTTTTATAGAGTTCAAAAGCGTCTCCGATGCTTTGTGGGTGACGAATTATTCACCAGCCTCCAATCCGTCTCCGAGAGGCTGGGTGTGGCAAGCCTCTCGCAACACTATCGCTACTTCAACGGAAGGAGCCCGGACGAACTATATTCCATGTTCCCGCCAATTCAAACCTTCACGGTAAGGACACACAATGACAGATACATAGTAGAAAACCACCGACATCCCTTCCGTATTCCCTCGGTGAGAAGTAAGTTCCACTCTAACATTTTCTTTCCGCAAACCACTGCTCTGTGGAACCGACACCCAACAGGATGCTTCCCTGATCAGTACAATCATAACCTGTTCAAAACTAGGCTTAACCATTATCTTCTACTCCTATCCGCACAAATTGCCTCCTAATGTAACCCTCTGCCTCGAGTGGCACCGAGCCTTGTAAACAGTGAAGCTTACTGTAAAAAGAAATGTTTATTTTTTTATTTCCTAATACAAATCTATAATATGAGAAGTTAACGGGCTTCTTTTGCTAGAAACTTTGCAAGAAGATAAACATCATGTAACTAAAAGAAGAACAATAATTTATTCTATTAATTTGATTCCTATCTTTTCCTAAATAACATTTATTTATTTTTATTTTCTACGCCTTCAGTATACAGGCAATCATGTATCTTAACAGAATCCATTTCTTTCTTTATGAAATATTATGACGTCTTGTGTAAGATAGTTGGTGGCGTCTCCAATGTCATCCTCGTGGTTTTGAATTCAGATGTCATTCTCCTAAATTTGCTGTCACCCAAGGCTGGAGTCTGCCCTGATACTTAGCACATAGCTAGGGGGAGAAGAGATGCAACCATACCTTTTCAATGGACACTGCAGGACTTTGAACTAAATACGGCGATTCCATTTTTTGCGCCAATAAACGTTACACTATACGCTCTGAAAATTATGCTTACTAGCTAGTTTCCATTTCGGCATATCAAATAGTTTTAAATAAATTTATCTATTACAAGAAAAGAATTTGCTAGTCTATAGATTTCAGACATAAATTACAACTGCTTTATTAGTATTATTAAAAATATATCGTTTTATTTTTAATAGCTATAACAACTTAATTTTTAATATTTACGCTAGTAATCGGATTGGAAACTCTACAAAAATATCCCACTTATGCTTCTATAATGCGCGCGTGTATGTATGT
The DNA here is from genome assembly GCA_903632075.3 of Acanthosepion pharaonis. Lineage (NCBI taxonomy): Eukaryota > Metazoa > Mollusca > Cephalopoda > Sepiida > Sepiidae > Acanthosepion > Acanthosepion pharaonis. The sequence goes on from CAHIKZ030003683.1 coordinate 1,407,060, forward strand.
ATGTGTGTGTGCGTGTGTACGTGACAACGGTGATCGTTCCACTAAATTAGATTTAAAAGCGAGAACATTGCAAGTTCTGAACTGACACCTGCTGACCAGAAGCCTGAGTAATCCCCTTTACAGACACGTATCATTAGATAAATAATTTCCTCCATACGTTGCTCTGCAAACACATTAACTTAATCTAATATAATGTGATAATCTCTGCTTAAGCACTTACGGATCAAGACTTGGAAGGATCAGACGAAGTTGATCATGAAATAGCAAATCTGATCCGTTTAAACCTAGTGCTAAAATAAAATAGTTTAACGTGCAACGATCATTTACAAACAAACAAACACACACACTCACATATACATGTGTGTGTGTGTGTTTCTATTAAAGTTTTCTTGAAGAATATTTTTTTTTAAGACCCACCATATTCTTTATTTACGAATTTTTTATTTTAATTCCATAGACATGTGTCGAATTTCAAGGGAGAATTTGAATATAATTTTTCAGTATTTTCCGAGAGCATACAATTTCAAAGTACCTCATAAAATAATTTCTTGTCACAGAACAACTTTGTGTCTATATTTATATAGGAAAATACTGCTTAACATCAATAAAATTCACTATTTACATTATTCGGAGTATTGTCCTCATTTTTGTCGCCATATTTATTACAAAGTTTTGGCCGTTGTAGGCCTCAGCCTTCTTCTTATAATAGCTCATCTCAGAAATATAGACAGATACTGAATGAATAAAATTGTATTCAGTTGAGGAACTATGGTAATATTTATATTTCACAATAAATAATTAATAAGACGCTGATAACTAACATAAAATGCAACGCATAAACATAGAAACAAGCCTTTCAGCACAAAAGAAAACTATTTAATAATGACTCATGAGAAGTCAGAAAAAATAATTATGTGCACATTCTCCCTGGAAAACAGTAAAATGACTCGAAAAACTTATCCATATTCTCGGCAAAATTTAACAAACTTACTTTTTAAAAATGTTCTGTTTAAAGGAATATTTTTTATCTTTAAACCGTTCTAACTGTATATTCCTCTGCAGTTTCCGTTTTTTTTAAACAAAAACAAGTTTTTTTTAATAATTTTAATAGCACTCAACCATATGAAACCGTATATATATATATATATATATATATATATATATATATATATATATATATATATATATATAAATTAAATTAACGAAAATTTGTATATAAATAGTTGCCAATTTTACGATGAACGTATATTAATAGCTAAATAAACTTCACTTGGAAAATGAAAACAATAATTACCGTAATTTCTCATGTATAATACGCCTTCATCCATAATACGCACATATAAAACTGTACTGAAAATGTGGGAAAATGTTTCTACTCATGCATAACATGCATCACTTGTTCAGTAATCAAATCCTATAAATTCTACTTCTCCAATTTTATTACGTCCAGTGTTTCCTACTGTTATTTAAAAATGGCTTTAAACATAGAATAATTTAATTCTAATTTAGTTTTATGATAATTCTTATTTTACTTTACATTTGTAAGTATTGCATTTACATAGGATTGTATTTGATATTTTTATGGAGTCGCAATCACCGAATGTTAATATCAAATTGTTTGTAGTGAGTAGTCATTTCGCAACTGAAATCGACCTATGAAACGGCAATTTTTAAAGATTTTTTGTAGATGTGCATAATACGCACCCCTAATTTGGCTTATTATTTTTTAGATAAAATGCGTATTATACATGGGAAATTACGGTAATCTGAAAAAAAAAGTATTCCGCTTGAAAGAAACCCCTTTTTTATTTATAAGTACAGTTAATCCTCGTCTTGTTTGAATATAATTTTTGTTCTTTTGTAATATTCACATATATATTTATCAATATTTTTTCATTCTAATATCTTACATAATAAATATTGCATGGCTTTGCATATGTTTTGCAATTCTGTAAATGTAAAAGGATGCTTGTAAATCTAATAACTAAATAGTGTTCAGCATTATATAATATTCTAAAGCAAAAAAAACAACAAAAAAAAACATGTGTAAATCTTGTTTAATATGTTTGGGTTTTTATAAATTTGAAATATGTAAATGTATTTTTAAAGCAATAAGAATCAGCGTGTGTCTATACAGTAATAGTGGTGTTAAATGTAAACGATTTTGACACCCCTCTTGTCGGGGTAAGATTGTTAAATATTATCGAAATTTTGTTGGGTCTCAATCAAAGCTACATAACAACTGCTTTCTATAATACATACATACATACACACAAACATATATATATACATATATATATATATATATATATATATATATATATATATATATATATATATATATATATATATATATATATATATATATTATATATATATATATATATACATATATATATATATATATATATATATATATATATATATATATATATATATATATATATATATATATATATATGAAAATGCTATGAAAGACAAATAATAATAATAAATGAACACTAAAGCGGCGACAAATGTTTCATGCTTGAAAACAATGCTCAGACTTTGGCATGAATATTGTGTTCAACCATAAAACTAACGAATGTTTGCATTCAAGCAAAAACACACTGTCGTCACTCGTTCTTTTCTCACTGGCCATTATTATACCTGTATATACATATGCTCTATCTCTGAAATTGAGTGTTTTTACCTATAAATATTGGATAAAACTTAAACTATATTTCAACTTATATATATATATATATATATATATATATATATATATATATACACACACATATATATATATATATATATATATATATATATGTGTGTGTGTGTGTGTGTGTGTGTTTGTGCGTGTGTATTTGTGCGTTTGTGCGTGTGTATGTGTGCTTTTGTGTGTGTGTATGTGTGCATCTGTGTTAGCTTGCTTTCATTGATATTTGCACATAACGTTTATCCTTTCGTTGGAGCCTGTTCGCTAAGAGATCAGTTTTACACCTAAGTGGAATTAAGTGAGTCGTCTTAAGATGCTGGCATTGGTTGTTCACATGATCGCGGGAATCACCAGATTATTATTGAAGGTGATAGTAAGAGGAAGGAACGAAAAATCAATGGCTTCTCAGATCGCTTATTCCCCCCTCTCTCTCTGTCTCCCTCCCCTTCTCTCTCTTTCATTCACTCATTGTTTCATTGTTGGTTAGCGTTGCCCATATATATAATAATTCCCTTATTTTTGGTACGATGCGTTCAATCTGAGCTTAGAGAAGCGATGCGAGTAGTAAGACTTAATGATTGTCGCTTTGTCATTCACCTGCAGATACCAAATAAAGGGATGTCTGTTCATCCCGAGCAGCTTTTTTAATGCCACCTTGTCATAATGAGTGACTTTCATCGTGGGCCCTGATAATTTTTTTAAATTAGTCTGAAGTTGACCCAAGGAAAATAGGTCGGAATTTATATTTTATTTTATTCCACTGGCGTGAAAATATAACAATACAAACTGCTTTACTTTAATTTTTAAAGGCAAATTATAAATTATATTTTAATATTGAAACTTTTTTGTTTTATTTTATGGGGTTAGAAAATATTTTGTTTTTTTCATTGATCTTTCATTAAGATCAGTATAATTATGCATTTAATTGAGTTACAATATAACAAAATTAATTAACAAAAAAAAAAGTTTTAGTTTTTGAAAACATTACTTTATCTGTCTTATATCGTCATCCTTCATCTACATTTCTCCTGTTAGTTATGTATACTTTATTAAACTATATTTCATTTACAGGCAATAATTAATATTTATATTTTCTATTATATTTTGTTTTTTTGTAAATAAATAAATGTATTTTCTCTTACATAGATTTTCTATTTGTGTTCATGTGTGTCTGAATTATGTTTTACGTCAAAAATCGTCTACAAGTAAGAAAATATGATAAACACTGATTTATTCTACCCAAATTTGGGAGTATGTCTCGGAGTCTAACTCTTCAACATTTCTGTGTATGATTATCTACACAAAGTAAAGTTCTGCTGCTTTGATCCATGAGCAAGAAGGTCATTCAATACCCATCTAGCTTGAGTTGCTCTTGAGCCCTTTATTAGGTACACAAATTTTTCTACCATTTATTTTTCTAAAGAGATAACTGAAATTCCATTAACACCTAATATAGAGGAAGGGCTTAGCCAATATAACCCTCACCGTTAGGGCTCGCAAAAAAAAACAATAATTCTCAAAAGCGAATTTAAGTCATTCTCAAACCGGTTAAAAACTGATTTTGCCTGACTTAGAGCAGCGCCACTTAACTTTTTAATGCATCGACTAGACGCCAAACATTCGGATTATTATTATTTTCATTGTTTCATTCAGGCTTATGTTAAAACGATCCCCTTATGGAACTGGTCCTAAAATTTAGAAGTTAGAAGTTTTAAAATTTATTTCATTTGTGCACCATTTTTAAAACCGAATGTGCAAGGGTGTATAACTTTAATATGTGATCCGGAGTGAAAAGATTTACACCCTTGCATATTCCATGTTAAAAATAGCACACAAATACAATGAAATTAAAGATGCAATGAAAGAAAAAAAAATTAGTAATTATAAAATTAATTTCTTATTGTTAAAAGAATTAAACTGGGGAATTATTTTTAGTTCAGCGCCGTTTTTAACATCGAGCAATCGCGTCGATGACATTTAAATTTTTACACTGGTGTAGGCTACAACATTCGATTATTTGTAGAGGAATGAATGTACATAAAATGTTTATATATAAAACACCAATCCCCGTAACAGAAAAATGCTTTTGTGCCAACAGTGCAACCAAGATTAGGAAATTTATATTTAACACATTTAACACTCAGTCACTCAATGTTAAAACGACGCACAAATAAAACTATATCATTCGAATTCATTTAAAGCAGCGAAGCATTTTTTGTCTTTATTTCTGTTTATCTTTCATTAATTATTGTGTTTTTTGTTCGCCGTTTTTCTTTTTTAACGGAGAGTGTGCGAGGGTAAAAAAATTAACAAAACAGGAACCACTTCCTCTACATTATGACCAAATCTATGCTAAGGAATAAGCAAATGAGTACGTTAGTTACCAAAACAAAGAAATTAAAAAAACTAAAAAATAAGCGACTTCTCAAAGGTTTAGCCTACCTGTTTTTTTATTTAAAAAATAGATCCAAAACAAACATTTAATATATCATTTATTTCATGCATTTATTTCATGCATATGCATGGATGAAGTCTCACGATAAACAGATACTAAAAGAAATCAAAGATAAATTCAGAATATTTACTTACTTAAATCATTAGTCCTTGTATTTCTAAGAATCAATCAAGTTAAATGTCTTGATTGATTATTCCCTTTCCTTAGGAAATGATCTTTCAAAAACCACAATTCAGTGAATGTTTTATCGGGCAAATTTCTAATTTTTGTGTTGAAAAGTCCGGTAAGTGAAATAAAAAATTCCGACTGCATGCTAGTTGCTTTGATTGTAAGCAATACCCTTTGCATTCTCTTAAAATGTTCGCTTCTGTTCAAAGTTGCTTCAAGATTTTTGTTGAATTCTTTGGAAATTTCAAGTACATTTGTTAGTATCTTGGACTCTTCATTCGTTTTCTTTATTGTGCTAGTATATTCACGTATGAGTTCATCGTCATCTTTGGAAGTAGTCAACACTAACAGGTTCCTTTCTATTTCATGTTCTTCACATAATTCTGCTGTTTTCTCTTCGTCAGTGCGGGAAATGATCTCCTGTATGCCTGTTCAGTATACTTTCTTAAAAGTCGTTTTGTTAGGAAAAGAAAATGCCCAGAGATTCGTCTTTAAACTTCCTTGGATTGTGTAAAGGTTTCCACATTTCTTATTACACCGATGCGTAAGTCTTTCATAGAGCCAAAAAATTGCCGACGATATTAATTTTATCCAATAAGAATTCTATAGAATATTTGCTTTGAGTAAATCCGTATCTTTAGCACAAGTAGCCTTCAAAATAATCTCTATTGGATGTTGAATTTCCAAAAGCAAATCGTGAGTTTTCCATTCATTTGGAGAATTTGGAATGAAGCTTTTTAGTTTTGGAAATCTCTCTATCATATGGAACGTGCTATTCCATCTGGTTCTTCAATCAAATATAAGTTTAGCTTTTCTGTTACCGAAGTTCCCTCGTACAAAATCTTGCAAAATTTAATTTTTTGTAGGTGATTTTCGGAAAATTTTGGAAATTTTTCTTACCTTATTTAAACCTTTGTTAAATTCAGGTTCTGACTGGGTGGGAAGCATTTCTATGAGCCAAATCTGTTTGAGAAATTATATCGTGTTGGCTTATTTCAGATTCATCATCACTATTGTCTGTTATAATGATCTCTCCACTTTTTTTTATCAGTCTCATTGGTCGGAGGCGATATTTTCAGTGTTTTATTAAATAAGTCTATCAGTGACAGATATATGCAATGTGCGATATATTTTTGGTGATCAGGTTTTATTTCCTTTCTAAACATCATCATCATAGCAGCACAATCGGTCGTTCAGCTAACAATGTGTTTATCCAAATCTAATCCAAATTCAAAAAGATATCCTCTGACAATTTTCTCAGTTCTCCTGCTATTAATATGACCCAACGACCAGTGGTAGTCTTTTGCATGAACATTTCTGTTCACATATCGCTTATTTTGAATTGATGTGTATTCAACCAATATCAATGAATATCGAATTCCCAGCGCTACTTCTTTTTCGAAATAATGAATAAGTTCTTCTTTCTTGGTTATGTAGTAATTGATTACCATGTTGCTGATTCCATTTGCAGATGTCGACGGTAATTTATCATATTTTTCCCTCTGATCATGAAGATTTGACTGTATAAAATGGCTTCTGGCGATTGAATTGAAAGAAAATCCATCCATGGCAGCTAACTTTGAAATCTCTTCTTCTATAGATTTCTTTGTTAGAAATTCTTCCCGTGTTCTTGCCATTTTAGCAGGAGGCTGGTTTACATCTTGATTTATGTCGATTTGATCATTTTTTTTAATGCATGATCAGAGACGTGGTGGATCCTCCAGAAGACTTCATAGTCGTTTCAGACTTCAGGCATTTAACTCCATCTTTGCTTTTCCAAACAAAAAAATCCATACAGTTGATTTTCTTTTATCGTGTTAGGGCCAATGAGAATGAAATAAAAGCCATAAAACCTATAACACTATAAAAATTATTGTAAAATAGACAGAAAATATAGTGTTGCTTCCTTGAAATAAATCTGGAACTAATTATCACATAGACTTAACGGGTAAAATCGTCTGACTTAAATCTAACACCGTTCACTTGGCCTGCTATGGATAAAGTCTGTAACCTTCAAATTCTAAGAGTTAGTGAGGGGTTAAGAAAGGAAGTGACTAGGCAAAGGTGTGAATTGTGCTTTCAAAATATCGTTTGATCCATAGACAGCTATATGAACATTTGCATACGCTTTTTAATATTCGTTTTTCTTCAATTGCAGAAATGAATGCACAGAAGTTAATGATAAAATGTGTAATAGTTGTGGCACCATTTACCAAGGCAAAAAGAAAAGAAAGGAAAGAGAGGAGGGAAAGAAAGGAAAAGAGAGGCGAGACCCAAACGTGGATGATAAGTAGGACACCCACGACTAGAGAACAATGGATAAGGATATTTTGATAAGTAACAAATGGCAAAAACTGTCATTACAATGGCAGAAAAATTCTAAGTGGATAAAGGAATCGTTGTGTTCTGGCGACGAGCTGTGTTATCGGGGATACATAAACAAACCGCTAATGCGGGAAAACAGCTGATTAAGCAAACCACAGACCGACTAGCAGAAAAGAAAATGCAATTGAAAATGTTATTTTGATAATTGACAAAAACAGGTGAACTACAGGGCTTTGGATAGATATGAAAAATTAATTGTGTGAAAAGCCGCACACGAGGTGGCGACTGACCGTTTTCTTTTGACAAGACATCTTTAGCTGCGATAATAAAACTATGTTATCAGAAATGTGCACCAAAGAATGGAAATGTTTTTTTTTTTCGAGGCGACGGACGATTGTGTTGTGTCAAATAGACCACCCATTCTGATAATTAGCGATAATCTGACTGACGAAGTCCAGGTGAGAACAAGAGTTATGACCATCACCGATCGCATTGTTCTTTTTTGAGGCCAGAGGAAATGAGAACTGCGATTAAAAGAAAGAAAAGGAAAAGAAAAAAATATTTTTTTTTTAAGCAAGATATTTTTTTTTCCTGAAAAAAAGCCCGCGGGATCGTACACGCCCGACTGGACATCATTGACCGAGTGGTGATCACGTGACGCAAGGAGGAAGCTGCCACCGTCCATTTAGAGGATGGGTATGAGAGGCTGCTACGAGGAAGTGGGGAGGGCAGTTCACGCCCCTCTGAAGTATGGTGAGAAGGTGGGAGTAAGAGAAGGCTCCCAAAAATGGAAAGAAGTGGAAAATTCCTAACCAAAAATAAGAGAAGTGGATATGTATTTAGAATTATCGAGGAACCCCTGGCGCCGACAAACCCACCCCGGTTTTGGTCGGCGTCCATATAAGCAAGCTCGCAGCGAGCGAAAATCAGTTCCAGCAGAGAGTTTCAGCAGAGAGTTCCAGAGTTGAGTTCGGGAGAGACAGTTCCCAGAGTCAGTCTCCAGTGCTCAGTTGAAGCAAGCCTCGCATCGACTGACCAAGATTCGCGCAATTTCCGGACTCATCTTCAATCCAAGAACAATTATTTTGAAAAGCGACTTAGATCCAGACCATCAAAATAAGTTTGTTTTTTTTTTCGACTTTCGCCCGAAGACACACCAAAAAAAACAATTTCTTAAAGAGCAAACAACTTGAAGTGTTAAAACTCGCCTAACGGAAAACAACGTGTCACAATCCATAGAACGGGTCGGGAGATAGACGCAGTCCTATGTATCCAACAACTAGACATAAAGTTTGTTATCCTTTTCTTTGATACCTTGAACTTTTGAGTTATCATTTTATTTCTTTGATACGTATTTGTGCGATACCACCCCCGCTTGGACCCAACTTGCATTGCGGCCCCAACGACTGATTGATTTCGTCTGCCTAAGATCGATTCACAACGTGAGTAGGCGGACTGGAGATCAACGCAGTTACTTTGGTAACCAGGCATTGGTAGCGAATTGGGAACGACGAGGCTGATATCGAATCTAACCAGATTCCCATCCGAATCACCAAAAGGTTAGAATGTCACATTTGGGTGCCGCGACCGATACCAAGCCAGTTGGTCGTCACAGGACGAGACAACACGACTGACGCGACAGGCGGACGTCACGTTTGGAGCGGCGACACCCGAACGAAGCAGCGAGGAGCGAGCGAAGGCTGTGTTCAGGGACGTCACATAGTTAATGTTGTCCCTGCTGAAATATATGAGGCCCATAAACCAGTGGGTTTTCAATGGCCTTTATTGCATGGTTTACCCACCAACCACTGGGATATTATACCATTAAGACCTATGTTGTCTATGATTGGCTCAGTGCATCATAGATTTGTCAAATGTTTGGTTAATATATTAAAATGAGATTGCACCAGTTTATTCCAAAAATAATTCGTTAATTTTGTAACTCTCATGCGAAATTATCTCTTAATGTGTTCATTTGATATCAGCAATCATTTTGCGTGTGTTACAATAAAAGAAACTATCAAAATATGTGCCGAGGCTTTGTATGAAATTCAAAAGAAAGAAATTGAAAGAAATGCATCCAGTCTTAACGTTGACGTGTGGAAAAGGGAACAATGCAGTTTTGCTTTTATGGATATGGTGGTAAGCGAGTCAAAATTGGCTTTTCTAATCAATGTTTTGAAAGATAACATTTATAGGATTGCACACATGTTGGGCTTCAAAAATTGAATTTGATGAAGACTTTGGTTCATCATGCCCCAATTATTTTTATTTTCTAAAATCAAATTAAATTCTGAAGATGAATTTATTGCAAAGTTATTAGTTGAAAATTGATACACATTTGAAATTGTGAAATCTCGCACTTATGTTAAAATTATACAATTTACTAAAGCCAAATTGTATGCACCTATTTGGGATTAGCTTGGATTGATGAAGTTTAACAGACGATTTACTTGATAAACCTCTCAAAATATACAAATTCTTCCAATTCATGCCTTGTTTTCTCTTCCCAATCTATATTAGAATCCATTCGTAAAGATGGTCTCCACTCTGCATCAGATTAGTTTTGTATTTACGATTATAAATGTCTGTACGGTTCTGAATAAATTGGCAATACTAATCCGGGACTGGAGGCGAGGATTGATCCGCACACAACATCTAAGATGTTTTGAATTCTGTATATTTTAAATGCGTTTTTATTTTTTTTATTTTGGTTTTGCAATTACTGGAAAACTTTTAAATGATTGGATTTGTCCCTCTTCACAGCAATCAACAGTGCACATTCAGCTTGCAGTTTGAGAGTACTTGAGACCTTATATATTATATCTAAACAAACTTCCTTCTGTAAACAGAAAGAATTGCTGCTGGATCTAAATGTAATTTGTCTCAGATTTGCATTACTGATAGTCTGGTAGCATTTTCCTTCCGCCATTTTAGTCATCCGGCATTTATTTATATGTTTTGTCCGCAATTTATCTCTGAAGAACGAGGAGCGATAACCAGTTTTCTTAATTTTTTTCGGTATATTTTTCATTCATCACGTTATGGTGAGTAATATTTCTTTCTTTTCCTTTCTCCTCTCGACTTTGTTTTCATTTATTTTTTAAATCATGTGAATATAAGCCGTTAACATATCTATTTATATAACTTTAATAAATTTCGCACACACACCACAGATTATTGATTTAAAATAATGACGTCTCATAATGTTGCTGCACTTCGCTGAGTGACAATGTCATACACTATGATTCTCCTAATTCATGACTTTTGGCACATCAGCTTGTATATAATTTCTAATTTTTAGTAGGACTAGGCCATAGGCTATTTGTTCATTGTTCAGATGCATTATTATGGGGAATTCGAAATCAAAAATTGATAGACAAATTCTGTAAATATTTATCTACATCATTAGATCCCGCGGGCGAAGAGTCACGACAAAACAAACAATTTTGAAACTCTTAATACTGTTATTTCTCTATTGTGGTACATATTTCCCAACATGTCTAGAAATTTTTCACTCGTTCTGGGATTCATTTGGTAGTTAAGAATTTAAGCATTATTAACTATGTTGTTTTTCTGTCTATTCGTGGAGAAATGTTTGTTTGCAATGTCGCCGTTTTCTGTCAAGAAACGGTTTTACACAATGAAAATAGAATGAATATAATCTGTTTAATATTGTTCATTAAATATAAATTCAAAAAGGCACTCAAGTTAGTGGCTTACTAAATGGGGATGCTTCGTGCAGGGAAGGATAAAAAGTTGCATTTTATGAATATATGTAGGATATATAACGTTTGAACCTCGAAGGCGATAAGATTGTAGAGATCAAAGAAGCGACCTCTAGGGTGTACGTTCCACCTTGCAAGAATTTTAGAGAAGACGCTGTTTGAGTGGAACTTACTCTTCACAGATGGAATCTTAAAAGAAAGAGGATGAGTCCACTTGGTATACGCAGCATAGACGGTCCTAGCTGTGAAAGCCGTGCTAATAACGATGGAGTAAAGACAAACAGTTTCAAATCTGTCGAATCTTTTACATACCTAGGAAGAAAAATGGATTCTGCTGAAAAAGATGGTAATATTAGCATAGCTAAATCAAAGTCGCCATGAATAAAATGAATGAAATCTGTAAATCTCATCTACCAGACAACCTCAAACGGAAATTCTTTCCAGCTACTGGTGCCACTTCTTAGACATTAACTAAAACCATTGAGTCTAAGCTTGATGGAACCTACACTCGGATGCTGAGAGTTATACTTAACATCTCTTGGAGACAGCATTCAAGTAAATCACAACTCGATGGATTCATTCGTGATATTTTTACAATCGTACGCGAACGAATAATCCGCTTTACAGGACATTACTGGCATGCAAAACAAGAAATTACTGTAGACACGTAGCCAAGTCGCAACACGGTCTCATCAATAACCTACATTGACCAACTATATGATGATAAAGAATGCTATTGTAATGACATTCTGACCATGATGCATGACTGTGATGGTTGGCGTGATAGACTCATGAATGTACAAGATCGCTTCAACGTATACAGATAGAGGATGGCAACCTTTTGTCTGTGGGAAAGGAGTTGAAAGAGACCTTCTGAAGAGAAGTTACGGAAATCGCAGAAGAACTCCTGGGAAAGACATGACCCTTCTTCTATTTGATTTTCCATTTTACGTAAAAATATCTCGTCAATGGCATGTTAAAATGGCTCAGAGAAAACGTAAAGGTAACTGAACAGTTGAACTAAGCACATTATCTACTAGACACGAGCAGAAAAATGTTGTTATTTATATAAAGCTAGAGCGGGAATCTCTCTCTCTCTCTCTCTCTCTCTCTCTCTCTCTCTCTCTGTCTATCTATCTATCTTATAAACATACACGCATACACATACACAAACATAGAAAGAAAGAGAAATAGCAGGAGAAAAAGAGAGATTTTCGTATCGTTACGTCCTTTTTACGTTCTTCGTCTAACTCGATTGCAAGGCAAAATTCGTACGACTAGAGATATTTGGATTTAAGCAGATTGTTCAGTTAAGCGGAGGAACGTTGCCGACTTTCTAATAGCCTCACTACTTGAGCAAGTTATGATACTTAAACAGTACGAATATCATATTATTAAAGCGTCAAACTTCTGATCACGTCTCACGAGTTTATGCCGCTCGCGAGCTAAAAACACTGTATTTGATGTGCGCTCGTTCAATAGAAAGTTGAAATCGATAAGTCGCAAAGTAGTTGCACCTCAGCATTTGCTTGTCCTGCCAGAAGGTTGATCGATATGTTTCGGCCGTCTGCATCGATCTATACCAAACGTGGAAAGTTACTGTAGCAAAAGCATGCTCAAACTAGTTCTACCGTAGAAACAGCATCATTTCAGACGGAAAAGATTTTTCGTACAGACGCTGTGTTTTTGGCTTTGTGTATCTCGCTGACAGCCCAAAGCAATGCGACTCTATTTTCAAAAAGTGAGCGTCGACATCAGCCATCTTCGTATACTTGGAGATATAAAGTAAACAGTTCGATTTGTCTTCCGCCTGTTCACCAACTGTTTACATTGGTAAAGCCGTTATTAACTAATATAAAATTGGGCAGTTTTGCTTACAGTTTCTGTATAGACCTTCTTCTTCTTCTATTTACCGGGTCTCTTCAGGACATGGGCGATAATGTCCTGCCACAACTTCCTATCTTTTGTAGTTCTTATTAACGTTTAGATTTTTAACATACCTCCTATTTCCGCTATTATATATAATGCTTTTAAATTCCTTGAGGATCATAGGGCCGCAAGGTATCGTTTTTATAGCAAGCCAGTATATATTTTTTTGATTGAGTAGGTTGTTACCATACTACACAACACCCAATCTGGAGGATCAGGTTTTGAATTCAGTTGTCCTTCTCCTAGACCAGTTTCTATAGAACCCGGTCTGTGTTGCTATTTACTCATATCTGGAGAGCGAGAAGAAGAGGATTCATACATTTCCCAAGGCTATTAGCATGTAAGTGAATGTAATGGATTCGACTGGAATTCGAACTCGGCTCTCCGATACCTCAATCTCAGCCGCTATCCATTACTCCGCCATTTATTCACACAAATTAGCCAGGTAGGTGGCCCGATGGCTTCCCCTTTTGCTTTCGTCCAGTGAGTGTCAAATTTTGTCAAGCATTCTTTCCTCATTATATCTTCAAGTCATTTCACCTGTCTATTCCTGTACCCTTTTTATGTGTCCTTTGTGTTTCCATTTCTCTTAAGAGATCCTCGCTTCGTACGCGCAACGTCTACGGTATTCTCACAATGTTTCTGTAGTCTTTCCTTCATCAGTGAGGAAATTGGCTAGCATTCACTACCTTATAGCAGGATTGATATTTAATAACAGTCCATAACTGCTTTCTTTGTTTCTAATGAAATTTTCTTGTTTTTCTAGTACACTGCTTAGCTCTTGTAAGGCAACTTTCGCTAATCAAATGTTTGTTAGGACTGCAGTGACACATTTTCCATCCTTTGTTAAAACACCTATCAGATGTTTAAACTTCTGCACATGCTTGATTTTGATATCTCTAATTTGTAGTTCGAATCTTAGTAAAGAAAAAGAATGAAGAATAGAATATATCGAGAAAATATTAATAAATTCCCCCATTCGCATTATTTATATTATTCGGACTGTTATCCTCATCTTCAATGCCATATTCACAACGTTTCGGCCGTTGTACGTTCCGGTCTGCTTCAAGTGATTGGAATTTCGAGCCGGACAGTTTATTTCGTCCAGTGTGTTCTAGTTCCACGTGTCATGCCTCTTCCGGATATCACAGTTATTTCTTTTTAACTCAAATCTCCATGACCCAGTGGATAAAGACGTTTGTCAGATCCAGTGACTAGACCCAAATAGGTTATCAATACCATGTGTTATGGTCCAGGTTAGGACCAAGGAAGAACAACACGAACAAGAGTAGAAATAACGAAGGTATATTACACGAAATAATAATACAAGATGTGGAAGGTGTTAGTATGACTGTCAGTCTGGAGTTTGGAGTGAACTACTATCGGCACGACTCGATTCGTCCCTCTCTCTTGACAGGCGTAGTATACATAATATTAGGAAGAGTTCATTCTGTAGATATAGGTAAGACCCATGACACCATGATTAAAAGCTATTTCATATCAATTAATACTCAACAGTGATATTCACCATAGTGTCACTTATACATCTCATCCACTGAACCTTCTTGAAATTTCAAACTGCATTCTTTGTTCTATCGAGAACGGGAAGATTGTACTCATTACGCTTTCTGTTATTAAGGGAGACACCACCTATAATTAATACTTACCAATCGTATTCACCATTGGGTCACTTTGTCCGTTTCTGCCTTTGGACTAGTCTATGTATATCTCTATCAGTAATACCAGGCGTGGGAATTTAACTGGCAACTGCATGTGAGCCAGATATGTTTTAAACAAAATTTTAATTCAATTGTATTTTGTTTACAAATTATTTAGGAGTTTACGTATTCAACAAAATAATTTAGTCCAGATATAGACCAATGCCAGTGACTGAGAAAGTAATTTTGTAATATTCGCTTACAATTTCTAATGACGTGCATATATATATATATATATATATATATATATATATATATATATATATATATATATATATATCATCTAAATTACTGGTTCAAGAGATAGAGTGCACTGTGGATTAAATCGTTGAAATCGCTGTTTCAAAATATCGGATATATCTCTGCTACTGGCATTGCTAATATGTCACATCCTCTGGAAAAAAAAGTAAAAAATGTGGAAACCATGGAAAATGAATACTGAATAATCTATCCGAATAATCAAACTTCCAAGTTACTGAGTTGTGAAACCAGATACATGAAGAATACTTTGAATATTGCTATCACATCTGGTCTGGTGCTTGTACTATGTATTTAGAGATACTTGATAAAATGCAAAGAATAATTTGTAATATTTTTGGCCCTGATCTAACATCTCGGCTTCAGTCACTTTTCCACCACCGTAACGTAGCTTCCCTGTGCCTTTTCTGAAAATATTTTCAAGAAATTATCCTGAGGTCCTTTTTGAGTTGGATCTTTTCTAACTGATCTATTTAGCTCTAAGTGGAAATGATAATTCCTCTTCCTGTTTTGACCTTCTGATCCAGTCTTGCTCTCTACTGTCCCCTCTTTTTAAAACGTATTCACCATTCTCTTAATGGTTCTTGAATGGATTTTGAAGATAGAAGCCATAGTATGAACATTGGCACCATTACTGAAGGCCTGTATAAATCTTGTTTTACCTCTCATCATCATTACACAATTGGGAAAACAGTGGAGTTGACACAGATTAATTACAATCTGATCTTTTTCTAGCTGTATAACCCAGAGGGTTTTTCAGTGATTCTCACGACAGATGGTGACAAGATGGCTAAACGTCTTATCTAAAAACCTGGATAAAAGAAACTCAATTAAAAATTTTCAGTGATGGACAATTATGCTGTTATACGTTTTGGACAATTTTGCTGTTACACTCGATACATAATATTTTCTCGGTTACATAATTCCGATGAAAGTGACTGTTTGCTTTAAAATACCTTAATGCCTATATATTAAATCGCCGTATGCAAAATTTCCATAATATGAAAGTTATTTGAAATATCTGGGACACATTATGAAGAAAGAGGGCTTGGAAAATATAATACCCATACGGCATATTGGAGGGAGGAGGAAAGAGAGAAACAAAGAGTCACACGAGTGATGTGTTTCAGTTAAAGGATAGCACAGCGGAGAGAAAGAGAAGTGTCAGAGTTTGCTTAGAGTTTCGCGAGACCGGAAGTAATGGAGAGCTACAATCGTCGGTGTTTTTTAAGTCATATGTATGCGTGGGGTGGCTCAACGTGGTGTAGTGTTTAATAAGCTTGTCTCGCTAAATCAATTACTACTGAATAGTGTGTTCGATCCTCTTGTGACATATCTAAGCTACGCTTAGAAGATCACCATATTCATGTGTGAAATTGTTCGTTTGATTATTCTAGTAAACGAGCTGTGTACAAAAGCGGATGTTTAAAAAATGGCATCTCCATTCAGTGAGTAAGAGATCCTGTCAAACCACAGGTAATTTATTCTCAGTTCTCTCAATGAATTGATAAATCTTCTTGGATTGGTGCCATGTCGTCATCTCAACAACATGGAATATAAATAGTGTAAATAATGAAATATAGTGTTTTGCTTCTTAGACTGCTACTCAACACTAAGTACTAGGAAGGGATAATTGGTGTCATGCCTTTCCCATCGGTAACTTTGCGAAAGTTAATACCGCAGACTAACCCGGAATTCGTACTCGGCTCGCTGACTCCACTTTTCGCAGCGGTAATCGTTACTCAGAAATCCGAATATAGGTTAATTTTTAGTACCATCCCCTTTAGGTGACTATGAATCTCCACAAGATTTACTTCATTATCTATGACTATCCATGCTTTCTTGAGAAAGATAGTGGAGGGGTTTCCACTTTTTCCTCCTCGGTTTGAAATCTAGATCTTTCTTACTATCAGATAGGTTACTACTAAATTTTACCTGAAACAGTAGCGACGGTGGAGTAATGGATAGCGGTTCAATTTGAGGAATCGGTGAGCCGAGTTCGAATTCCATTCGAATCCATTACATTCACTTATGTGCTAATACTCTTAGGAAGGTATGAATCCTCTTCTTCTTTCCCCAGCTATGGGTAAATAACTGGTCTCCAGAAAGAAATAGCAACCTACTGCGGGGAAAAAATCTGCCTCGTCAGTCATACTATCGATACATGATCGCATAAGCGTGTATCACGCATGACACATAACCGACTGAGGGAGAAGGGTACTAAAGTAAACGCAACGACATCGCCTGGAATTTAAAGGAGTTTCGCTGATTCCACTTTCAGCAACGATAACCGCTATGCAACCCACACTTCAACCCTACGAGTTGACCAGAATGCAAGAATGCTGATTAGACACCGAAAACATTTTAACTGTCATATTGTCTTCGTTATATGATAAAACATCAGTTAGGAGTCGGAACATTTTTCAATTCTTCTCGTCTTAAAAAATAATTGTCTTAATCTCTTTGTTTTAAGGAAAAAAAGTCATGAAGCAATCTGATTTGTAAATGATCCAAAATTGTTTCATTGCTACTCACGTTTTGTAAAAGAAAGAGTGCAGTAAATAAAACGAAAGATCTCATGTTCAGTTGAACTGATAAAAGCATCTTAAAATTTAGACTTTATAAATCAGTTTCCTTTTAAACACAAGTAATCTCGGAAACCCATTTCAAATAACTTACAGAAAATATCGAGAATGGACATTTGGTGATTAAACAACAAATGCAACATGACACGTTGCTTGTGGGATACTTATTTTAATAACGCTATCTCGGCGTTTGCAATCTTCTCAGAAACAACCATATAAGAATCGCTAATCTGACAGATGAAAGACCGACATTTTGTACCTGTCTGGCTTCAACTAATGCGTTTCTATCGTACGGAGCATAAATAAAATCACTACTACAACTCTATATCATTTTCCTCTCACCTATGGGTTGAATAGCAGAACAAACTGGAAGGTATAGCCTTGGTTGGCAACCAGTCTACGGTAGAAAGAAAAGCAACCCACTGCAGAAAAGTATATGTCTAGTCAGTCATGAATCGAAAAAGAGATGAACGACCTAGCGTATACGATGTATAGCACTTAATTAACTACAAATCTGTCACTTTTCGTTGATATATGGTTTAAATAACAGTTTTGATAACCAAGCTAGAAGAAGGAAAACATTGAATTCAAAATCTTAGAGAAGGTAATAAGAAATCACGCTATTATATTTCCCAATAAAACATGAACATTTATAGATTGTATTTGAAATAAATATAGAAAGAGCTATGATCGTCTAATTCGTGAAAGGACACAGTATTATACAAAACAATGAATTTATAACTAAATGAAAAACAAACGGGAATATTATTGAATGTTTAATTAACAAATAAAACAATAACGAACGTGTTATCTGGGACAGTGAAGAATTATATATTACTGAAACTACAAGATCAATGTCTGTATAAGATCGAACGACACAGTCGACGCTGCGGCCAGGGGGGGACGACGTCACAAAATGCTATTCGAAATTTTCATGAAAGATTTTGCATTAAAAATTCGTGGAGAAATATTAATGTGCCTTTTATTGATTGACTGATTTGATTTTTACGGCGTATCAACCATTTTAAGGTTATTTAACGCCAAAACATATTTTTGGATGACTTTTTTTTATACAAGTCTTACTGTTTAACCCATAGCTTGGAGGAGAAATAATAGAATCATACAATTTTTAACGATATTTCCACGCCGATAACCCACGTATCTGTGCGTGATGTCTGTCCCTTTTCGATTCCTGATCGACTTGGCAGAAGAATTTCTTCAGTCCGCTGTCGTTAATTCTGTGGTAGACTTGTTGCTAACCAAGGTTATAGAACCTAAATATATACGGAAAAAATATGTCGTTATGCTAACAACGTTTCGATCGTTGTACTCTCCGGACTTCTTCAGGTGTCTCTCTTTATACTTGGTAATATACTTTGACTTTTCAACTGTAACTTTTATTTAATACAAGAGTGTATATATTTGTCTTTCCAATTTACATGCTTAGGCGATATTTCGTATCATTTTCACCTTTCTAGTCTTATGCACTTGTGTGTCACTTGTTCGTTTCTTCTACTGAACTAGAATATGTAATGCTTCAGTATTACCACATCCGGGGATTGAACTCGTAAATTAATGCTGATAACAAATGAACGTTATAATCCAATGGTGTCAGCAAGCGATCTGACTCTAAGCCTATTTGAAAAACTCTTAATGTATGAATATATTTAAAAGCAGGATTAGATCTCCACTATTAGCGATACTACATGGAAAAAAAATTAGGTATTAATCAATCATTATAATGTTATTGCTATTCAAGGATTTATATTTTTTGATAATATATGTATTTTGCATGAATGCATAGCATAATTCTGTCAGCATTCTTTGATTGTCTTTTCACTAGAATTCAGTTAACTTGACTGCCATTATAAATGAATTATTCTGATTTACAATCAATAAATTCCCCAAAGACTTTTCCGATACCTTCAATTTCTTGGAAATGCTACACAGAAAGCGGCTCTTCTGTTGTGCGAAACATAAACTTTCCAGGAAGTGACACATCTGAAAAATAAAATCGCTAAAAGAACTTATCTTAATTAAATGATCGATTATTGCGTCAAATCTGTAAATTTAGGATGTCTTTTGACATGCAGTAAGATAACTGGTTGATTTCCTGTCCTTAGATAAAGTATTTTCTTTTTCTCGACTTCATTAATATGAGTTAATTCAGCTGGTAACAATTTGTAAGTTGTTTTTTTTAACGTTGTGTGTTAGTTACATTTAATTCGAAATCATTCTTCTTCAAAAATGTGAATTAAACGTCAATCACCATATTCACATTCCTTAAACCTGTTCCTTTAATGTCTTTTTCCTTACTTCTCACTAAAGTCTTGTCATTTTCTTTCACCCCTGTAACACCCTGCTTCCTAGTAACATAAGCAAGATGTTCTGAAGAGCAAGTTATGTCATAATAATAATTCCTAGCCTCAAAGGTCCAGATGAAAAATTAGTATGGAGTCGTAAGAAAAGGGGAATAAACAGTGACATGAATTAAACTGTCGTATAGTATGCAAGTATATATATATATATATATATATATATATATATATATATATATATTGGCCGCTAATATCTATATATCTATATCTATATATATATATATATATATATATATATATATATATATATATATATATATATATATATATATATAGGTGATTAGGGTTGATATATAATCCAAGTGAATCCTATTCATATAATATAAAATAAAATATTAAAAATGATTCAAAGAGAGAGCTCAATGTTTTATTCAAACATACCACATATATATTTGCAATTTATATATATAAATATATATATATATATATATATATATATATATATATTCAAACACACCACATATATATTTACAATATATATATATATATATATATATATAACGCCAATAATCACAAGTATATATATTCAGAGGGAAATTAACGGAAGATAACTGATAACTGACATCCATGTAGAATGCTGGAGCGTACAACGGCCGAAACGTTGTAATAAATATGGCGACAAAGATGAGGACAATAGTCCGAATAATGCAAATAATGTACATAATACCTCATCTCAGAAAAAAAAAAAAAAATATATATATATTAAAGAGATAAAAACTATATAGTGTTGTGACCAACAAACAACTTGTCAGAAGACCTAACACCTTAAACAAGAAAAATCCCGAAAAAGGATAGCAAAGATAAACGACAGTAAAGTGCTCCACGTTCAGATTATATCGACAGTGCAAATGAAGTTTCGAAACGTGTTTAGATCGCGTGAGCTTGAAACTGAAGTATCAACGCGGGCTACTACTATATATATATATATATATATATATATATATATATATATATATATATATATATATATATATATACGCATTTATATATATATATGTATATGCATGCAATTATATATATATATATATACATATATATATATATATATATATAAAAGTGTATGAGAGATGGAGTATTCACAGACAAGTTCTTATTTTGAAATATCAGCGAATTTAATTCAAAAATGTGTTTCAAAACTATATATGATAAACTGATTAAGGTTGTCTACGTCTGGACAAGTCATCGCTTGGATAATTTGACTTCAACTATATATAGCTTTTATGATATTGATTAGAGTTAAAGGGGACTGACTTCAGTTGATAATAAAAATAAAAGTCGATTTTTCAATCGATTATTATATAACAATTCTTAAAATACGGCCGAATTAAATTTGCCTGTTGGCTTGTATTTTCCTTTGTGTTTATAGGCGTTAATGTTCCTTTACCTAGATGTGTTGGTAGACAAATGGATACAAATTAGATAGATAGATAGATATGAAAAGACTGAGATAGATAGATATGAAAAGACTGAGATAGATAGATAGATAGATAGATAGATAGATAGATAGATAGATAGATAGATAGATAGATATGAAAAGACTGAGATAGATGGATAGATGGATATGAACAGACTGAGATAGATATGAAAAGAATGAGATAGATAGATATGAAAAGAATGAGATAGATAGATAGATAGATAGATAGATAGATAGATAGATAGATAGATAGATAGATAGATAGATAGATAGATATGAATTGAAACAAATTAATTCAAACTACGTTTGATCAAAAACTGTCAAGGTATAGAAAGAAAGAAAAAATATTATGATACACAGATACACTTCCATATCAACCATTCGTTCATTCATTTATTCAATTAGCCCACTTTTCTCTGCTGTTGTCACTACTCCCCTCCATCTCAGAATTGTAACTTGCCTGTTCCTTTGGCATCGGGTATGATGAGGTTACCCCATCCCTCTTCCCGAATGTTAAAGAGGTAACACCTATTCGATATCAATAGCCATGCATAAATAATTATATATACAATTATGTTCAAAATGAGATGGAAAGCAAGACAGAATCCGTTTCGGAGTAATTAGAACACTTCAAATAACGGAAATGTTTCCTTAGAAAACTCTAAGTTTTTAAACCCTAATCAAACCGTGACGTCATCGTCTTCTTCCACGCTTACCCTTGCTTCTAATTAATACTTGATTGATTGCGATTTGTAAATACTGATCAAGCCTAAAAAAATATCTGACAATTGTTTCCTCTCATTTCTCTGAAAATAAAATGTCACATTTCTTTTAAATCTGGTTTTAAAGAATTATTAATATTTGTGGAAATGTTTTTTTTTAATCATATTTTATTTCTTATATGCCGTTTGGCCAAAAAGTGATTAAATTCAAATTTAAACTATCTTCAAGGTGAAAATTGTGTGTATTTGCAGAAAGCGCTCGGGGATAATTTGCATTCAATAGCGAATATGAGAGTAGTTTAATGATTATCGACTCGAAATGTAGAATCATTGAGTCGTGTTCAAATTCTCGTCTAGTCTGTTGCGTCTAACTCCCATTAATTAGAATTCAGGAATACGTTCTTCTCTCCGCAGCTATGGGTGAAATAGCAGGGTAGACGGATTTCACGAGCCTTGAATGGTAAGCAGTCATGAGAAGCATAATGGGAGAAATTCGATAACTTAGCTAAGAAATTATGGTAATTCACTAATTATGGTATGGTAACTAGTAGCACTCCAAGCTTGCCTGGGAAGAAAATATATATATATATATATATATATATATATATATATATATATATATATATATATATATATATATATATAAGAAAAAAAAAGCGTGTCAGTTTTAGCTGTCGTTTCTTCCAATCTGGAAATTTTCAAGGCAAAAACGAAATGGATTTATTCGAACAAACTATCAAAAAAAAATAGTTTATAAACAGTTTTCCTACTGTCTTTTAAACTTTATATATATTGTCTTTTTCTATAAATTAATTCTGAGAATTTTTCATATATATATATATATATATAGTGCGTCGTTTTCTACCAAATGAGATGCACTACAAATTGATGCTATGCGTACTGACTGACTTTAGACTCCATCAAAAATTATTCTTTATGCTCATCAGAGATACAGATTTTTAAAGGGGAATAGCTACTTACACATTTCAAGTGGCCATTAAAATAGTTATAAGTAAAGGATTGATCTATAATATAAGTGAAATTAATAAATATTTTATTCTATACGGAATACTTCTGAGCAGGTAATAAATGGTTACTTTATTTCTTAGGTTATCTCGTCACTTAGAAGAAATGTTTGATTGTCTCGTCACTTAAAAGAAATTAATAAATATTTTATACTGTACGGAATAATTCTTAGCAGGTAAAAAATGCTTACTTTGTTTCTTAGGATATCTCGTCACTTATACATATATAAATGGTTATTGCCTCTCAATTTCGAGGAATGATATCGATTGATCTTATCCTCAATGCGAATGTGTTTTTTTTTTTTTATTCCACCAGGGTCTTAAATTTTCTTGTGCAATATGTAGCATAGTTTAGACTCTGTTGCAGTCGTTGTACATTAATAGTTCAATTAAAAATTTGAAACGTTCATCAACTGAGGCACATTTGTTATTCCACTCGAATGTAGAAATGCCGGATAATGTATAGGAAAGGATTTCTGCCTGTGTGTGGCGTCTTTAGGATCTTACTTATGTAAATGCAACCATATTGATTACATATTAGAACTAATTAAGTGGTGACAGTTTCATGGAACTTCATATCACCACCCTTACAAATAACTTTCCTGAGATTTTTTTTTTGATTGTTTTTGTTTTTTATTTTTTTTATAGCCCAACACAATTCTTTTCGACGTAACTCTTACAATTGTGCATTGCTCTCCTTCAGGATGAATATACATATATACATACATCCAGAAAGGTTTGATAACGAAGAACCGACAACGTCTATCTGTTTAATTTCATATTCGGGTTTTCCAATTTTCGAATAGTTTCTTGCGTATTGGTATCAATGTCATGGTTAAACTGTTCTTTTTTGTGTTGTTGATTTGTTCATATTCTTTCGACTACCTCTGTCATTTTCAATAACCTATGTGGGGCTTGTATTACATATAGAATTCATTTTCTACATCCTGGTATTCTTTAAAAAGCTAAAAATTTGGAATAGTCTACGGTGACGTCATGCATAACGTTTATCGGGAGCGAGGCGCACCAATTTGATACGCTTATATATATATATATATATATATATATATATATATATATATATATATGAGTGCGTGTGCGTGCACGTATATTGCATATTAAATATATCAGTAACTACACTAAACGCGCCCAATCTTCTTAGTCAAAAGCGAAGATGAAATAAAATAGAACTTTAAGAAACCTTCCAGAATAACTAATTCCATGTGCCGTGACTCTTCAGACTGTAAGCGATCATGGCTCTGTACAATTTCCTGTTCTTTGTAGCTCTTAATAAAGTTTGTCTTTTTGTTATCTCTCGTAAAACTTGCTCCGCATCCTTTTACTCACGATAGCAAGGTATATTGTTTCCCCTGTTACTCTTGACTACGATGTAGACTGTGAATATCAAATTTTTCGAGCACTGTTTCCTAAATATACGTCTTTAGCAATTTCATCTATCTCTTCCTAATGGTATCCCTTTCCTTTCCATTTTCCCTAATACTTCGCCGTTCCTCATATGTTCAGTGTAGTGTATATATATATATATATATATATATATATATATATAATCGGAAAGTCTGGGGATTTGAATAATCATCTTATAGTAATTCATGGAGTCTAGAAGAATCTTCAATAGAAAGCAGTGGACGGCTGTTTCGTGGTATTTGGGTTTCATTAGTAGTGCTCATCCACTACCGAGAATCGAACCCGGACCGTTACGATACAACGCAAACGTCATACTACTGGACCAACGGACTTCGGTGGCGAAGAAGAAACAACTAAACTCGATATAGCGCCGCTACTCATTAAATTCCGTGGTGATACTCATCCAAGTATTCGACTGAGCCACGTTTTCTTTTCCCACTGCCGAACATTAAAAGCTAGATCATGCAATGATATACAAGTGACAGAAATTTTGGGAGATATGAATAATTGTTTTACAGTAATTCATCGTGTTATATATATATATATATATATATATATATATATATATATATATATATATATATATATATATATATATATATACTACACACTTTTCTCGAAAACCTTCGGTTTCTTGATTTGCTAATCAAATGAATCTCGAAGAAAAAAAAGGTTTTAAAAAAGAAAGAGTTATGAACATGAACGTCTGCCGAAAATAATCGTACAGCATACAGGTCCAAAGCCCAAAGAAAAAAACTCCGCTACGAGTAATCAACTAACTTAAAAGTGCTCAGTACAAACGTAGAGCGGACCTAGTCAAACCTAGAGAGCCAGACAAACCTACCAAGGTTTCACCTAAACGGATCGTCATATATATATATATATATATATATATATATATATATATATATATATATATATATATGGGACCTGTACCTCAACGTGGGTTTCAATCTCAATGTCAGATTTATCCCCGGAGTTGGCTTCTTGGTTCTATTAAACGAGGAGGTGGGGTTCCAGCTTGTGGGATTGTCAGGAAGTGTCTGAAAGCCGTACCCAGGGCTGAATTTCACAGTTTCGACATTCCTTGATAATGCTCTGGACTGTTCAAACTCACACTTGAAATTGCTTATATTATCGGTTTATAGATTCCCCACTTCATTGTGGGTGATCAAGTTTTTAACTTGAGGACACCATTATGTTCTTGAAACTCAAACAAGCCGACTGATTTACTTCTGATGAGAAAAGGATGAAGACTGTAATTATTTCCATTCCTAGTCCTGAAGCATGTTTTAGAAATGATACAATGTGTTGATAGGATTTGGATGCTTTCGAGTTTCCACACACTAATTAAGTATCATTAGACAGACAATTACGTTCAATTAACCTCAACATAAAAGCAAAGAATACAAAAGGGGTGAATAAAAGATTCTGTCTATATAAATATATTTTGGGTCCGTATGTTTGTGTCAATTCCTATGACCGATTACAAGAGACTTATATTTGAGAAATGTTCATTATCTGTAGATTTGGTTGAATCATGGCAATCTTTATTTAAGTTCATATCATCAGGCAACTCTCGTCCAGAACTTGGAAGCCTATCTCAAAACTCGTCGTTCCATTGAGAGCGAAGTTTATTTATTTATTTTGCTTCTTTTTAGTTTAATTTTTGGGTTGCAGTTGTTCGCTGCTGTAATTGGCCTCAGAAAATATTTCCTTTTGACATTTGTTTAATTGAAGTATGTATAAGATATATGTATTTTATTTCGTTTGGCTTTGCTATATTATTTTACGTTTTCATTATTAAACAAAACTTTTGCGCGAAATTTACTAAGAAACGTAATTTAGGAAACTTGATCTTGTTACTTGTAAGTTAATTTAATATTTTTCGCTTAAAGTTAATTCGGTATACTTTTCTACAATTTGTTTCTTTTTTCTGAAAAGCAAATACACTAATGACCAACATTATTTATTTTAGCGTAATCTGTTTTTCTATTTTTAACAAAGAAGTAAATTATGTTCAATTTTACCAAACTTAAATTTTGCTTGTTTTAAAGAATTTTTTTTTTATGAATAAGATTTTTTCTATTTTTCTCATTACAAATGTTACTATGTCTCTACAAAGAAAGTTATTTCTAATGATGTTTCCTGGTGTTTCGTTTTAACAGAATTTTCTTCCGAAGACCTTTTTCTTCGATTCTGATTTTTCACTGCGAAATCGTTTTAAATAAGCATTTTTTTGTTACTTAAAGTGCTGTAGCTATTCATAACAAATATATTGATGATAAAATTTACTTTTCATGGGTAATTTTTTTTTTTATAAAAGATATTATAAAAAATATGAATTTTATTTTAGTTTATCGTCAAATATAAAATTGGAAGAAAAGTAAGAGTTTGAACTACAGAATTAATTTAAAATTATTTATTAAGAACTTGTTATTGAATGTCATAATTAAATTCAATAAATTTAAGACGATACCTTTAGATATTGAAAAGATGTAACAGATCCGAAGTGACGCCAAATTAAATAATCATATATATATATATGTGTGTGTCTGTTAAGAAATTTCCATGGGATAAATAACAAACTTGGTATTTGTAGAATAACAATACAATAAACAACACTTACCGGCGTAAGAGTCCCAGCTAGCGTCCAGCTGGCAGACAAAAATAAAGCAGGTTAACTTAATACAAACCCTGCAAACTAACTGAGGAATCAAGCTGGTATTTATATAGAAATACTTCCACTCAGGTACCAGCAGCCAATCACAGCCCAAGCAATGGACTATCCCACTTTAGCATAATGAGATGCTCCATTGCACCATAAATAGCTCTCTTTCTCAGTGTTGAATTAGTATTCACTCAGCTTGCCCCACAACTGAGTGTTTATCTTGACCACGTGATTGTTCGACAGTATTGAACCCTCCTGTAATTGTAGATCTAAAGAAATTTGTCCAGCAGACAGCAAATGCAGATCTATCAGGGCTATTTATCAAGCGATCATTTCCCCCAAAGAAATTTTTAAAGATTATAATGTTTATAAAGGATTTTCCCTCTGGGAGGGAATAGAAATAGAGATTTTATACTCATAGGCACTAATTTTCCGACCCTAAACTAAAACACGAGACAGTTCTTTCAAAGAATTTTGGGAATTGAAGAAGAAAGGTTTGATCCCACAGATAGTTTGGAATATAATAGGCTCTACACGTACTGCTAATAGTCTTAGAGATAGGTGTGAATTATGTTTAGAAGAAAAAATACAATAATAAAATACAATAATCAAAGTCAACTATTGACTCAAAGGTATGAATTAGTGTTAAAATATCGGCATAGAAACAAATTCAAAGTAACATAATATAGGTTTAAGTCAATTAGTTACTATATTTCCATAATATTCACTCTCCTTTACTTCTTCAAATGTCGAAAGTATAACTAATTCTAATTTCTATATTCCTCGCTCTCTTTGCACGATATCAATTAGAATTTATAAACTTTCACCTACTCTAAGTTTTCCCCAACTCTCTTTTCATAACTCATACATCCTTTCATCTATATATTTTAAAGTTATTTTTAAACCCCTTTTTATTCCTATTTTAGTTTTAGATTAATATTTCATTCTTCATATGACCCCAAATTCATGTCATAATGTCAATATTAGGGTTTAATTTTATAAGACATCCGTTTTAGGCAAATAACTTTCACCCTCCCTTGACCTCTGTCTTGTTCATTTTTTTCTGACTGAAACATTGAAATGGATAAATTCTGTATTAGTTTTTCCACTGGTGTTTTTTTTTCTCCTTAACTTTCGCATTTAATTTCTATCTCTCAGACAAACTCTGTCCACAACGGAGTTGATAAGACAGACGACATATTTTCGTCTGCTGAAATAGGCTATTCACCATATGAGTTGATTTTGTATTTTATTGTTTATTAATTATTTGCTCTGTAATAATAAATGCACTGAGCTCTTTTTGTGGATCAGCTTTAATATTTTATATTACTAGAATACATTTGGATTATATACCAACGGATTTGTCACCTTTAATGTATATATATATATATATATATATATATATATATATATATATATATATATATATATATATATTTATGTATACAGCGTACAAGGCATGAGGTCATTCAAAGTAGACGGTTACCTTAGAGGGCAGTTTGTACGGATAGGAGGGGAAAATAATGGTTAAGTCTAGAATTGAACGGGTTATTAATGTAACAAGAACACGTCCTCTTGGGAGTCAGTTTCACAGAGCAGTGGTTCACGAGAAGAAACTGCTCGAGCGAAACTAACTTCCATCAATGGAATATGGAGAGAATGTGGGTGGTCTGCTTCAATGTAAATGACATGGCGGATATTTGCTGTAAAGGTGAGAACTGGTGGAACCAAAGAATATAGAACACAGGAACGCTTTTTGACTCTATCCAAATTAATTGGAATAAGACTTTATCAAAGAACAATATACCAAGATGGAACGTATTCCGTTTTCGGACCAAATTAATTATGAACTTACAACACTGGTCAACAAAAATAATGTTTGAAATGGTGACGAGACCACACATTTTTTAGCTAATTTGAGGGCGCTGAATCTTAAAATCACCTAACTTTTTCTTGGTTAGCTACCGTTTTTGCTCTACAAAAATGCCTCAGTTTTGGAAATAAAAAGTATTTTTCATTTGTTTTTTGTATATATGATACTGAGTGATGGCAATATTTCTCAAAATGAAATCGTAGAAACGTCCCAATTCGTATTTAAACCAACAAATTTTGTCTGCTTATTGAGAAATACTATTTTTGCAATAACAATTAGATCCTAATAAACTAACAGCAGAAATACAACCTTTGTGAACATAAGAACTATGATAAAAGCTTTCTCTTTCTTCATTGGCTGTCATGTTTAATGTTATTTAAGTCCTTTTTTATACTCCAGCAGTATCATTTACAAAGGAATAGATGGATTCAATTGAGATGTCTTTAGTTGGAGTTTTTTTCCAACTGTGAAAACAAAATTCCATAGTGAAGTGATAAATTTATGAATATCAAAAAGAAGATTTAAAGTTTCATTTTTTTTATGTTACCTTAATTATCAGGTTTACTAAAGTTAAAGTTTATCAGTTAATTTGAATTTTGGCGATTAAATGGAAAACTTCGATACTTTTTTCTCATAAAAATAGTTTATTTTAGGTGGCTAACATAAATTGCCGCACCTACCTGAAAAGTGATCGACCTTTATTAACTGAATTTTGCGATCAGCGAAGATCGTAAATTGAACTTTTTCCAAAAAATGAGCAATTTCAGTACAACAAAAATGGTAGCAAACCATGAAAAACAAAGGTCATTTTCGTAATCAACACCATCAAATTATCAAAAGAACGTGTTATGTTTGTTGGCACCAAAAATCGTGTTGACCAGTGTAATCTACTTCTTTTCTTCGACTTCCTACAGTACCGCACAACCGCAAATCAAAAACCTAAACTAATCCCAGTAGGACGACGAGATTTGAGTTCCAGATCTTGGCCAGAGATGCACGATGACGTGGCTTTAATTAAAGATCGCCATGGTTAGATAAGCCTCTTTGCTGTCAAGTATGGAAGACCGCTTGAGAACGCCGGGTACTCTATTTGACTTCTTACAATATGAAATATTATTCGATTTTAAATGACCCACAAAGCGTTGATAACCCCCCAAAAAACAAATCAGTTGTTCAAGTGCTGCAAATTAAGTTGAGACCATTGTTTGCTATTCTGTGTTCTGTCCAATGCGACAAATTGTTCGCTAGATAATGAAAGGTCTCCCAAAGGGTGAACGAAACACATCCTATATTTAAGGTATCCTGTGAATAAAGGTAGATGATAAATAAAACTTCTGTATTATT
Organism: Acanthosepion pharaonis; assembly: GCA_903632075.3. Taxonomy (NCBI): domain Eukaryota; kingdom Metazoa; phylum Mollusca; class Cephalopoda; order Sepiida; family Sepiidae; genus Acanthosepion; species Acanthosepion pharaonis. The sequence goes on from CAHIKZ030003683.1 coordinate 1,437,779, forward strand.
TTATTGTATAATGCTTTTGGAAATATCATCTAGCTGTCGTCGGCAAAGGTGGTTTAGTAGACAAGTAGGGCAATCCCACAACTGCAGGATATTGCACTGCCGAACTAAACTTATTTACACCTAGTTTAAAGGCGGTTAGAAACACACTAATGTACTTACTTAATTTTGCTGATCGTACGGGAACTGGCCTTTCAACGTGATATTACAGTATGCCAAGATCTCCTCAGCGTACTTTTACCAACGTCTCAGACCTTGCCATGATACTCCATTAATAAAGAACCCTCTATACTAGAAAAGCGATCTTCACATTGACGTAAACAGTAATAGAAGAGCTTCGTGTGGTGAAAATGTCTGGTCGATGGAAGAATGTGTTTGCGCCGCGTTTGTATGCATGCAATTATTGAACTTTGTTTTACTGGTTTGCGAAACTTCGTGCAGGAAAATAGACAATTGACGATGTTCGTCATCTGTTTATTAATATTTTTAATGTGTTTTAATATTTTGAAAAAATTCTGAGTTTTCAATATATTTTTTTTCAAATTATTTTTTTCAGCAAGATTGAGTTATAACAATTTATACATTATTAACCAATTTAGATATTATTGAATAATTTAGACAGTATTAAACGTCCATTTCAACGAATAATATCTTTAATAGAAATCTTTTCAACTCAAATGTGAAAATGTGTGACAGTAGTTTATTTTCTTGTCAATTCGTAAATGAATCTAAATCGTAAAAAAGTCCACTTCCAGCTAAAATTAAAAGAATGAACAAAGTCGATAAAATATATCGATCATAGGCTGATTAAATATGAGTATATTTCCGAATCCTTTCATCCTTTTCTGTTGATTATCATTCGAGACTATATAATTTCATTCGACGGGTCAGCATGGAGTCTGAGACGGAGACCAGATTCCTACCGGCAATATTTATTGGCAATCGAAATAGATTCCTATTTTACTAATTTAGAAGTAGATCATCATTCTTCTTTTATTCCTTAACAACAACTTACCGTTTACTAGTAGAATTAAAAATACCTACAAATATCAAATGAACTACGCTATTTTATTTATATATCAGTCAGTTATGTGCCATGAGTGATATCCGCTTACGCGATCATGTATTTAGGTTGCTTTCTAGACTTGTTGCCATCCAAGGCTATAGAACCCAGTCTATTTACCCATAGCTGGGGAAAAGAAAATGATTCATACCTTTCCCAAAGGTATTAGCACTTAAGTGAATGCAATGAATTCGACTGGAATTCGAAATTGGTTCTCCAATTCCTCAATCCGAGCCACTATTCATTACTCCAACATGCCCCCCCAGTCAGTTATGTGCCATGCGTGATATATGCTTTGGCGATCATGTATTTACGATACATAATTGACAAGGCAGATTGTTTCCCGCAGTAGATTTCTTTCTTGACCAGTTGCCATCCAAGGCTATAGAACCCAATCCATCCTGCTATTTACGCATAGCTGGGAAAAAAAAAGAGGATTCATACCTTTTCCCAAGGGTATTGGCACGTAAGCGAATGCAATGGATTCGACTGGAATTCGAACTCGGCTCTCCATTTCCTCAATCCTATCCGCTATCCACTCTCGTCGCTGTATGAAGTGACGCCACTAAACGGCCGTGACGTGACCCACGTGACTTATTTCTACCAGAGAGAGAAACCTGCAACCATATTCAAATATGTACAATACTTAATACATCTGAACATGTTAACATAAAAATAACCAAATATATTTGCATTATTTCGAACTATTATTCTCATCTTGGTTAATATAAGATAGGACTGTGTAAAATTAAAAATTAAATTTAACAACTTCATCCATACATTTAAAATGTTGATAGAAGTCTGTTATTAAAAAAAAAATTGAAATATGACCAGAAATATCATTAGCATTTTGTGGATCGAAATAAACTTAAAAAAACAATTCAGAAATTTGAAAAAGTGAATAAAAATTGGATAAACTGAAATTATCGATAATATTCAATCAAACATGTCTCTAATATATGTTAGACATTCGTTTTCTAAGCATGAGACCAGAGTTCTAATCTCACCATGGTCTATTTGTTAGAAAGGTGACTTCTTTATGTTATCGGTCTGGAGGAGGTGATTTCAGCGAACGGTAACTTTGGAAATTTCCTGAAATACAACGGATTGATCCAAGGCTTCTAAGTGAAACTCAGTAGACGGAATCCTTTGGGAGGTGTCGATGCTAGTACTTTACGAAACCACAAGTTATCGTGACGGTTTGAGCTTTGCTCGCTTTGTTTAAACTGCTGATCACGCTAAATAATGCACTCTCTCCCAGAAACTGTAACTAAGGTCTGTTCAGCATAGTTGCAATATAAAACACAGATGTAATCTGTGGGTGTGGAATAAGTACAAATTTGCCTGAGCATTCGTCTGCAACAGGTATTTGGTTTCACACACACACACACACACACACACACACACACACACACACACACACATATATATATATATATATATATATATATATATATATGTATGTATGTATGTATGAAGTCTTACCGAAAAGTTGGAAGAATTTTAGCATGCAAAAGAATGCATTACTCTAAGAGCTTCCACTTTGGAATACTTCCTTTAGACATGAATAATTGAATACAGTAAAAGATTACGTTAATGATCATATTCTGGCAATTAGAAATATATTCAGTGCGATAATTCCCAGTGTGATGAGGTGCATTACAAATTTGAGAAGAGTTTCAAATCGACATGTAACAGCGGAAAATGCGTCTCATTTTTCACAAGGGGAGGCAACAAACACTGTGTAATAATAACATTTTCGGACAGTCATTCTGTTAGACTTTAATATCGCATGATATCTGATAGACTGGCCGCGTTCGTCAATTATTAAAATATAAAGCGCAAATTTATTTTCTTTTTTACTTTTTTCCCCGTATTTATTATCTTCTATTTTCTTTATTTAGCCTTACAGCACGTTCAGATGCAGTTAAAAATCATTTGAAGGAGACAGAAGCAAAGTGATTATGTAACTTCATTCAATTACGTGATGTAGATTTTTTCCTTTTGATCTGAAAGCTTATCTTTTACAGTATTAATTATTATCTAACTTAATGTCAAAATATATAAAATATCTGGCCATTTTTTAAGAAGTGGTACGAACCCTTCATCAAAAACAAATAATGGTTTACTAAGTGCAGCTTAGATTGTGCACAAGACCGAGATTAATGAGAACCAAATAAGGAATAAACTCCCTACACAATGGTAACAGATTCAAAAAGACAAGCTTGCTAACAGTTACACTACCGCTAAGTCCTATCATAATCAAATATATGAAAAAAAAATTTACATTGAATATTAAAAGCTCAAATAATTTTTCGAAACGTTTACGTAGTGGATATAAGAGTTAGATAAACGTGTTACTGTCAGTGGTCGTGAGTTCAATCCCTGGATCAAGCAGGGTGTGGCACCTTGCATTATTAGAAATATTCATAGAAATATGATTTAATTTTTTTTTTTACTCGGTTTATTAAACAGGTTGTTAGTTTTTTTTTAGACGAAAAATAATTGAGTTGAAAATAATTCACTAAGTTGTACTTAGACGATCCTAAAAGAAAAAAAGAAAAGAAAGAGGAAGAAAAGAAAAAAAAAAGAGAGATGGATGATGCATGACCCAGTCATTAGTGAAAACAGGTGTCAGAAAGATATCTTGGCCAACATGTTGGCCGAATTTCGAACAATAGGGATTTGTTATTTAGAAGGGAAAGTCATTTAGAGAGTGGAAGGGACCATGCTTGATAAGACTGTATTGATAATAAAAAATATCGGTCGAAGCACATGACCGACTTTTGCGTAGAAAGACTCATTATCAATTTGGAGAAAGGGAAAATTTTTAGAACAATGGAAACGAAATTTTAATCGGAGGAAAGGTGTCTTTTGGGTTGAGGGGGGTGACCGGTGGAACTGTATACAGATTCTGACCTGTTAAGGATTGGAACCCCACGATGATGAAGTGGAGACATTTTCAATTCAGATAATTAAGATTTTTGACTATCAGGTCTGACCAAAAACAAAGAGGTGAAAAAAACGATTGTCTCGGCTCACAGATAGCGCCAATATTCTTTCCTGAAGTCACATCTAATTAGCGGCAGGCTGTTTTGACAGGACCCAGGTGAGAAAAAAGCCAAGATTATCATTTTTCGTACGTGCGAAAAAGGCCAAATTAGATTTTGTTTTTTAGAACAAGAACGATGTAAGCCACGCCCGATTGGAGACGGGAGGCGTCCCACCACAGTCTCATTAGCCGAAAGCGATCACGTGATATGCGGAAAGAGGAGGAGAATGCTCGATCAAGAACCATTGGTCGAAAACGGTCACGTGGCATGCGGAAAAGGAGGAGGAATGTTCGATCAGGAACCATTGGTCGAAAACGGTCACCTGACATACGAGAGACCGGGGAGATGGTATGCGTCTTCCCCCAGAGGCACTGTGAGGAAGTAGGGGTGAAAATAATAGCGATAATGGGAAATCAGAACTAATGCGACTTTTGGGATTACCGAGAGAGCCCTGACGCCGACAGACCCACCCCGGTTTGCTGCGGCGTCAATAAAAAGCAGGACCCCAATCGACAAAAATCAGTTCAGCCCCGGACGGCAGCGAGAAGAGACCACCTCGGACGACAGAGAGTTGCGGCTGAGTTGCGGCAAGAAATCCTTCCACCCAAGTCGAAAACAAGAAATCCGTCCAGCCCAAGTCGAAAACAACAAATCCTTCCAGCCCAAGTCGAAGACAAGAGAAGTTCCATCTAAGTCGACGAAGAAGAAGATTACTCGAAAGCCACGGAGAAGTTGCAGCCAAGTCGAAGACAAGGCCAAAGAGTTACTGGACGGAAGAAGAAGAAGAAGTTGAAATCAAGCCCAGCCGAGAACAGAATTCGACCCAACCAGATCGAAGTGAAGAAATACAACTCAAGTCGAAGAGAAGAATCAACTGCGAATGATTGACAGAAATTAGCCCCAGTGTCGAACTAGACCACACTCCGACATACATAATTCTGAAGAGTAGGCAATTCGGAATCTTTAAGTTGTATGATAGAAGCTTGGTGTCATAGTCCACAGAGCGGGTCGGGAAATAAGAACAATTTTTCTTTGTGTAACGGACATTAGATATAAAAGTTTGTCACCCTTTTTTATCGGTAATTTTTTGTCTCGTGAGTTTTTTTTTTTCTTTTACTTGTGTTTTGCCACCCCCGTCGGACTCAACTTGTATCGGCCCCAATCCCTGCTGGTCCCGTCTGTCTAAGATCTAAACACAACGTGGGTAGACAGACCGGAGATCAGTACAGTTGCTTCAGTAACCAGGTATTGGAAGCGAGTTGGGAAAGGCGAGGCTGGTGATCATCTAACCAAGGGGTTGGAGCGGCACGCTTGGAACCAGGAGGAGCGACCAGGAGGAGCGACGTCACAGTTGGCGCCGTAACCAAGGGATTCGACCCTGGGCCAGGTGTGTACCCGTCACAAGGGAAGCAAACACGAACTGATATCACTGAGACAAAATATCACAATAATCTACAGATATCCTATATCAACTAAATCAATGGAAACCTGATGATAACTAGAGGGTACTTCGTCGAAATGTTGTTTCTATAATAACATTTATATTAACCAAGCTGAGAACAATTGTTCGAAATAATGCAAATATATTTGGTTTTTTTTACGTTAACATTTTCAGATGAATTACGTATTGTACATATTTGAATAGGTTTTAAATAGATAAAGTTTGATCATCACATGCGAATTTGAAATAACTGTTACACCAATAAATATAAACAGGAAAATCATTATTTCAAAAGAGACGTTGATAAAATTCAATCGCATTTTGAAATTATCATTTCCGCATATATTGATTTTAATATTTCTGTGTTGTCTTTTATTATGTGTTTGTTCGATTGTGTGATTTAAAACTAAAATCGAAATGTCAAAGGTCAGCAGCGTTAATATAAATGTCAAAGTAGACTTAAATAGAATGCATGAACCAAATTTCATAGGACATTCCTAGGAGATGTCGTTCCATAGAAGTCATGAATTCAATTCTTGGATCATAATAAAGTAGAAATATACACTGTAATATTAGAAAACCTAAACAATCCAACAAGGAAGGGATGAAGACTTCTGAAATGCTCTTGTAAAGACAGAAGACTTAAGAGATGGAAATAAGGTAAGGAAATCAACTTAAGCAAGGCTAGAACTTACTGAGGCCAAAATAATAAAGTCAGTAAGATAAAAATAATCGGAATAACAGGGTGTGCGGTTGGTGTAATGGATACTGGCTCGAAATAAAAAAAAATCGAACTGAGTTCGATTTACAGTCGGATTTGGTAAATTCACTTACGAAAAAATATCATTGGAAAATGTTTAAATCCATCTCTTCACCAGATTTGGGTTAAACAGTAGAGCTTATATCTGATTTTTTTTTAATCGGTATCACCCCATGTAATGTAGTAATGCCACTAAAACACAATGCGTTACAGGGTGTGAAAGAATTTGGAACAGAAACAATAATGATGAGCAAAAAGTAGGTACCGGTACTAATTCGCCAAAAAAACAGTATAGCATGATGAAAAACTTAATAAAAAACTTAATAAAAAAAAAGTTTTATTGCAAAAATGTTTATGTTATTATTACGAGGAAAGACCAAAATATGTTTTGATTATTTTTTTTTTTTTAATTTTATAGTCCATTTTAGAATGTTTGAAATTTTGGTTAAGAATCTTATTTTTATATTTTAGGTCAGCGGTAACGTAATATTTAGCATTGGTTTTGTTCTCGCTTTTTTAAGTTGAAAAACACATTAATTTGGAAATTCTCGCAAAAATCAAATAATTGTCAGATTTTACTGAAACTTTTGGGATTTATTCACAAATGAATGAATTTATTTTTTAAACTATTATTTTTGGAACATCTTGGTAATTTTTACATCTGTTTACCCACCCCCCGCCACAACTTAATTAATTTCATAAATTTTTCTAGAATTTAAAAGCACAATAAAGTGGTTTTATTTTAGTTAAATGTAGGACACTTTGGAGAATGTAATTTTTTTCCTTTATTTACACCAACTTTTCTAAAATCTGCTCCAAATTGTAAAATAAAAACTGCAATAAAACTAAGTAATTATTTAATTAGATAAGCTTTTAATTACTTCTATAAATTATATATATTGAGGACATTATAGTCAGAAGACAAAACTTTTTGGAATAAATAATGAATTTTAACAAGAATTGTTTGCACATTTTTTTTTTTTAAATGTTTTAGAAATTCTCCAAACCTCTACAATGAAACGTTTATTAAATTATTAAGTGAAGAATATATTTACTAAGCGAAAATATAAGTGAAGAATATATTTACTAAGCGAAAATATAAGTGAAGAATATATTTAGTAAGCGAAAATTGTAAAGTTTAATACAAATAATGACATCCAATAATAATTAAAAATAATTTTGGTGTGGGAGGTAATTTTCTTCTTTTTTTTTTGGTTGGGGATATGGCGTTTCAAAAGTAATATTATGGTCAAAAGGTCAGGTGTTCAGTGGTTACCTCCTTAGGAAAACACCCTTCAAATAAATGTTTTCGGCTGTGGGCAATTCTTTCATTCATAAAAGTTTAAATAATTATGTAATTGATAAAACTTAATAGTAAAAAAAGTAATAAGAGTATTTAATAATAAAATAACTGTCATGATAATAATTAATAATAAAATTAAAATGAAAAATATATTAACAAATATAAATTAATAATTATTAAATTGCCATAACATTTCATAAATTAAGTTTTTTATATAATATTATTATAGCGATTGTTTTTTGTTTTGTTTTTTTATATAAAAGGTAAGTGATTTTTAAACGCAATGGAAAATTGTAAATATAAAGAGTCATTTCACTTTACGATTTGTATTTTTTTAGAGATATTCTATGAATTATTAAAGTTTTACTAAAAGTCCAAGTGAAGTAAGACAAATAGATAGATAGATAGATAGATAGATAGATAGATGGATGGATGGATAATAGATAGATAGATAGATAGATAGATAGATAGATAGATAGATAGATAGATAATAGACAGCAATAGATAGATAGATAGATAGATAGATAGATAGATAGCAATTAAAAACTTAGAGACTGCGAAATTAAGAGAAAAAGATATTTATTTTACGGAAAATGTGTACGGAATAAGGTGAATAAAAATGTATTTTGTTAATCTTCTAAACTAATTTTTAGTTCGTTTGTCTTTTACTAGTGGTGGTAACGTTGCCGGCAGTCGAGTAAAACCTCCTAAAATTATTAATATGCAAAAATATTTCCGTAGGGAGTGGGGCTAAGACATCTGTCACCAAATTAAATGTCTTGGTTCAAACAGCTGAAAAACTTATGAGAATGTCAAGAAAGAATTACCGAGGAGTGTTTGTAGCTTGGACATTTGATTGAAATTTTGGCAAGTTGACTGTGACGAGAAATTTGCTTTCTGCGGAATTTTTGAGGGGCCGTCGTTGTCAAAAGCGATTTCCGGTTGTCGTAAATCGAGAAGTGAACCCACGTGCGGGATTTTGATTATCACTCTGGATTATCTACTGGTGTATATAAATACCGAATATACGTTGGGGAATATTTGATAAAATAACGCCCTCTTTTCCTCTTTCTCGTTCTCTCTCTTTCACACACACTGAATATGAATATATATATATATATATATATATATATATATATATATATATATATATATATATATATGGTGGGAGTGTATATGTGGTTGATATATGTTGTCAACGGATATAAAAAAAAAAAATATTTTCTTACGATTTCTTTCGCTTCTCTCGACCACTTTTTAGTTTGGTGTAAATTCAAAAGAAGCATTCCATTCAGTACCCAAAAACAGCATTCATCAAAACTCTTTTTAGAGCAGCTTCTGAGAACGACAAACAACACGCAGATAAAAAATATTAGTCTTGATTTTACAAGCATATTAACGTACGGTCCTGCACACAATAAATTTTAACTTGAATTTGTAATGGTGGATTTTTTGTAAAAAAAAATATAATACTTTGACGAAGTTATTAAAAATTTGGTTACGATAGAAACAAATATTCATGCTGCCTTACATCAGGAGAAAAAAAGATAGATAATGGACATAGATAGATAGATAGATAGATAGATAGATAGATAGATAGATAGATAGATAGATAGATAGATAGATAATGATAACAGACTAGATAGATAGATAGAATAGATAGATAGATAGATAGATAGATAGATAGATAGATAGATAGATAATGAATAGATAGATAGATAGATAGATAGATAATAGATAGATAGATAGATAGATAGATAGATGAATGAATAATGAAGATAGATGGGATAGATAGATAATGAACAGACTGGGATAGATAGATAGATAGATAGATAGATGGATGAACAGATAGATAATGAACAGATGAGATAGATAGATAGATAGATAGATAGATAGATAGATAGATAGATAGATAGATAGATAATGAACAGACTGGGATAGTTAGATAGATAAATAGATAGATAGGTAATGAACAGACTGAGATAGATAGATAGATAGATAGATAGATAGATAGATAGATAGATAGATAGATAGATAGATAGATAGATAGATAGATAGATAGATAATGAACAGACTGAGATAGATAAAAAACGGATTGAAAGAAATATGAACAGATTTAAATTAGTGTCTATTCTATAAATAGCTTCATGGTAATTGTTTGGGTGTGCTCTTCACTATGATATATAAACTTTTTTTAATTTAAGCACAGGACTTGACTGGCGTCGAATTCTCATCAATTTACAGTTGAGCTGGCTAGATGTAGTTGTAATTTCGATGCTAACAGTTTCTTTTCCCGTACTTCACACTTCTAGCTCCATTCTTTCCGGCCAATTTTAATCTGAAAAAAATTAAATGTCATGTCAAACGCTGTCTACTCTCCTTCTGATTACTGTTTCCCCTTTCCACTTATTAGTAATGTTTCTGTTCCTAATTCATCCACACCCTGTAAACCATTGTGTTTTAGTGGCTTTACTGCCTTGCTTGGGATGAACACGATTAAACATAAGATACGAAGTGAGTTTAATAGAAAGAATTTAACGGACTGTATGCAATATATATATATATATATATATATATATATATATATATATATATATATATATATATATATATATATATATATTTCTATATATATTTTAAATACATGGTACTTATTGGAAAGCGCTCAATATCAGTGTTTATCTGATCGCAAAATCGTGAAACCCAGGGTTACAAACTCTTATCCATACAACTGAATATATATATATATATATATATATATATATATATATATATATATATATATATATATAAGCATGTTTTATTGAATAATCTAGACATATTATGTTTATTTTTATTTTCATCTTCTCAAGTTCACGGATCAATTTCTTAGAATCTATACAAAACTGATCAAGAAAAATCCGTAATTATCCATGATTTATTTTTCTCATGTAGTTTCAATCTCATCCCAGATCATCTTCAGGAGTGAATTTGCTAAGACAAAGAATTAATGTAAGTTATGAATATGGAGCATGAACACTGTAAAATCCGAAAAATTTACCGCTCTCTAAGAAAGGTAAATTAATTTATGTAAATTCTTATCAAATTTGTAAATACGAGCTATAAAATATTGTTTTTTTTTTTAATTGTAGTTTTCACATTTACAATGTAGATATGCAATGTAGATATTTTGAAACCTTGTTGTTATAAACATTTTAGAACTTTTTTGCTATAAATCATTATTAAGTCAGCTCAATATTTCTTATGTCTCCGCCTAAACTTTATTTACTATCTATTTTTTCATCAATAAGAATAGGTAGGTTTGTTTATTGTCCGGTTCGCACTCATCTTCGATCTTTTGAACAGGAAACAAGAGTTATCCCTTGTTTCCTGTTTAGGATTGTGTTTCCGGTTCTTTCTAAAGTTTTTGTTCATTCTCTTTTTCTCCCAGCGTTCCCTTGTATCTTGTTGGCATTATCACCTTGTTTGGGTAAATTAATTAAAACAAAGAGATTTTGTCTGCATGTATGTATGTATGTATTATGTTATGCTAAATTTAATCTAAATCTAACAATTATTTTATGTGTATAATGTGTGTGAAATGCTAGCATATTCTCAAAGTTTCTTCAACTGTATGTCTAATGCAATCAGTAGAACCTTGTATACTTTGCTACTGAAAACAAATACTGGAATCGTCATGCCAGTGTGAATTCTTTCAGTATACGAAACAAGATTATATGTCTAATAAATTGAAACGAAATAAATGCGCCATGAAAAATTATTTGAAAAATAATTATCGAGCCCTATTAAATAATCATCGTGCCTGAGGTAACGTTAAAAAAATAATTTAGTTTTGTAGTATTTGTTTTCAGGACACAAGTGCTATTATGAGCTCTCGGTACAAATCAGATATTAGCAAAATTGGTTGCATATGAGTTTACAGTAAAATAAATGATATATTTTTACAGCCTAAACACTGCTTGCCGTTCGGTGCTGCTATAAAAAAAAATACAGCTACGCAGTTTCGGATGACATTAGTACAGAAAATAATTAAGTTCGTCGCTAACCTGACATTTGTCGACCCGTTCATCGGATATTATTACATACGTCTTATTTGACTCCCCACTTTTCTTCATATTTTACATATACATATTTATTTTTGTTATTGTTCGTTCATTTATTTTATGTCACAGTTTTAGTCAGTGTGTTGTCTGTTCGGCAGTGGTGAAATGAAGAAGTGAGAAAATAACTAAACTGTAGACTTACACGTTTTTCAGAACTTTCTGAAAATGGTCAGCTGATAACAAGCACTTAGAAACAATTAATTTTGAATCCTTTCGCACCAAGTAAGGTGATAAAGCCACTAAGGTACGATGGAGTGAGAAAAACTGAGAAAATGTTGCTGATAAGAAAGGACAATAAAAAGAACAGCAATGCAAAATATAGAATGATGTACATTACATTAACATTTTTAAGATCGTACTTGATAGGAAAACGATAAGTATCTGTCTATATTTCTGAGATGAGGTATTATGCACACTATTTACATTGCTCGAACTATAATCCTCATCTTTGTTGCCATATTGTTGTGGTAGGATCCACCTAATTTGCATAGTGGAGTACCGACCATATAAATATAGTTGGTACGGGGAAGACGGGGGGAGGAATCAAGTGATTCAATCCAGAGACTCTGCCCGACTGCGACTAAGTCAACACATTCTCCAGGAACGGTCTTCCCAGGAATATACAAAAGACTATATGTAAATATTGTGTACACTTTCTTGTTTCAATACATTTTGTTCTAAGTACATTTTGTGTTGCATTATTATTCCATGCACTAGTCAAGTTTCAACACATATTTATCACAATGTTTCGGCTGTTGTACGCTTCTTCAGGTGGTTGGAATGTCGAACCTAACCTTTTATTTTGCTCGCTGGGGTAGACTGTTCTAGTTCCACGTGCCATGTCTAATGGATGTCAGTTATCTCCTGTTAATTCCCCTCTCAAAATTCTCCACTGCCTTAACCAGGTATTGAACTCACACTCTTTGGGTCCTGTCACTGGATCTAACTAACGGCTTTATCCACTGTTCCATGTGTCTACCCCAGCGAGCGAAATAAAGGGTTCAGTAAGACATCCCAACCACCTTTAGACAAATCCCCGCTTCGTAAACACATAAATCATTTACAGATATGCAATGTGATTGGTCCTGATCTGGCATCCCGTCTACTGTCAGTTTCTCGCAGATGTTCCGTCGCCTCCCTCTGTCTTTTCTACAAATACTTTCACGGTAACTGCTCCGATGAGCTACTTTCGCTGGTTCCAAATTGCATGAATTTAAGCGTGCTACTAATTTGCTATCTCAGTCCCAACCTTTCACTGTTGAAATGGTTAAATGCAGCCGTCTCTTCTGCTCCAATAGCTTCATGTCTCGCACTTCCCGTGTTTGGAACTCCCTTCCTCTTACTTGCTTCTATGAGAGCTATAATCTTCAGTTATTCAAATGCAATGTAAATCGACATCTTCAGATGCCTTGATCTAACTTCACATCCTTCTTTTCATCCTTTCCTCTATCACGCTTCTTTACTCTTGCTCCAACTCTCTGTAACCCCTTGCGTGGTAGTAGCACTCCCGCCTTACTTGGGGTGAAATGATTTAAAAAAACGTACATGCTCTATCACGTAAGATTATGATTTTAATTGCTTGACATTATTATAAACACTGATATGAATTGATGTAAAGTTTTCAATGCCTTGGTTATGAGTACAAGTTAAATTATAATGCAGGTTATGTCGACAATATCTTTTCTATATATAAAGGAATTATGAGTAAGGAAAGTTAGTTACAATTGTTTTATTTTGTTTTGACGTGACATTCGTAAATTGCAATCTGATCGTCTTGGATTTTACAAAACGATATTCATTAAATGAGCGTAACTACAGAACGTTTTCTTTACGAAATGACGAATTTATCGGACTTTGAGGGAATATCGGACCTAACAAGCACATTTTCCCTTCAATTTAATCGAGGTTTTAACGTACTTTGAAGAAAAGCAAAATCTAACCAAGGGACTGCACCCTCTTATTCTCCTTCTCCCATCCAGTTAATATGGCGGGTAGTTTTTTGTTATCACAAGAGACGATATTATTAACATTAGCTAATCAGGTTACCCGTTTACTGTAAACGATCTTGGCCCGTCTTGAAAGGTCACTGTTCACACATCAACGCCTGAATTGCTCACATGCAATGGAATACTGCTGATACACACTGAAACATTCTGCGACAGGATTAAGGTTCTTAAACAAGTATCGTATATTTATGATAGTGCTGTGGGAATGCTTAAACCCACGCTTACATCCAGGCTTAGATTACTCCAAAGCAAAAACGTCCGACTGTTACTGTTCTTTGACGCATTCAGTGATAAGGGCAAACATAAATCTTCAGCGGTTGGAAAAAATACTTTCCCAAATCTAGTAAATGAAACCATGCAGACCAACCGAAGTAGATTAGAACCAAATTATTATTATTATTATTATTATCATTATTATTATTATTATTATCATTATTATTATTACATTATTATTATTATTATATATTTCGGGAGAGAAAAGCGGGAAATTATTAAAAAAAAGATATAATACAGATTACAGTGGGTTATTTTATTTTACAGTACGCGCTTCCATATCTCAATTTCTTACCGTTTGTCGAAGTAGCAGAAAATGAAGAGGGTTCTTGAAGGAGATAATGAATCTCATGAGTATTCTTTCCATCTCTACAAATAGAAGCTATGCCATGATTCCGTTTTGATAAATGGTAAAAAGAACGAAGCATCTCGTATTAAATCAGCGGCATTGTGTTAGATTTGACATACTGAATAGAACAGTGTAACTGAAAGTGAATGTCATCCTGATAACTAGATATCTGTCCTTTGTACTTTACTTTCTCGTTTCAAGGTAAGATTAAGGTTATGCACTAAGTAAACCGAATGATCCAATTATTTCAATTAATCTATGTCTATTTAAAATAAACAAATTAAACACAGTGAGCGTACTCTGTATCGATAAAGAGCAATCGATATTATAAAAAAGAGTTTGTTCTCTGTCGACGTGTATGTATATTCGTAAAGCTGAATGTTGAAACAAAACTTAAAAAAATATAGGAAGAAGGAAAAACATAAACAATTATGTAGATTCTTCATCTAAGAACTTCTAAAAACTTTAAGCCATGTTTAATAAAAAAAACAGTTTTAGTTTATCTAACGCTCAACTTTTTCCTATATCTATAATTATTAAAGATTTCTTTTTTATAATTTAAAGTTTCATTGAAATATTTAAGAAAAGATCGACGTTTTCATTTCGAATCGAGAAAAAAAGCACGAAATTTAAACTAAATAGTCACAATGAATGGAAACAAAATCAAGCGCCAGTTTACAACGAGATAATTCCAATCCGTCTGCGGTCACGAAACAATGGAAAATTAGCTAAAAATGGATAAGGAAAATGCTTCATTTTCGTCTGATTTTTTTCCCTTTGTTTTGTTTTCTTTGGCGGCATATCAACAGCTCTAGGGGTTACTTAATCTATATAATTGAAACACAGTTTTATGGTTTCGACTAAATATATTTTGAACGCCATAGTATGACTTCAACAACAGACAAAATGTATTGTTGATCATTTTGCTATATGTATAGTTGTTTTTTTTTATATAAAAATGTATTGCTGGTATTTTTACTATTAAAATGTTTTTTATACTTTCATAGTGTCTTTGTTTGGGAGTTACACTAACAGGTGCTACCACCCGGGTCAGAGAGGATCTAGGAACAACAGCAATTAAAAAGCGGTTCCACTCTCCTCAAAACCTACAAGGAACAGATTTCGTATTTCATATAATTACTGTCACTTTACACATAAATATGTGTGTGTGTGTGTTATATATATATATATATATATATATATATATATATATATATATATGTGTGTTCTATATATATAACTGTGTGTGTGTTTTATATACATATGTGTGTGTATTCTCTCTCTCTCTCTCTATATATATATATATATATATATATATATATATATATATATATATATATATATATATATATATACACAATTTTTACTAACCTTTTATTCAATACAATAACATTATAAGTAATTGGCAAGTACAATTTCATCCATATTCCAGACAATTATTTAATTATTTATGAAATTCATATATAATATAATATTTATATGCTGTTATGAAGAGGGGGTATATCAGTGAGTTGTATATTTTTTTGAAAATAGAATTCAAGTTTAGTGTAATGATCTTGCACATTATTAACTATAAACTGGGAATCGGCAACAACATGGCGAATTTGAAAGAGATGTCAGCGGATTAAAAACAGTATATTATGAACAACTGCAGTTAAGCAATTATTTCTGGCACAGCAGCTAAGCAGTTTTAAATACTGATGTCGATTGTACATGATAACATGGAAAGATATCGTGAAACAAAAACCATTGCTACTCTTCCTGGAACGGGTTGTGTAATGTTTCTGATTTTTCGAACAATTGAATAAATGTGTCACATTGCAATGTTAAACAAGCCACTTAACGAACATTTTCTCAGTTTTTATCGACCCAAAAGAAAACCTTAAGTCATATGTTATCATCTCAAGACACGACTGCAATTTCTAGATGCCGAAAAAGAAGAGAGGAAAGCAATTTTGGAAGATCGATTTAGAGAGAGGTGTGACGAAAAAAATGTTCAAATTTAAATTAATAAAAACATTCAAATGAAATGGTTATTCTACTAAGATCTGAATTTTATCTGTTCCGTTGTTCAATAATCATATCTTGATAAATTTAAAATTTTACCGCATATAAAATCAAGTTTACGTCATTATCAAGAATAGTTTCAAACAATTTATATTTTTTCTAGAGAAAAGAAAATGATTTGAAAATTAACTATGTTCGTAAAAAAATCTGCTTACGTTTCGATGAAAACTTCCATGATATTCAGAGTACAGATCGGAAAAAAAGCTAAATGAACTATTTTGTTTCAAGTATTAACAATTCTTTCTATCTATAAAAATAGTGTCTGTCTGTCTACGTATATATATATATATATATATATATATATATATACACAGTGACACGCATAAGTATTGGATACATGTTATTCTCTATTATAACTCTAGTTTATGTTCACCATTTTGCTTGATATTTGGTAAGTAATATCTCGTAAAGTTGTTTTAGTTGTATGTGGAAGGAAAACCCTATGAAGGCTGGTTAGACTTTGAACTTTTCTTCTCCAAAAATGTTGACTAACCATGGCCACGGGACTGGGCGTGTCCCAGTTTTTTTAGGGGTAGAAAAGGTGGCTTATTTGCGCGCAAATGAATATAACGAACTCGACTGGAATTTGAACTCTGGACTCGGCTACTCCCCATTACATCACCACGCATTCATTGCATACATTTACATGTGTAGAATGATTATACTGGACAGTAGTTGTATAATTCTAATTGAATCTGTATGGTATAGCGGGATTAATTTGAATAGATAAAGAAACATTTTAATTTAAATGTGTGCTAGGTTAAAATTGGTAAAATGTAGAAGCAAATTCAGTCTGAAAAAGTTCTCTAAATTTGGCGTTAAACTTATTTTTGTAATAAGAATTTATTGCGCTGTAACGTCCTTTTTCTTTTTTATTTATGGCATTTCTCAAAGATTATAATATTTTTAAGAATATTTATTGCAATTATATCAGGATCGAATGTGTCATGTAAAAACATTGTTAAAGAATTATATCAAACAGCAAATTAGGAAAACTGGAGATATTAATATTATTATTATTAATAATGATAAAAATAAATGGTTTTCAAATTACAATAATAGCGAAGAAAATGACATTTAATTATAAATTAGTGAAGGAAATATTGCTATTGGAAGAATTGCATTTGAAAAGTTCAAACATACACAACTCAGTAGTCAAAGCGACTTAACCCTTTACTGACAAATAGGTCAAAACTGGTCGAGGAAACATTGATATTTTATTGCATTTGGTTTCTATAGAAACTTTCAAAGTCACTTATTCTTGAATCCTTATTTATAGCCTGGAATAATCTTACCAGAATTTATACAGGTTGTACAAAATAAAAATGTACTCACTTTTTGACTTCCTATAATTTAGTGATTTTTTTTCTTTTTTTTAAATTTGATTTAATCTGTAATTTAAACCTTTTCTTTGTATGCCAATAAACATAAATATTTCTTAAATTTAACCGTTAATCGTGTCTGTAAGGCAAATTTTATTTTCATTTAAAAGTAAAAGTAAAAACAACTTTTTGGGGACACCCTGTATAATCTTGTGGAGTTAAGTTTTTATATATATATATATATATATATATATATATATATATATATATATATATATATATATATATATATATATATATATATATATATATATATATATATATATATATATCGACTCTCCTGTCGAATTCAGCAGATCAGTTCTAGGAAACCGACAGCCCGACAACAGCACATGAGATTTGATTATAATGGTGAAGTTTCGAGTAGGACCATCCACACTTTTTCAAGGGCCGTATACAGAGATCTGGTGCACAAATGCCACGAGGTCCCCAAACGACCCTCCGCAATAATGGATAATGGTTTGGATTGAGGTATCGGAGAGCCGAGTTCGAATTCCAGTCGAATCCATAACATTCACTTACGTGCTAATACCCTTGGGAAAGGTGTGAAACCTCTTCTTCTCCATCCAGCTATGGGTAAATACCAGGAGAGACTGGGTTCTATAGCCTTGGATGGCCACTGGTCTAGGAGAAGGACAACTCTGAATTCACATATATATATATATATATATATATATATATATATATATATATTCTCATCCACAGACAGACTGTTTCTCTGTATCACAGCTCATCATTGTGGCTAGACATCCAATTTTCTGAAACCGGGATCGAGACCCGACTGATTTGGCGCGCACGCACACACACACACACACACACACACACACACACACACACACACACACACATATATATATATATATATATATATATATATATATATATATATATATATATTCGTAAAGTCCCCACTGTGCCATGCACACGTGCCACTCGAGGAAGAGGCAGTTTATGCGTATAGAAGAGGAAGAAAACGGTTGAAACTAGACTTAAACAGGTTAAGATTGTAGTGATCTAGGAAACAAAATCATTACTTCAACCGATTCTTTTATTCACTAGGCCATACATCCTTGGATATTTGTTGGAATAAGTGAAATTCTGAAAGTTACAGCCTTCATATATAGGATGGGGTTTCCCAGTTTTCTAATTCTCGATATGATAAAATTCAAAGGAGTCTACGCGTCATTGTGGCTGATGAACTATTTTCCACCCATCTCTTTTCCCAAGGACAAGACGCTGCGAACCTTTCGCTGCTCTATCTTTATTTCCATGAAACTGTTCTACATTCTTTAGTTCCACTAATTCTAACCATTCCAACTAAAACCTGCTATGCCACAAACACTGAATCGAACAATCCTCAATCCTTTTGTATTCTATTATTATGAAGGAAGTCGTTTGTAGAATTGATTCCCAAGAGTTCGCTTTCACGATCACTACAATCTTCAATCTAGGGTTGGCAGTTCTCTTTTCACTTATTAACATAAACTACGCTTCTTAGCTCTTACTCTTTCATACAATACAATCATCTAGGTACTTAGATGTGGTGTAATGGTTAGCATCTTGTCTTGCTAGATTCATTGTGACTGAATAGTCATTTAGATCCTCACTGGGTGCCGCATACTTTTAGCTTTGTGCCACACTTCTGCTACTCTTAGAAAATCAACATACCACACACTCCTTTAGCAATCTTCTAGCTTGAGCGGCTTTCGAGACTTGTATAGTGTGAAAATTAGTAAAGAAAAAGCATTAAAAAGCGATCTAAACCTTCGGAAAAATTTGCTTGTCACGAAAAAACGACTAGTTTTTTTTATTTCTATCAAAAATTTAAGTTCAGTGATTCGCTATTTTTGTCTGCATACATCATTTTATTGGGATCAGATTGTGAATTGTTATTTGACCCCCAGAAGTCTATCAACCGCTATCAACTTTTTATTTTAGATTTCTAATTATAATCCGTGCATTCTTAGTTTGTGTAAGACGTTTTTGAATCTTTTAATTATTCTGATTTTCATTTCAGTCACGTATTTGAAAAAATGTTTTGTCAATATGAATCTTTTACGTTGTTGAATTGTAAAAGTTACAATACATGTCTAGAAACTGCTCAAGCGCCTTTCTCCAAGTCCAAGACTTCGCGACTCAAGCCTGACATTTTAAGGAAGTTCAGCATCACCCTAATGGGTGTGCTTAGAAAAATGAAAATGTTTTCAGTTCATGTTTCCATATTATCGGTATTATTATATCCATGATATATCATGACGAAATTTGAAAACTTGGCAGTTGTATACATTAGGATATTTTACACTATTTAAAAAAATATTTGAAACGGTTAAAGATCAAATCTATGCATCATAAATACATTTAAAAAATTAAGTCAATATTATTATACTAACTATATCTCTCCCTATAGTATTTGGCGCCTTCTGCAATGTTCTATCTTTACAAGAGCCAGATTAGACGAAAAATGGTGTATTGCTGCCATATCTGCGCTGGAACAGATCAATCGTCATTGATAAAGTCCAAAAACTGTACGTGGCCTTATGAACGATGACATTTATTATTTTCTACACAACAACCGTTTTCTGAACAGACGCAACTTTACGAGCCTATCAATACTCTATCTTTGATTGTAAATGTTCAGAATAGCTGCATTCTTTAGTTTCAACAGGTTATGCTTTTAGAGCTAGAACACGCCATGGTACTCCCAGAGAGTAGAATCACCGTTATTTCCCCGGTGTTCATAATTTAAGAAGGAAGGTCCTTTCTATTTTTCCAGTGACCTGACAATTATATTTTCTTCATGATATCCACTTCCAAAGAATTATTATTCCATTCATATTGTATATCTAATTAATCATTGCAATTTTGATTCTTTGAGTCTAGTCTCTAGCACTGCGTAAAATTATTTAAAAGAGTTAGAATACTTCTAAAATGATGGATGGATTTTCATACTGAATGATATTGTCGTGCTTTAGAAATATCAGATTTTAAAAAAAAAGGCTTTTGTCAGAATGACTGAAGTCCCGATCAAAAGTGCATTCTTGAGAAATTCTTCATGGAAATAATTAAATATTGAAGAAATGCTTACATATTTTTTCTGTGATATCAGAAGATACTTAATAAATAAGTCTAGTGCATAGAATAAGTATTTTTCACTCTAAAAATGTATTACAATATTAGCGATATATACGCAATTTTTTTTTAAAAACTCAGCTCTCATGATATTAGTGTATTTTTCGTTGATATTTCTGATTTATTTTATTATTTAATATATCAAAAATATGCTAATAATTTTTTAAGATACAAATTTCTGTGTAGTTATTATTAATGTAGTTGTATTTGTATTCAGGTAATTGCAATTCGTATCTCTCATGTGTGAAATTATAATACATTTTATTATATAAAAAAAATTGTGGCAAGGAAAATGTTCGAGATGAGTAATGTTGGATATGTAATTAATTTATTTAAACTCGACAAGTTGGTAAAATGCGGCAGGATCGATGTAAATAGACAGCTGCAATTCGGTGTACAATTATTCGTTTTTCGGTCATTTGGTAAACAAGTCTGTAGCTTGGTCATTTCCTCTGGAAACGTTAAGAAATTTTATAACCACCAACGAGGCCTCAAAGTAAATATATTTTTCATCTAAGTATAACCTCATATCTTACCAGCATCAATTGGTTAATACAATTTTTATAGGAGGAAAAGGGAATTGCTTAATATATTTTGACTTTGTGTAAAAATATGCTAAGAAGACATGTACTCCCTTAAATAGATCCCTGTAATAGATATTCTTTCTTCTCCATTTTGATTTGTTTTTTATGTAAACCATCCTTTTGAGAGGTGTTTAATATTATTCTTACGATTAAGAAATAATTTTACCTAATTCTCCATTATGTTCAGTTATGGTTTAGCAATTAGGGAGTTAGTCAATTAGACCAATAAAATAGTGTAGTGAGTTTGATCTTTCATAGGTACTCCAAAGACATGACCCTGTGCTCAATTCATCAAGGTTTAGATAACTAGATATGTGCGTGTGATAAAGAAACTCTCTCAAGTCTCAGGACTTCATTGTGGGGTCAAAGGTCTCAGCAATATATATATATATATATATATATATATATATATATATATATATATATATATATATATATATATATTTAAGCATTTCACACCAAGCAAGGCTGGAAGCTACTAGTACGCAAGGGGTTATATAGGATTTGGAGCGAGAGCAGATAGGAGTGATAGAGGAAAGGATGAAGAGAAGGATAGTGGATAGGTCAAGGCGACTGGAGATGTCTATTGACATTACATTTGAATAGTCGGAGATTATAGCTATCAGAGAAACAGGAAAACAGAAGGGAGTTCCACAGGCGAGAGGTGCTAGATATGAAGCTATTGGAGTAGAAGAGATGGCTACATTTAACAGTTTCAACTGTGAAATGGTGAGAGCGGGATGCCAGCCTAGTAGGACACTTGAATTCATGAAGCCTGGGAACCAAAGAATGCAGCTCTTCGGAGCAATTACCATGAAAGTATTTGTAAAAAAAAAACAGAGAGAGGTGACGGCACGTCTGTGAGAGAGCGACTGAAGACGAAATGCCAGATCAGGGCCAATTGTATATCATATCAAGAACCCCGAGGCAAACAGTAGGGCCTCCAGACCACATATGGCAGCAATATTCCATACAAGGGCGAATGGTCGATTTGAAGGATCGATTCCGGGGAGAAAAATTTCCTGGCGCGGCACAGGGAGCCAAATTCGGTGGACGAAGCAATTGACTCAATAACCAAAGCAGTTAATTTCTTGTCTTCATACGACAAAATGTTTCTAAGATCAGTGAATGGTCTTCTATCAATAGCCACTACCTAATCATCATCCAAAAGGACTACCTCCATTTAAACAATAAACAAAAACAAAGCTAGACCTCAGATTCATCATCTCCTGCACTAATATGTGGGCCTAGAAATGTAGAATTAGAATTTCTCTGTGCCAAAACTGACATTAATGCCTGACACTGGTAGCGACTGTCCAAGCGTAGCTTAGATGTGACAGATGACCGAAAGACGGGTACCCAGTGAGGATCGAACTCACTACTCAGTCGCAATTTTTCTAGCGAGACAAGCTTGCTAACCATTACACCACCGCGACCTGCCCCTAAAACTGGTATCGATCGTTCTATCCCAGTGAACGAATACGCAAACGCAACAAATGACAAAGCAATCAGTAATAGACTTAACAAACACTATAGAACTGCCAAAAATTGAATTCAGACCCAGAGTTATTTCCACTCGATAGACCATAGAATAATTTAAATCAACCGTTACTGAGCAACCAGTAACTGTTAGAAAAATGCAATTGATCTACCCATAATGCATCAATGGCCAGCATGTATAAATAGTCGAGACAAAACACAACACAAGTCCACTTAACTAATATATATATATATATATATATATATATATATATATTAAAGACATTTTTATGTTTAACGTTCTTTTTTATAAAAATGTCTTTAATAAATAAATTGTCGGACTTTGTCCATTTCTTAATATATGACGTCATTTCTTTACATTTGATACACCAGAGCAGTTATGAATGTACGAGATTCATAGAAGATTGAAGTTTATAAGCAGTAAATTCGATCTTGCTTACCGAACGCTCCTTTGTGGCCGAGAGGTTAGGCACGTCAGCGTAAATGACGGTTCCGTATAGGATGCAGGTTCGAATCCTGTCAAAGGACGAATATTTTCTACGAAAATTTCTCGGACATTCAGGCCGGTAAATGTTATTTAATACTGTTTATTATAAACAGAGCATTTACTTAAATACTTGTATCTATAAAAAAAGAACGTTAAACATAAAAATGTCTTTAATAAATAAATTGTCGGACTTTGTCCATTTCTTAATATATATATGAATATATATCGTCAGCATATATATATATATGTGTGTGTATGACTGTATGTATCTACATACGTCTGTAATTTTGTACAATTGAAAATGATCATATATGTGTATATATGTGATCACTTTGAATTGTACAAAAGTACCAATATTATATAAAATAATACACCCCCCACACAGATATATATGTGTGTATGTGTGAAAGAGCTATATATATATATATATATATATATATATATCAGTGTTTGAAATGGCAATACAACTCATATGCATGGATATTTAATAAAACCCCTTCCTTTAAATGTCAAATATTTATATTACGTTTTTCAAGAGTTTTCAATAAACAAAAACGAAAGTTCGTTTTGACTTTCTGTTCATTGTTTTTATCAGTTCTCATACAAATCGGCAAACGTGCTTAGCAAATTTCCCATAAATAAATAAACACATTATTCATTCCCTTAGCACACCTCTTGCAGGCTGGTTCAGAATAGTATCGACTCGTGAGAGCTAACGGCAAAGCGTTCCACTAATCGTACACACACACACATTTGTGTGCGTGTCTGTGTGTGTGTGTGTGTGTGTGTGTGTGTGTGTGTGTGTGTGTGTGTGTGTGTGTGTGTGGTTGAGTTGTAAGTAATTCCCTTGAGGAAACTAATACGAAGATGCAGGTATCATCCCAACTGTAAAAACATACGCAGTGGTTAAGAATAGATTTAGTGTAAACTAATTTAATTTAATTATTGTGTACCACTGACAGCATACACATTGCATTAAAGAATACATTTTTAACCCAAATGACGGGAGGATTGAACATGCATTTACGTTGCTTGATATTAGGAAACTCAGGCAAATAAAAAATTCTATGGTGGTATGGAGAAAAATATGCAGACTTTATATAGCTGACCTTGGTTTGAAAAGTCTAATTCTGGTTAAACGGCGTTGGAAAATGAACTTAGACTAGTTGATTAGTGGTCGACAATCTACAGAAAATTACTTATGAAAGATTTTAAATATGTCGTGATCTACCTTAAGCCGTCATTTTGAATAGATAGCGAATAGCAGCTACTTGGATGTTTGTGTTCTACAAGCCCCTAGCAGATAGACACAAGCGGATTGTTTACTCATAGTGACAACTCTTTCTTTCTCTCTTACCGCCGATAGACTGCCTCTCTGTGTCTTTTCTCTAATTATTTTCATGGCAATTGTTCGGATGAACTCTTCACTCAGGATTGCAGTGGTGAAGTGGGTTATTAACACTATTTTGTTTAGTTTCTTGTATATAATTTTGTTCATTTTTTAAATATTCATTGGGGTTTAGAAATTTAAATTGTTATTTTATTTACTTACCCACACCACAGACAATGAATTGTAGATATGGGAACTAGTTAGGACTTTCATAGAGACAGTGAGGAATTATAGTGGATGTATTTAGAAAGGTAAGTAAGAATGTGTTGTTTTGGTGTAAGGAATATTGTTTGTATGTTTGGGTCAGTGTTTGTGGCTAGCTAAGACAGAAAACCGTTCCTTTGCTCATTCCCCTTTTTTGTCCTTTTCCTACATTTTCTGTAAATAAACAGGAATAAATATCACTCTTCGCCATGGTACATAGAATTTTTTTTATATTTAAGCGCAGTACTAGACTGCTGTCAAGATCTTATCAATTTACAGTTGGGCTGGCAAGATGTTGCCGTAAGTTCATTTCTCTCACTTCTCGCTTGGAAGCATTGAACTTCCGGCTTCATGCTACCCAGCCAACTTTAATGTGCAAAAATTCAAATGCAATGTCAATCGCTATCTACTGTCCTGCTGATTACTCTTTTCCATCCCCACTCATAATTAATGCCTCTGTTCTTAATTCTTCCACGCCCTGCAACCCCTTATTTCTTGGTAGCTTTACTGCCTTGCATGGGCTGATACAAATTAAAGGAAGAAGAAAAATACTCTCCTTTTACAACAAAGAAATAACCCGTTCCTTAAATATATCATAACACCTGATGAAAAATAGGTTACATACGACTATGTTCAACTCCAAAGGCTGTCGATTGACAAGGTTAAATCTCCATAAATGGCCTCAAAATCTGAACTCAAAAGAAGAACGGTAATGATTAGTGCGATCTGTGTATCAAAGATATTGATGATTTCCGGTAAGGTAAGCTCAGAACTAGTTGGAATATATGCCCTGTCTTTTCCAGGCCGATAAGCAGGCCAAACACCAGGGCCGGTGCAAGGGTCTCGTGCCACCTCCCGAATCTAAGATACGCCCCTCCCCATACATTCCAATTCCGCTACATTCCAATTTTCAAAAGGTAGCATCCATATAAAATACATATTTTATTGTAACTTAATTATGTACAATAATGGATCATATGCAATATACGTGAACAATTCAACTAGAAAAATTGAAAATAGATACAATGTATTTAAATACAAATTAGAGACATGTCATAACATATCATTCTATCTTAAATAAATCAACAGTGTTTTGTGGCTATTTTTCACATCAACTTGAGATTTTTCTTGTTAAAATTTTGAATAATTTAACACATTCAACAATAGTGAGTTTGATAGTGTTTTTTCGAGACTTAGCATGAGGAAAACAAATTCATGGATTTGAATAAAAAAAAACAAAGAATCACGTCAAAATTCGCGAATCTTTTCCATCTTTTAATAGTCAGTTATGTTTAGTTTAATTTTTAAACTATATAAATGTAGGAAGAAAAATCAAATATAACTTACCCCGATCGAGTATTTCGAGGTTAGTACTCAACGGCACAGGCGAACGTTTTACAACAACTGGAAAGATTATCAATCACAGCCTGTATTCAATGTTCTGTTTCGGTAACCAAGTCACATTCTCCAAGATACTGGGACAAGAACTTGGAATGTCTTAGATTTAACAGATAAGAGTTGGATGTTTAATAGTTTACCAGATATACGATATCTATATATATATATATATATATATATATATATATATATATATATAACCAAGTATACGATTGGTGTATACGGAATAAATTCCAATAAGCAACAATTATTATTATTAAAAGAGTGCTCAATACATAGTAGAGCAGATATTAGCGTCTGGAACAATTTTAAACTGTTCGTTAATAAATTGTTCCATCGTGCCTGTCTCATATTTTGAAATCATTTTTGATTTGCTTTGTAACGTGGAGGATTTCAAGCTTGTATGAAGATATAACCTATCGATCTCTGCGTATTTCTATATCAACGGAAGGGATTTCTTGAACTGTTTATATAAAATAGTTCAATCGAGCATAAAAATTTCAGTTATCTGTTTGGATTAGTTGTGCTCTTATGTCCATCGTCTTTTCATGTTGAATTTTATATGTTCTAATGTTAATTATGTTTAATGAATTTGTCCTGATGATGGTCTAAAATAGACCGAAACGTCCGACGTTGACTTTATATTAACATTAATACGGCATAATTGCATATTAAGATTTTTGTTTGTTTTTTTTCTGCATATTTTTCTTCATATGTATGTATGTATGTATGTATGTATGTATGTATATGCACACACACATACCATGGTCACAGTCGTTAAAGGCGTGGAGAAAAATAACAGAATATAAAAGTTCACCTTACTTGACACCTTTTTTATACTTTAATGGTTTCAGAATGTAAACTAGCAACGCTAAGAAATATCTCCAGACATCGTGAAATAACAAGATAAGATATCCACAATGGTGAGTACAGCTCAAGCTTCTCTAGATCTTCCACGCAAGTTCAATGTTTACAGTAGCGAAGATGTTGGTAAGATGTACCAACACTTGAAAAAAGCCTTCTTATTGCTCACAAGATTTCGCTTTGGACTTGTTGCGCCGTGGAAATCATAGCCATTTTTCCTCTAGGCTGGGAGAAATATTATGACATTGGCGGTATCGTATCCACAATGTAAACATTCGGTCGAGACAACAGAATCTCTATTAGTATTTTGCACTCAGTCTGAAGTAAAGTTATACAACGATGATGCCCACAGATCTCTTTTATACCGTTGATACAATATCATAACCGCATGTCTCTAGTATTTGGTAAATCTCTCAGCAATTTAGATATCCAGGATTTTTCTATACATGATATCAGCCAAGTGATCATCACTATACCGAAGGATTTCAGCAACTTTCATCATGTTCGATATGCTCATAGATGCTTTGATGTTCATCAAGGTAAAAATATCATTCATAGATTCCATGATGGTTTTTGCTGAAGAAGGTTGAGAGCAGATTGGTCAACATTGCTATCTCTATTGCGCAGAATCGAAAAATACACTTTCCATCTCTTAACGATTTCCGCCATGGATTAAAGACCTGTTTTATGAGGTTGTACAGCACTTTTGTATCTTTACTGTCTACAGAACCTTGTATTTTGGCGGCTAAGTCCAATGAATATCTTCCATCTCACCAAATTCTACTTTTTTGTTGTTTTTAATTGCATTTCTAGCTCTTGTTGGGTCCTTATTGTAGCATTCGGTTCGTATCGTTGTCATATTTGAGAAAATATTTATAATGACGGATTCGTTTACAGAGTCACTTTTTGTCGAATTGTAGATCTGATCACGAGCTTTTTCCCAGCTAGTTGAATTAATCACTCCTCAAGCTTGCTGAATTTGTTTCTGGGATACGAATTTTTGCAACGTCCAAGCAATTAGGTGAACTTCACAGTAATGCGATTGCGAACAGTAGACTTAACGAGCAAAAGCATTTCGGTACGTAAAAATGGCTGGTCGGGCAACAGACAACGCCTCATAGACATCCTGCATACTACACAGGCAGACAACAACGTAGTCAATTAGATGCCATTGAAGGAACCTTGACTGAATCCAAGTTGTTTTATGGTCACATTTGTGTTGGAATTGTGTACTTATAACATGAATAAAACAACTGTGTACAATTCAAGAAGCAATTGGCCTTTGCTATGCATTTGTTTGCTCTGTACCTTCCCAGGCAACTCTTGATCTCTCTGTAACTTGCAACCCTAGTATTAAAATCTGCTAGAAAAATGATTTCATATCACAGGAATTGATTGATGATGAACTCGTAACGCCCCATAGAATGGGAACTTTTCTACTTCATATAAGACCAATTTATTTGCACTATTTGACAGGGAATATCGACTACCGGTAAATTGTAACCGACTTGTCATATCGCTTTTACCGCCTGGTAGCGCGTTCAAGCTAGACACTAAGTTCCTTCGGACAACAAACCCTACATCAGCCGCTTTTCTGTTTTCCTACGTTTCCAGATGAATGTGAAGCCTCTACCGTATTCTTCGATTTGATCGTCACCGGAGATGGGTCTAAGATTGAGCAGCAACCTCCACGACATAGCGACTGAGTTCTCCAGCAACAATGCCAGGTCTTCAAACAAGAGATGAGCCAGTTATGTTGTCAAAGTGTGTTCGGACATTCCAGCAAGAGATGTTAAACTTTGGCCTTTAATTTACGAGTTAACCAGACGTTAGGGCAGGTTATACCACCGGGAAAATAAGATTTGTGCTTAACCGGAAGTGAGCATCTCCTCATATCAATGGTTGAATCCTCTGACGGATATTTTCTATTATTAAACTTTCGAAATGAATTCATTTTCAATTACAGAGATACATACATATTGGGTGCATTTGGGTAACAGTTCTTCGTTTATGCAGGTTTGATTAAAAACCGACGAATGTTTTTGTCGATTATTTTTATTTCCTTATTCAATATTTCTAATATTTAATATATCCTTTGATTTCCTGTTCGTATTTTTAATGTAGCTCCCCTCTTTTCTTTACATTTTCTAAAAATACTTCTATAAATGTCCGCTGTGGTATCTAGAGTTTATGCAATTTAAGCGCAGTACTAGACTGACGGCATGGTCACATTATTTACACTTAAAATGGCGAGATTTAACCGTACGTTCTATGCTAGTTTCTTCTGTCGCAATTCTCGCTTGTGGAACTCTCTTCCAGCTTCTTGCTTCCTAGTCAACTTTGAAAAAAAAATTAAATTAAATGCTATGTCAATCGCTACCTAACTTTAAATTCTTCTTCTTCTTCTTCTTCTTCTTCTTCTTCTTCTTCTTCTTCTCTTTATTTATTTATTTTTTTTTGCAGTAAGTTTGACTCTGTACAAGATCCGGGGTCACTTGAACTAGTGAGTCATGTTAAGGGGTAGGTTATATAGATAGGAGCGGAATATAACTGTTGACTCTAGACTTGTTCAGATTTAGATTGTAGTGATCCGGGAAACGTCCTCTTGGGAGTCTGTTCCACAGGACAATGTTTCGCGTGAAGAAACTCTTTGCGTTGAACGTAATTCTCGCCGATGGAATTACGGAAGGAATGTGGATGGCATGACGGGTTCTAGCCGTGAATGTTAGATCTGGCGGCACCAGGGAATTTATCTCATCCCAGCTCGTCCCTTGGTAGTAGCGATAGATCAGTGAGAGGCTCATCACATACCAGCTGTCTTCATTCATTCATTTCATTTTAATGTCCTCTCTCCTTAATAGTAGGTTTTCTCACATTCTATAACACTCAGTAATCCATTGTATCCTAGTGTCTTTATTGCCTTTCTCGAGGGGAGATGACTAAAAAGCTTTGTTTTCGTTTGCAACGTCGTCGTTTTTATCTTTTATAAATATCGCCTTTAGCGTGTTGAATTTTTATCGAGTTTCATATATTAACGTGAGAGTTAGTATCCTCTCTTTTATACGAAAACAGACACTTATATAGATACAAACGTATCTATATGTGTATATGTGTCTGTATCTCTGTATAGGAAATTTGAGCAGACATTCTACAAGCTAAAATGTATTAAATTCTTAGTTTAATAATAGAAAGAATCCATCAGAGAATTTAGCCATTGATATAAGGAGATTCCCACTTCTGATTCAACATAAATCACTCTTTGTCTTGCCGGTTGTATAACCTGTCCGATTGTCGGGTTAAGCAGTTTGGTATTCTCGTTCCATTTCAGATCATGTACTTTCCCGCCATATCTGATAATGTCGTCTGTTATAAAGACAATAAATTTTCGGTATTTACATAGAACATCAAAATTTGAAAGATAAATGGATATTTATATCCACAAGAGTTGGACAATAATACTTATATTTTTATATTCAAATCGAAATGAAAACGTTTTGTTTGTTTTTCATTTTGATCCTCAACTCAGCTGTTTTGTATTTCCCAACCCGAAACGTATAAAAATAACTGCTCTATACATTCAAAAAGATTGAAAATAAATAGTTTTTGTCGGAAGAGAATAAAATAATGTTGAATTATGTAGCTCAAAATCGCCCACGGCTGGATAATGAAGTTATTTTATTAGTCACGTGATGAGAGTAAAGGACGCGCCGATGAAATGGTAATCATTACAAAGAACGAATTGGTTCCTTTCAAATTACAAGAATCGTATGAAAGTCAATGTTTATCTATCATTTCTTCTACATAAAAGAATTTGATTAGAGGAGATTCTTTTTCTTTTGCTTAAATCAGCAAAACAGTATACATTGAATCATTTTTTTCGTTTTTTTCTAATGGCTGACTGATATCTATCTATCTATCTATCTATCTATATATATATATATATATATATATATAGATAGATAGATAGATAGATAGATATTTATATACGTGTATATATGTATATATATGTATATATATGTGTGTGTGTGTGCGTGTGTGTGTTTAAGTAAGAAAAAACTGTGTTTTGACGGGTTTCGTTCCGAATTAATGTTTTTACACGAAATAATAAGTTTAGTTATGAAATTAGTCCTATATATAGAATAAAATCCATCGACAGTTTGCATGAACATGTTTAAGCTAGAGACGAACAACCATAAATTTAAATATTTGCGGCCATGTATCTAAAATCAAAATGTCAGCGTTTTTAATGAGGTAGCCGGATACTTCGATAAAATCTACGTGAGCGAATTAAGATTTAATACATGACAGAAAATTATTTAAATAATAATAACAAGAGTAATAAATAAAAAAATAAACTGATGCTATACAAGGCATGGTCCTCATGGCTTCTGGTCACAATTGTTTGGGAGTTTTAGCCCGTATCTATTTTCCGTGGTGAATTAAGACAATCTATAGTAAATAACTCGTTCAGTAACATAGATTTACTTGTCAATTATCTTACTGTATCTTGGATCTGATGCTCTGTACAGATATATTCATGATTCAGTGTATGGGTATCATTATTGCCGGGGGTCTATAACATGAAGTTTGTGAGCAAAGTGGACTTTAGGGTTGCATCTAGATAGCTGTAAACACCCTCAATCGGAGACCGTCTAAGCGAACTGATTTACATGACCTGAAACTAATTTTAACTGAAATTTATCTAACAGTGCTGATGTTATCCGAAATATGTCAGTATATCTCGTACACTTTAACCAAACAACATTTTGTTGGCGTCATTTTGCTGGCTCTCTCTCTCTCTCCCATTATTATTATCATTAATAATAATAATAATAATAATAATAATAATAATAATAATAATAGCAAGCTCTAACGAAATCCCCAAAATAGAAATCCCCAGTTGCCCAATTTCTGGCTTTATCATCACTCATCTACCCATGAAATTCTTGCAAAAACATTTTCAATGCTTGTAAATAATCCCATTAAAATCCCGGAATGGATTACTGTAGGTATTACATGCCTCATACCAAAAACAACTGAAACAGACAACCCGAAAAATTATAGACCGATAACATGTCTCTCCACAACGTATAAGTTGATCACGTCTGTACTGACGAACCGAACTTATTCCTTTTTCGAAACAAACAGCATTCTTCCCCTGGAACAGAAGGGATGCAGAAGAGGTTCATATGGCTGCAAAGATCAACTGCTGATAAATAAAATGATCCTGGAAAATTGCAGGAGACGACGTAGAAATCTCAGTGCAGCGTGGATTGATTATCGTAAAGCCTTTGATAGTGTTCCACATTCTTGGATCCTTAAGACTTTGGAAATGTACAAAGTCTTCCCTGTGGTATTAAATTTCCTTAAGCACAGCATGGGAATGTGAAACACCAAACTATAACTAGTCACGCCGGGGGCACTGCCATATCCAACCGTCTGAATATCCGACGTGGAAACTTTCAAGGAGACTCTCTGTTACCCTTTCTGTTTTGTTTATCCCTCTTACACATGAACTGAACAACAGTAGCTATGGTTACAAAATAAATAAGGAAATATTCAATCAACTACTCTACATGGATGATCTCAAACTCTTTGCCAAAGACGACAATGAGTTGAAAGGCCTCCACAATATTGTAAAATACTTCAGTGACGACATAGGCATGGACTTCGGATTAGATAAATGTGCAAAAGTAACATTCAAGAAAGGTAGAATTACAGAAACACCCTTAATAGATTTAGATTTTGTCACAAAGATTAAGGAACTGGAGCATGAGGAAGCTTATAAGTACCTAGGAATTAGCGAATTGGCATACAACACCCCCAAATGAAGGAAAAAATAAGAAAGGAGTACTACAGGCGTGGACGTCTGGTACTAAATACTGAGCTAAACTCAAAAAACAGAATATCGGCCATAAACATGTGGTTCAATACAGCTTTAATGTCCTTAACTGGACCATAGCTGAAATTAAGCGAATGGATGCCAAAACGAGAAAGCTTCTCACTTGCTATCGCATGCATCATCCCAAAGCTGACGTTGATCGTCTATATGTGCCCAGATCCGAAGGAGGCGGATGATTAGTTCAACTAGAACTGTCCTACAAAACTACAACAATTGGCCTCCAAAGATACTTGGAAACGACAGAAGACTGGATGATGGTATGCGTCAAGGAACATGAAAGTAGTAAGCGTCTTTATTCCGTAATAAAAGAAGCCAACAAATTCAAAGTGGAATTTCAAATGGGCGTAGAGATGCAACTACAGCACAGCTACAGTGGCTACGTGGTGCAGGGTTGAAAGCTGAAACTGAAGGCTTTATCCTTGCTGCACAGGACCAATGCTTGTTAAGTAGGAATTATCAAGCACATATACTAAAATACTGTGTTAGCCCAAAATGCAGATTCTGTGATAAATATCCAGAAACGATTGATCATCTTGTATCAGGTTGCACGATATTGGCACCCACTAAATATAAAACCCGGCATGTCAGAGTGGGCCAATATCTGCAATGGAAAATCTGCAACTTCTACGGGAAGGAAACTGAAAGAAACTGGTATGAACACCAACCAGACCCGGTTACGGAGATAGGACCTGTTACAATTCTATGGGACTACACAATACACACTGACAGAACAATCAAAGTCAACCGTCCAGATATTGTTATTAAAGACCACAAACAAAAACGATGCCTCCTTGTTGATATGGCAGTCCCTGCTGACTGCAATGTATCTTTGAAGATATTCAAAAAGCTGTCAAAATATAAGGACCTTGAAATAGAAATCTCGAAAATGTGGCATATGGAAACATCAACAATCCATGTTGTAGTTGGAGTCCTAGGACTGGTTGGAAAAGATTGCAGTAGACTAATCGAAGAGATTCCTGGAAGTCCATGCTTCAAGGAGATACAAAAATTGTTCTGACAAGTACAGCCTACACTTTACGAAGGGCTTTATCTATGTATTTTTTTTTTTTTTTTTTTTGTCAGTGGAAAGTGTCATGACGCCATTTCTAACCTTAGGTCCCTGGGCGGGACTCTGAAGTAAACGCCAGAAATCAAAAAAAAATAAAAATAATAATAATAATAATAATAAGGTTGGAATACACCATGACCAAATGAAGGAGAAGGTGAGAAATGAATACTACAGGCATGTGCGTATGTTACTGAATACCGAGCTTAATTTTTTAAAAAATAACAGAATGTTAGTCCTAAACACCAATCGAATCTGTCCCTGTGGTGCAATACAGTTTCAACATGCTTAACTGGTCCGTAGCTGAAATTAAGCGAATGGACGCCAAAACGAGAAAGCTTCTCACCTGCCACGCATGCTTCCTCCCAAAGCTGGTGCTGATCGCCTGTATGTTTCCAGATCCGAAGGAGGCAGAGGATTAGTTCAACTAGAATTGTCTTACAAAACTAAAAAAAAAGGCCTTTAAATATAATTAGAAGATACAGAAGACTGAATGATGTGAAAGAACATGAACGTAGTAAGCGACTTTATTTAGTAATAAAGGAAGCCAACAAGTTCAAAATAGAGTTTCAAATGAGTGAAGAAATACAAGTAAAGCACAATGCACAGACTGAAGCTGAAAAATACTTAAAAAAAAAAAAGCAAATGCAACCGACCAGATACAGAAACAATGGCAAGATAAAACGGTTCACGTCCAATAATCTGCCCGTACCAAACAAGGTTATGCAAAAAAAAAAAAAAAAAATCGTACCCATCAGTGGCTACATAGTGCATGGTTAAAAATTGAAACTGAAGGTTTTATTCTTGTTGCACAGGATCAATGCTTGTTGCCTAAAAGTTATCAAGCACACATACTGAAAAATTGTGTTAGCCCAAAATACATATTTTGTGATAAATGTCCAGAAACAATTATTTTGTATCAGGTTTCACGGTAGTGATACCCATTGAATATAAAACACGGCATGACAGAGTGAGTCAATATCTGCACTTGAAAATCTGCAACTTCTACGGAAAGGAAACTGAAAGAAAAAACACCACTGAAACTCGATTATAGAGATTGGGCCTGTAACACTTTTTATGGGACTAAGCAATACATACAGCCTAAACGATCAAATCTAATCGCCCAGACAGCTCTAGTAAAGGCCACAAACAAAAAATGCCTTCCTATTGATATGGCAATCCCCGCAGACTGCAATGTTTCTTTGAAATCGAAATCTCAAAAATACAGCACATGAGAGCATCAACAATTCCTGTTGTAGCTGGAACTCTCGGATTGGTTGGAAAAGATTCCAACAGACTCATGGAAGGGATTCTTGGTAGCCCATATCTCAAAGAAATACAAACAAAAATGTTCTCACGAGTACAGACCACACCTTACGAAGGGCTTTATTTATGTAAAATGTGTTTGTGTGTATTTTTAAACTGCTCAGTGAAAAACGTCATGATGCCATTTCTTGTCTTAGGTCTCTAGTCGGGACCCGAAAAGACATGAATACACACCAGAAATCAAAGGAAATAATAATAATAATAATAATAATAATAATAATATTGATAATAATAATAATAATAAACAAACAAATATCCAGAAGCCAACGACATTTCAACCCTTAAAACGCATGAAGTTAATTACATATGTAAACTCCTAACGTCCCAACCCGGTGGAATGAACAAAATAACAGGAGAGTTCCACAAGATTTATACTAAACTATTTTATTCATTGCTCTTACTAACAAATTTACTAACAGAAATTTTCAGGATGGGCACAATCACCGTCTTGTTACGTTTCAGTTGTATTCAAAGCAGTCCTTAACACAGGCCTAACAACCATGCGTCTACGTTTCACGACTAGGGGCGGACATGTGGAGACCTAAATTATGACTAAATAACAATTATTGAGTACATTCTTTGCAAGGAACTCGTTAGAAATTACCAGTGAATTAGCAATTATATATAATATTAGGAAGCAGCTTACAATTATTGACTTATTTCCATAAATTCAAATATACAAACAAGGAACAAAAATAATCTATATATAGATCTATAGCTATAGACTATTGACAATGTTTTCTTCCAGAGGGAAAAGAGGTTTCATAAACCAGCGCCTACAAGAACACGTAAAAAAACATTGAAATTTCTCAAAGATGGAAAGTGAGGATTGGGGAGCTCATCCCATAGAATCTCAACAATGATTTATACTTCGTCTGAACTGATTCTTGTGCGGATAAAACTTGGCAAAAGGAATCAGATTCTTTCTCAATCAATAGAATTCGCTAACCACTTATTGTATTAATCCATTAGTGATTTTATATACACTCGTGTATGTCTGTAGGTCTAAAGTTTATATCGGTGCATTCATAATCGGATAAACATAATCCTCGAATGATAATTTCTCTTTTATATCACGTTTTATAATTAACAATGAAACTTTACACATACACAAAATGTAAATGCACACACACATATATATATATACACACACACACACACACACACACATATATATATATATATATATATATATATATATATATATATATATATATATATATATATATATATATATATAAGACTGAAACACTAATATTCCATGCTTATAATTTATTACATTGGAATCGTAATCACGATCCAGTTCATCAGACCTACAAATTCAAAATTTTTATACTATTTTCTTACTCTGTCCTGGACATTGAGTTCTAGCTGGATTCTATCCTATAGGAAATATATATATATATATATATATATATATATATTGATCTATTGCCTTATTATATATATATATATATGTGTGTGTGTGTTAATAATGGAAGACATTCTTTTAATATAGTGATTTTACAAGCTTAACTTAGAGGTGACACAAGGGCGAAAGAATGGGGCACCCAGTGTGGATCGAACTCACTACTCAATCGTAATTGTTTTAGCGAGACAAGCTTGCTAACCATTACTATTTTAATATAAACATACTTTTAATAGTGAATTTTTGTGAACTATGACCCAGTGGATAAAGACTTTGGTTAGATCCATTGACTAGACCCAAAGAGTTGTGAGTTCAATGCCGGGCCACAGCAGTGGTAAACCAAAATTTGGAGAGTTGAGTAAAATGGAAATAACTGTGACATCCGGAAGACGCATAGTACATGGGACTTAACAATCTAACCCGGTGAAGGAAATAAAGGGTTTGATTCGAAATTCCAATCACCTGAAGAAGGCCGGAGCGTAAAACAGCCGAAACGTTGTGAATATGGCAATGTAGATGAGGATAACAGTCCGAATAATG
This sequence comes from Acanthosepion pharaonis, assembly GCA_903632075.3. NCBI lineage: Eukaryota > Metazoa > Mollusca > Cephalopoda > Sepiida > Sepiidae > Acanthosepion > Acanthosepion pharaonis. The sequence goes on from CAHIKZ030003683.1 coordinate 1,475,374, forward strand.
TATATAATTTAAGTAGGAAAATAAACATGTTTCAGCAGAAGATCAAGTTAGTCTCCCCGGCATTTGAATACGCTTAGTGACACACATTGCTGCCGTCACCTACACACCCTTTTCGCTTCTTTCAACAGTTTACCATAACACTGTCTACAACTAATACTTTTCTTTTAGATTAATTATCTTGATCCCAATCGTCTAGCCAATCTTCCCCTCTTTTATATTTTGTATTGTTTTATCCATTGGTGGTCTTTCGTGCCTAGATATTTGATGTCAACGTTCTCTAATCTTGTCAGTCATACAATTGAACTCTGTTTCAAACAGACACTTCGTACGAAAGAGCTTTGTCGAAACTGTAATTATTAAACAGTCAAATCCAAAGAGAAGGCAATATTATGACAAAGAAATGAAAGTAGGCGTTAAAAAAAAAGGAACGTGAGACATAATTGCCAGAATACATTTCTTTTTTTAAAATTCTATTTCTTCTCTTCGTGAACCAATAACAAATAAGCCCAATCCGAAAGACGATCAACTTGAGATGTAATATGTCAGTAGAAAATATGTACAAATTTTTTTTTAGAAGCTTGTTAGTGCCAGATAGTATTATACTTTGATACTAACAATGTACAGATATTTAATGCCTAGTTATTTTCTCATCTCCGCGTAATTTTTTGGATTTTAAATACTCCGTGCTTTTTGTTCTTGTATGTACCGTGTCTCTTCAGGAACTAAGCGATAATGGATGTCTATAATTCTTGTTCTTTTAGCCCTTAGTATATTTTGTATTTTTCTATATATCTCAATTTCTGTTCTGCCAACCATTTAAACAAACTTGTTCGGTGGATTAAGCGCTTCTTTGCTCTGTCTTTCTCTCTTGCACTCAACATGTTTGCGAAAGATGAGATGGGGTTTACAAAATAAGACAAAACAAAAAATGTGCAGTAAAGCAAAACATACACTTTTGGACCTCATACGTCGAAAATGAAGCAAGCATCCATCATATATACATACACAAAGACGTGTCGTTAAATTCAACGGTAATGACTGTCTGTTTAATCTTTTATTGTATTTTTCCAGTTTTGTGGTTGTATATTGGGATCGAAATTTTGGATAAGCTGTTCAAATTATTTACAATATTTACATTGTTCGGAATGTTGTTCTCATTTTATCACAATTTTCACGACGTTTCGGCCGTTGTACGCTCCAGCCTTCTTCAGGTGATTGGAAATTCGAACTGAACCCTTTATTTCGTCAATGTGGTAGTTTGTTCTAGTTGCAATCACGTGAAGAAGGCCGAAGCGTAAAACTGCCAAAACGTCATGAATATGGTAATAAAGATGAGGACAAATTGTTCGAAAAATGTAAATAATGCAAATAATTATAATACGTCATCTCAGAAATAGAGACAGAACCTGTTCAAACTGATGTTCAGCACTGATGATTACATTTAGCATGAAACAGTGTTGACTTCAATGTTCAATTTTATATTTATATTTACATACGCTTTAGCTCTGATTTTGAGCACAAATCCCATAAATATAACATACCTTAAAACTATGTTTCTTCATTCATATATATATATATATATATATATATATATATATATATATATATATATATATATATACGTGCAGTAATGTACAGATGTTTGGTGATGGCCGGGGCCAACTCCTTGATTGTATTCCTGAAGGACTCAAGTAGGAGGGACGTACTCAGGCCTAGCTTATAAAAAAATACGGATCCACATTCACAAAACCGTGTGGGTGTATAGGCCGCTTGTACAACGAAATAAACATAGACAATTTCAAAAATTGAATTTTTACTCCACATTTTGATTGGTTGTCCTCCCGATATGGATGTCCGGCGTTGTCGGATACTCGGCCCCTCCTTCTGCACGTTACTGTATTCGTGTCTGTGCTATTTTTTTGCGCAACTTCGTGTGTATGTCTCTCACAGTACTGTTTATCGAGATGTCTTTAAAGTAGGGTTTTCATTTGCAAACAATACCAAATGAAGTAATGTTTGGGGCATTTTTTTAACTTTCTCCCCGCTTCAAAAATGGTGAATATCCGTTAAATATAGCTCCGTTAATACATTCGCACCTACAGTTATTGATTTCTGCTGAAATGGGAGAAGAGTTTGCTTGTTATTTGGCTTTAATTTAGTTTGGATTTGCCAGAAGCAGTTGCTTACGGGCATTCAATCACAAACATGAGAACTAAAAAAAATTTAATATTTAAAATGAATGTGTATTTTTGTATCATTTTAAGAGGCTTACACAAGGAGTTGAAAAAATAAAAAAAAAGAAAGAAAATCTAATGATTACATTTTTTTTGCAACAAGCTTCGTTTATTCATACTTTAAGTTAAACAGCTTAAGAGATACTTTCTTATGAAGAAAACGGTTTTATTTTTATTCCAACCTAACACGTGATCTGTTTGAAAACTATTCAGCTATTTCGAATATATGGGAAACTCATTACGCTCTCTTGTTTTAAATCTCGGCTCAGTTTAAAATCGGAGAGAGCTTTACAAATTATGCCTAAACAGACGCTCTTCCAGGGTCTTACGCAGTCAGCTATGAGATTTCATATTTGGATGCGCTGTGACAATTCGATTCACACTGACCGTCCCGTCAAAGGATATTTTAATAAAATACCGCATCGGAAATTTATGTTTGTCCCCACAATACGGATTTTGTGAAATCCGGATTTTCCCTTGACTAAAATCGCCATTGATTAGAAGAAGTTATTTCTGTGGATGAGATTAAGGGGAACGCAACGAGAGCGCCGATGGAGATTATGAATATAGAATTTGTAGATTTAAATGATGTTCTAGGAGAATACTTTGAGGGAAACTAACTTACCGATACCTAGGGAGGTCAGATTTACACGAATATTAACCGGGTAGCCCATTTCTTAACCCAGTTTATGGCTTGTATGTATTTCTATATTTATTAACAAGTTTTATTTTATATGAAACATAGCTACATTTGGGGTGCCAAATAAGGGTGAACCTCTTCCTATTTGTGAACTGAACACACCTTGTGCAGTATTGATAATCTACTGTCAGTATTGCATAAATAAGAGGAAAAAAACAACATGGTAAGTGCCTAGACAGTAAAGATCTCTGTTGCAGAATTAGACACGACTCTCATAGCTACATTGAAGGTACCCAATGAGGATCAATCACGCCCCATTAGTGAATTGGACACTGGTGTCATATGTTATATGAATTACATAGTTTTATCTGTAATGAGGACCACACTCAATTCATTAGTCATTTTTATTCATGGTGAGGTTGTTAACTTGATTGGCAGCATAGGTAAAAGATAGTCTGTCAGTTAAGGTCTATGTGTGATACAAGTTTGTGTGATTATGTCACTTTCGATCCATCAATCTAAAAGGCTAAAGCGGCGAAAGAGGGTAGCACCAGTCGGGTTGACGTAACCAAGTCGGGCCTTGACAGACGAAACATCTGACAGGCCGATGCAACCAGATTTGCCACATCTCACCCGGTTCAATCTCGTTTGAGCCGCGAAGGAGGCGCTTCTGATTAAGTGTGTGGCTTCTCCATCGTGCAGAGTTGTCCAGATTCACGCGAATGGGCTTATCAGACTCTCTATGATTCACAGCCATCTCAGCCACCACGAACAGGGAGTGGAGAGAAATAGAATAGGGAGAGAGAATTACGACCCAGTTGCTTAGATCAAGGAGGTGCCGACAACAACAACAGACTGCTTGCTAACCAACGCTATAGGAAACAGTCTATCCTGATATTCAACCCATAACTGGGGAGAGAATAATTTCCCAGTGGGTATTTACGCGTAAGTTAATGTAATCAAACGAATTGGAATCCGATCACGGTTCTCAGATTGTGTCAATCAGATCCGCAATCGATTGCAGCACACTTTACAAGATAGTAAGTATGAAAAAATGGTGAAGAATTAAAAGAATTGCCTTTAGAATTAAAAGTTGTCGTATTCACCCACATTCTGAAGAAGCTCGCAGCAAATACAAGAAGTTTATCTTCAGTCTGAAATATCGTCAATTTTGATAGGGTCATATATTTTACTAGTTTATAGCCCGACGCTATTTGCGTACAGATTGGAAGAAACAAACAGTAAATGGATAAAATGTGTAGTGCCTACAGGGCTACGTATGGGACAAGCACGAACATTCACCAATCCCATCAACCATTGACATGGTCTTGTGGGTATCCACAAACTATATCTCTTTAGTGCAAAGAGGGGGGCGCTGATGCAGGTCTGTAATTCTCTGGATTAAGCCTTGAATTCTCTGAATTAGGTTTCAAGTGTGCCAAAACCATGTCTGACGGTAGAGAAGAAAAATTGTTACTGCATCATGATACCAGGTCAGGTAAATATAGCAGAATAAGCAAGCCTGACACTGTTATATATATATATATATATATATATATATATATATATATATATATATATATATATATATATATATATATATATATATATATATATATATATATATATATATATATATATATATATATATATATATATATATATATATATAAAGTTTAAAGTTTATTTTCATTTTTTCACCTTTGAAAGTTAAGTCTGAAGATCCAGAGGAAAATAAAATTCTCTAGTGAAATAAATTATAACTAATGGAGCCTTAAAAGTGGTTTGTTTTTTAAAATTATATATATATATATATATATATATATATATATATATATATATATATATAGAGAGAGAGAGAGAGAGAGAGAGAGAGAGCTGTTATGATTGATATTTCTTATTATTTTTATAACCAACGTAGGATTTTGAGAAATACCGTTTTTGCTTACGTTTTCTGGGAATATTAGTATGATTGCCTCAATTTGTAAGGCGGGGGGGGGCTTAATAGGTTTTATTGTTTGGCTCTAATAAAAAGGGCAAATCAATCTAACAAACCAAGTAGAATGTTTAAAATTATGAAATACAGAATAAAATAACATATTTATTAACAATTCTTGTTTAATTTTTCACCGTCTGCTTTCTTTTCTAGGTTTTGCGTTGTTTAATATATACTGACATTCTGACACAGTGTTGAAAGCAAACACAGCAAGGGAACTACAAGAATTCTTATAGAAGGTAGTGAAAGGAAGCGTAAAGAAAGGACTGCACATCAATTCTAAAACGAATAGATTGTCAGCAAAAGAAACACTTCAACATTCGAATTACAGACTGGAGATTCCAAAATCAAGCAAGAACAAAATTTTCAATATTTAGACAGTTTTCAAAGGACGGAAAATGCGATACCGAAATCTGAAGTCGTATTGGAATTGTAAGTTTCCTTCCAAAAGTTAAGTAAAGTATTAAGAAACAAAAACAATCTCACTAGAGATATAATATAGATAATATCCTGTCATATCGGTCCTCCTATATGGTAGGAAATGTTGATCATTTCACAGATGAAAAGACTTGAGGCAATAGAAATGGGATATGGGATTCTACAGAAAGATGCTGAGAATATCATGGACGTACATGTGAGCAACGGCAAAATTTGATGAAGACAAAAAGGATACTTATACTTAATATCAAAAGGAAACATCTGAAATTTCTAGGGGACGTAGTACGGAAAGAGGGCAGATTGAAAACAAGTCTGGACTGAGGAAAATAGAGAATTACCTACATAACCTGTTTGTGTGAATGATTTGCAAATCAGTGATAAGGGGAGATAGCAAAAAGATTTAATTTACTAAGTCATACAAGAACAGTAAATTGTGTAGAGCCATCAATTCCACCTCCTTAAGTGACACGCCAGATAGAAGAAGAAGAAGAAGGAGGAGGAGAAGCAGTGGAGGAGAAGAAGAAGAAGGAGGAGGTTGAGAAGAAGAAGAACCAGAAGAAGAATGGTGAGAAGAAGAAGAAGAAGAAGGAGGAGGAGAAGCAGTGGAGGAGAAGAAGGAGAAGAAGAAGGAGGAGAAGAAGAAGGAGGAGGTTGAGAAGAAGAAGAAGAAGAACCAGAAGAAGAATGGTGAGAAGAAGAAGAAGAAGATTGGGGAGGAAGAAGAAAAATGGGGAGGAAGATGAAGAAGAAGAAGAAGAAGAAGAAGAAGAAGGTAAAGAAGAAGGTGAAGAAGAAGAAGAAGAAGAAGACATTAATGGTGGAGCTGTTATTTAATCAAATTCTGAATTCATTTACTTATGAATCAGTTGTTAATTTGAAAAAAAAATCATGCGTTTCTATTTAACTTCATCACTGATCTCTGAGGTAATTGTATTAGACAATGTGTAGGACCTTCGTTCCAATTATATAAATCTGTTTTTTTACAACAGTTATAAAATATGTGAAGGATATAAAGCAATCTACGTCGTTTTTTATATGGGAATATTGCAATAAAATAATGTATTTTTATCTTTGTGAATACAACATAAACACTTCTTGATGGAGAGGGACGCCAAGTGCAGCGTTTGATCGTTTCAATCCTGAATGCAAGGAAGAAATGTTTCGTGTTAAGAGAACCTGTACATGACAACGGAAAGGGCAAATGTTAGGCGCTGGCGAAAGGTCACTGACAGATATTGCTGTGTGCTCGACTGGGTAGCTAAATAATTGCTGCTGCCCAAATCGTGATAAAACCATTTCCTTTCTTTAATTAGAGATAGTAATTTAAAAAAAAAAGATATATTTCTAATATAACTTAAGAGCTTTCTCAACCTTTAGAAAAATGTGTATCTGTGTCGGATTTCAGAAAATGTATTTCATAAATATATACAATATGTATATAATATCCATTCGTTTAAATATTTTACGGGACAAAGCTTACCCTGAAATTGAGAAGTAGCAAATTTTGAAAATGTGCGCAGTGCATAATGCGTAATGTAATTTTGAGAAGGTTTAATTAAAAAAATATACAATTATATCACTAGTATATTATAGATTCATATCTAGGAACTTCAAGTGTGTTTGGTCGTCATGTATATCTGGTGTATCAGCAAAATTGTCAAAATCGTTTTATAACTCTATTGGACTCTATTTTGAACAAGACGAATGATCTCTTAGTTGGAGTGATGATCCCTCTTGGTGTTGTGACCTCCTGATCTAGTTTTGCTCTCTACTGTTCCCTCTTTTTTTAAACATATTTTATTTATATATCTTTTTTAAACATATTCACCGTTCACTTGATGGTTCGTGAATAGACTTTAAAGATGGAAGCCATTACTGAAGACCCTGAAGATCTTTTTCCTCTTACCTATACATAGTTCGTAAGACATAGTTGAGCTGACTCAAAAACGATTTTAACCTGTTCTCTTTCTAGCTGAATAACTCAAAGGGTATTTCACTGATTCTAACGACAAATGTTGTCGAGATGGCTAAATGTATTATCTGAAAATCTGGGTAAAAAACACTCAATTAGTTTAGTATATTTTTAGATATTAAACATATTATGGATTTGACAATTATCCAATGCTGTTACCAGATGTGGACAATTTTGCAGTTACACCCTGTATATATGTATTATTATGTAAGTGTATGAGTGTGTATGTGTATTCATGAGGTCACATACGTAAGCACGAGTGTTTGACCCAAAGAGCTGCAAATGTGACACGCCTGAAAAAGTAAAAGGTCACCATGTTTCGAGAATAGAATTCTAGCTCTCTGGCTAGGCAAGGTGCAACCCTTAAAATCATAGGAATAATGGTAATGTTCTTGCTCCAAGAACACAAAACCTCGTATGTGTTTAGAGTCATTACCCATTATACCACTTGCACATACAGATTTACAGCACTTGTATTACGAAGAGATGACTAGTCGAGATGTTGCTTAACTACGGTGGTCAGATGAGAACATGTTTTTCAACGTTATATGGTCGTAAACATGTTATAACTTTGTGTACTATAAGCACACTTTTACTTGATCTTGAGCGCGGTAAAGATGTAAATTGCTTATACATTTTCGATCATTTTTTTTCTTATTTTCTTTTTACGAAAGAAATTATTTTTATTAGATATGCTTTGCATCTTCTGTCTGTTTTACTCCTCCTGGGTTTGCTCGGCATCAATCAAGCAACCTTTTACGAGATAACTTTTCTTCTTACTGTGTCTTTTGGCCATCTCGATTTTATTAATTTCTTTCTTATTATAATATATCTGAGTTTTCGCCTTATCACTGTCTTTTGTTGACCTCATTCTGCTTTTTTAGTTTGTCCTCTCATTAATTACTTTCCATTATATATATATATATATATATATATATATATATATATATATATATATATATATATATATATATATACATATATATGAAAAGATTTCTTAACTTGTAAATATCAATTTTATTCCGATATCGATGTTTCCTGGTAAAAATTTCCAGTTTTTATGAGTTGTGGTTTTAAACGGTATTTCCAATTTTTTCAATTTTTCTTTTTAATTTGTTCATGTTGCTACTTGTATTTTTCAATCCGCTTTTATTTGCAAAGTGACAAATTGGAAATAACGTTTAAAACTACAACCCCTGAAGTCTGGAAATTCTATCAAGAAACATCGATATCGGGATTAAATTGTTTTTTAAAAGTTAACCAATCTTTTCATATAATATCATTATCGTTCTATTTTTTAAATAAAAAATAGAACGATAATATATTTGTATATTTTTATATACATGCACGATGTATAAAAAATATCTGCTTTTTCTTAAACCTCATAAGTATATATATATATATATATATATATATATATATATATATATATATATAAAGAGATAGTTCTTAATCTCCATTAATGAAGATTAAGCATTTGCTATCTGATGATACTGCCATGTAGGTATTTACTGAAAGACATCTCATCTTTCATATAGAAACCGAAAGACATCCTATTACTGCACGCTGTAATAGACACAGAGATCTGTCTTATGCAGGCAGCTCTAGGATTCAAATTTTGAGTTTCTATTTAAAGAGCGAGTAAATACAAAACAAAAGAATATTAAAGTAGAAAATTTTAAGAAATAATTCAACTTTATCGACTGCCTAGAGTTAGTGATTTATTTTAATTTGACGATAAAAAAAAGTTTGATTTTATTTATTTATATTTTTAAATGTTTAGTTGAAGAACCCAGAAGTTTAAATTTCAGGTAAACGTGAGTGTGAAGGGAGTCTTCAGAATGATTAACAAGAAGAGATTTTCTTTAAATGCCAGCGAATCCAAAGCTATTTTAATGATAAATTCTATCGATGAAACATTCTCTGGCATTAACACCAATGTTCTTCGTAATTCGCAGCACAAAAGGTAAAATAAAAATAAAGAAAAGATTTGGCATTTCTGCCAAGTAGAAGAAAAACGAAGCGGAGAATTGTACAAGAAAAAAGCAAGTAAGAAAATTACCTTTAAGGATTTCTTGTTTGCCTCGATATCATTTTAAATCTACTCCTTGAACATTTCACTCTGCATATTCCATTCGGTATCGCCAAACGCATATTGTTCTGCTAAGTTATATTCTAAGTAAATACATTAATAATTCAGCAATCTGATAATGTAAAAGCATTAATTTTCTAAACAAATTTTTAATTTTTATTGTACTGGATAGCATCACGGCCTGATAAATCGTAGAGCCGAATTCAAAATCAAATAGGATTCGTTACATCCACTTACGTGCAAATAGCCTTTGGGAGGGTATAAATCCATCTCGCCCCGGGTCATGGCTTAAATATTATGACTTCTATCTGGAAAAGTCATTGTAATTCCCCAAAAAAAGATTTGATGCATTATTCCGACCCAAAAATTAAATTTTTGTGAACATCTAAAGCATACCAATAAAGGGTTAATAAGACGTAAAATACAGATCCATCAATCCTTGTCAATGTAACCATATTCTTGTGTCATCAGGGTCAATGTGGCGCGTATTTCAAATTTGAAATTTCATGTCTACAATTAAGGTTTCTTTTCTGGAGTAAAAATATGATATCTGGTAATAAATCGTTAGGACCTTCTGACACTGAATAGCAATGTTACGCGAAACTCTAGGGTCGGTGGGGCGATAAGACGCACTTTTATTAATTATATTCATATATATATATATGTATATATATATATATATCACTTTACCAAATTCATTTAAGATGTTAGGCAATAATGGCTCTCCTCGACTTCCTCTATTTTGTAGCTCTAGGTAAGTTTTACATAATGCCATACTGTCCTGATTCTGCAATTCACTCATACAAGCTCGATAAATCGATTAATTCCTGACTCCCCCTACGACATTCCGTCAATGAAATTTTCCTGAGAGTGTTAGATTCTCTAGGCTCTCTTTCCTCGTAATATATCTCATCCCGTTCAGATATATTTTTTCTAATCGTATGTACAGGTAACCTTGATGTTCCTATTTTCCTTATGAGTTCCATTTTTCTCGTGTATTTTGTCCATGCTGAGCATCTGTCGACAGAAACGCATCAATGTCGCTTCAAATCACTTGTTATCACTAAGGAAATTGTCCAGAATTCACTGTCATATAAGAGTTTAGATATTACATTGCTGTACTGCACTATTTCCTTCGATTCTAGGGACATTTGCCTATAAAACAATTCTGAAATAAAACTTATACGATACTTTGAATTCTACTTTGATAGTTTGTCGTCCGTGCTTTCACCACATACATAATTCAATTTTTCTGCCCGCTTGATTTTGTCAACTACAGTATTTAACACACGATTTGACAATAAAGTTTTGAATAAAGATTATTACATTTTTTTTTGTTTCTTACGCCTTTACCCTTATATGATTTTAATTTATTTTTCTGTTTCCCTATGAATAAATGTCTTCATGAAAGGATTTGTGAATTACGATAAGGTTAGACAAAAGAACAGACCCCGGTATAGTTCATCTTTGGGCAGAATGGATAAATCAGCAGACTCAAAGGAGAGCCGAAAGAATCTTGGTTTTTACTTCCATTCATAAACCATTGGTCTCCAATCATTAATATATATATATATATATATATATATATATATATATATATATATATATGAGTTGAAGATCAAACGTTGATCAGATATGGATAGGAATCCGACAAGATGATAAAATGAAATAAAGAACAAAGTAGGGAACGAATTTCAATCTAGCATGTTTAACCTTTATTACACACTCTTACACTATCACACACATCCAAAATATTCATTGCACATACTTATATATTATCTATTGAGTTTATATACATGACGCGTGTTCCGAACAATGAGAAGCACAAAAATCATAATATTCTAGTACACTTTGTTTCTTTGCTTTTTCATTTCTATTCTCTGGCGGAGCTTATCGAACCGCACAAGAATTGCGCCAATGATTTCACCAGGAACTCTTGTGGCATGGAAGACATAACATCGGTCTTTAAGTTCTTCCAAAATCACTGGATCTAACCGACGTCTTTATCCACCCACTAAACCCAAAGAGTTGTGAGTTCAATACCAGGCCATAGTAGGGGTGAACAAAAACTTGGAGAGTCGAGTTAAAGCGAAATGAATGAGACATCCGGAAGAGGCATGGAACGTGGAACTAGTACAGTCTACCCCGGTGTGCGAAATAAAGGATTTGGTTCAAAATTCCAATCACCTGAAGAAGGCCGGAGCGTGCAGCGGCCGAAACATTGTGAATTTCACATTGAAGATGGGGATAGCATAATGTAAATAATGCAAGTAATCATAATACCTCATCTCAGAGATATAGACAGCAATACTTGATCATTGATGCAATCTAATATTTGTAAAGATAGAGAATTGCACCAAGAATTGGGTATTTTCGGGATCGATACAAGCAACCGACCACTCTTGTAGCATTTTTGTTTCCGATGGAACGAATAAACGCACACCATTTGAGGTCAGGAGTGAACTTTAAGCCCATAGGTGTTCAAGGCAAGGAGGTGCGTTGAGGATATGATCACTCATCAGGATGTGCAGATCTTTTTTCAATTTCTATAATTTCCTTTTTAAGATTTTGAACACGACGCCGTCTCGCTTCGAGTAGAACAAACAATGAGTATTAGTAACATGATGGGCTTTGTTCTTATATACTTGGTAGTGAGATCAGATGACGCATAATTGCCTGATCGTTGAGTATTTGTTACCGACAGAGAAACAGAAAAATCGGCTACGCTTATAAGAATTAAAGCCCATACTGTTAATTATTATGCAATATATTTTATTCTATAATCAGAAGTACGAGAACTGAACTGAAATAGTTGTAAGTGTATCAGTGTTGCCAGAGACTTCAGCTCTTACCTAGGTAAATCATTTCTGAGAGTAATTTTCAAAGTCAGCTCGTGACCTATCTCCTTAATTGACAGTCGCAAATATTTACGCACAACCATAGCTGATTCCATTTTATCTTGAGTTGTTAGAAGCACAATAATGACTATCATATATTTTCCAAAGCATGCAGGAGAGGAGATGCAATATTTTGCAACATATATATCCGGCATGTTCATATATGACGAGGTACGCATTATGAATAGAAGCCTGTTAGAAACATTAGACGTTTGTGCGCAAGCGCAGTTGTTTCGAAATGCATTATTTCAAATGTCATTGTTTATACGTGTTTGGTTATACGTGTCACTGAGTTTATCGGAATAATTGGTAGCGTAAATTTTGGGTTGTCTTTCGCTTGTCTTCAATGAATAGATGTTAAAAGTGAATAAATTGCTTCAGCTACGTTTATAATATGGCCCCGGCTTAGGATCTATTTCATCATTCAGATTTTAAATCAAATATTGAATGTTTCTCTATTTCCTCACTTCTATCTCTCTCTCTCTCTCTCTCTCTCTATATATATATATATATATATATATATATATATATATATATATATATATATATATATATCAGTTTATGTTTTATATTAAGTTAAACAGTATTTATTTTTCCCGGGGAATTAATCCGAATATACTCGCATTTATTCAGAATCTGTAATACGCATACGTGTGCTTCTTAGCGTGTTATATAAGCATTTATTTTTCTATATTCGTAATATATCTACATATTTTATATAGATATATATATATATATACAAAAATCTGTTTGCAGAAATATATATATGTATAATATTAATAATAATATAAATATAAGTAATTATACTTTTCTGGAAAAACCTTAGGTGTTTTGGCTTGTAAATGAACAAACCAATGCCCAATGAAAAATAAGGGACAAAAAAAGAAAAAAAAATAAGAACAATGTAATTGAGGCGAAAACAATCGTCCAGAATCCAAGCTCAGAGTCCAAAGAAAAAAACCTCCAAAACGAGTAAAAGGAAAGTATGGCAATATATATATATATATATATACATATCTATCTATATATATATATATATATATATATATATGTGTGTGTGTGTGTGTGTGTGTGTGTGTGTGTTATTTTTCTCCTGATGATGGGCATGTTGGCCGAAACTAGTCAAGGAATCTAAATGAAATAATAAAAAAAACGAAGGAATATTGACAACCCAGTGTGTCTGAAGAGAAGATCTTAATTCTTTAATATTTTTATTCTTCAATATATATATATATATATATATATATATATATATATATATATATATATATATATATATATACACAAACTGCATAAGGATATACAGGGGTAAGCCCAAGGGATATGTGTCAAGATATGAGTTATTTTGATAAAAATAATGTTGTTAAATTTACATTGCTAATCCAATTTTATTTGTAGATTAGAAATATTAATATATATATATATATATATATATATATATATATATATATATATATATGATGGAGAGTCTCTTAATATTGAGAATACAGTTAATTAGCTGTTGTAACGGTTTCTATACGTTTCTATATCTATATATATATATATATGTTTCTACATGTTTCTATATCAGGTCGCACAAGAAGTCAGTAGGGTCGGGTATTGTTAAAGGTCGAGTTTTGACTTATCGATTTACTCTCAAGAAATTACTTCGCTGCGTCAGATTTACTGGCTTTTAGTTTACGGTGTAGAGGTGATTTTAATGTTATGTATTGATTCATTTTCTTCGTTATTGTTGGGTTTTTTTCTCTTTCTCTACATATATGGCATTAAATATAGTTTTTAGTTATTGTATATTTATTTTAAATGTGCTCAATATCTAGGGTGGGATACTGATGTCAACACCAAGCGGTGACTCTCAGTTTCATGAACATTACACTTCATATTGATTGTTTTGCACACACACACACACACACACACACACACACACACACACACACACACACACACACACACATACATATATATATATATATATATATATATATATATATATATATATATATATTCGTGAAATACATGTTTGAAAGTCTGGAACATATCAGTGATATTTTAATCTGAATTTCATTAGGAGTGTCATTTTTTTTCAGCATTATATCCGTTCTCCACGGTAACTCAGTCGATACAGACGCGGTATCCTGGGTGTTCCCTGTGAGCTCCAACTTTTCTTATATTAAGCCTAACACACCGCTACTCCGCTGACATGTTATAGTCTATTCATGGATAACTTCCGGCTCACCACCTTCTTGAATCCTCCATAAAATAATAAAACAGTAGACGTTTCTCTCCTGAAATAAATATGGCGATACGCTCGATGTGAAATCAAGAGTATACATGTGTGTGTGTGTGTGTGTGTGTGTGTGTGTGTGTGTGTGTGTGTGTGATGTGAAATGACCGATACGAATATCCTAACAGATTATGTATGATAATATATAATAAGGCAGCTGGGTTGTTTAAAATTTGATTCTGTTGCTCTGTTGCTTCGTTCAGTGAAAGCATCATCAGAACACATGAAGAAGATTAAGAAAAATTCCTACCATACCAATCTTGCTAGTCATATATGACGTTGTTTTTGAAAATTTAATAGATAATAAATTTGAAAATACATATCTATGAACAAATCAATCAGAATTTTACACAGGAAAACGTTAAAATAAAATGCAAAATATATTGATTTGATACAGAAAAATAAAAAAAGGAAGTTATAAGAAAAATTAATCGTGTAAATCTAAATAAAATAGTGAGTACATATCATTCAAATAATAATGTATGATAATATTTTGGTGTTAGAAATATATAATAAAATTAATTTTTTTATTGAAATGTTTAACCAATATTTATTTTAATATATTTTTTTAAGTATTATCTTAGCCAGAAAAGGTGATATGTTATAAAAAAGTACTTTTCATTTAAGCAAATTGAATCGTGATATCATAGCTGATTGAATAAAGTCTGTAGATAATTTATGATAAATAAGTTTAACCGTCTACCCATTTTTTAATCTAACGTATGATTTGTTGTTGTATATTGGATAATAAAGAATTTCATGTATCCCTAATTTTTTATAGCTGTTTCGTTTCATATATGCGTTTTTAAACTTTTCTGTGTTTCAAGAAAAAAATGACCTCATTTACTACATGGCATTATATGAAAATTAGTATTTGAATCATATTTATTATTCTTATTTATTGACTTTGTTTCTTTATTATAGAATATGCGGTTGACTTGGTTTTAATTACAGGCCCATTGAGTTTATGGTGCACTAGGTAACTAAGACAAAATGATATGTTGAAAAACAAAGATATTCCATAGAAGAATAAAAACTCTGTATTTTCCCAAATAGATATTCTAATGTCCAGGTTTGAATATAAAAAGAAAAAAATACAAATTATTATTCAATAAAAGTACTCTCAGCCACCGCAGCTTAAAAACCTACGCGCTACGGAAACAAAATGAGCGGCATACTGAGGTTGTGGCTCTGTACTGTACTGGGGTACTCCGAGAACGATATTGATCTGGCTTAGAAGTGACAACACGTCTGGATCAGGCGCTTTTCGATTTAGCTTAGTTATCACATCAACGGTGTCGACCTCAAAGTGTCCTTGTCTTTGTGGGACAGCATGGGTGTTATCGAGTCGTAGAAGTGACCATGATTCATGTTGAGAGTTCCATAGTCGGACAGCTACTCCTAGATCACATGGGTTTTGTGGGGTGAATTACATCTTTTATTAATACGTACCGCCATTTCTTAAGCTAGGGTTAAATCACCGTGTGTATCATGTTGATGTACACAGCAGAATTAGCATAAAATCCCTAAATATCATGAGAGCCTGTTGCTTTTTACGGATTTCTACACCCATTGTTGGACCTTTGACTGTCTTGCCGATGTACACCATAACCATGTTTCTAAACTAACATACCTTGTATCATTATCCATACCCATGGTAATTTTTACTCTTATTTCTTTATTTTTGGCATTTTGATTTGAATTTTTTAATCGAACCCTTAATTCTCTAAATTTATTTGTTTTATTCATCGATTTGAAATCCCTCCAATTGTATCTGACAATATTATTGCAATTTCTAACTATTATTAGTACTAAGGTCTATTTCATGAAACCAACCACCAGCCCACCAATGCATAAATCAATTTAATTAGTTCGAAAAATTAAGAACAAATCTAGGCCGGTCAATCTGCTGAATCTACTACTACTACTACTCCGACCTTTCCTTCTCAACCTCTTCTTCCCCAACTCCCCCGTCCACTCCTTCTTTATCACACTCTTGTGTTCCCTTCAACTTAATGACTTCACTGACTATTAGATATCGGCCTAAAAAACGAAAAACAAATGCTTAAGCATTACTCTATTATGAATTAAAATCTTTTCCATTAAATTAATTTGGATCAACCTGGTTTGTAGTGCCTAAAAACGACAAAACGTATCGGTCAATATAAAATACAACCCAATATAAAAATCTAGAATTTATAGAATAAATTCTCGGCTGGGTTAACCGACTACTACCAACCACTAATTCTTTACCCTTACCTTCTCTCTCACCTTCCCAAACAACTACTAAACTAATGTGTCCGTCCCGTGTATTTTCTCCATTTACGGAGTAGATTTCGGTCTCAAGAGTTGAACACCTTTGTGTTCACGAAATAAATTATAATTGAAATGGATAATTAAAGTCTCCGTATTCTTATTATCATTATAATGCTCTGTAGTCTACATTTTATATATATATATATATATATATATATATATATATATATATGTGTGTGTGTGTGTGTGTGTGTGTGTGTGTATATATAAGTGTGTGTGTATGTATTTATATATAACTAGGTTTTTAATAATAATTTTATATTTTAGTTATAGTTTTTTTTCGTCCTTATATTTTTTTTAATTTCTCATTGTTCTGTCAATATAATATTTACGCAACCTTCGGACTAATTTTTGGTTGAAAATGTTCATTGAAATGAATGCTTGCCAGCATTTTCAAATCTATAAGTTCTGTGATGTTGAACACCTGTTCATATATATATATATATATATATATATATATATATATATATATATATATATATATATATATATATATGAGTTCTTTGTTAGGTACAGCGTTGGGAAATCTGATTTTCTTTTTTTTTCTATTAAAAGTCTTTTTCCTTCCTTCTTCTTATTGAAAAACTTTGTCCGTGTGTTTATAAAATCCATGATACTCAAAAAGAACAATCACTTATATACATTGACAGAGTTAGGCGGCAAAATTAGAATGGACATTATGTTTTATGTGATGCTCATTTCAGAAATCGTACTTCAGCTGACAAGGACTTATTCGTTTGACATTTTGGGAACGTCGAAAGTAAAGTGAACGAAAGTAGAAAATTAGGAAAGTACAAGGCGGAAAAGAAAGCGTAACTTCTGAATGAGGTGTGCATCATACGCAAGTAAATGTCAGAAGTCGTGTTTAAATTTATGACATCGGCTTCTCGTTTGATTTCTTTTTATCTTTTCTCAATCTTTCTTTCATTTTCATATGCCATTTTTTGGATCTGTCTACCAGCATTGATATATTGATCTTGATAACTCTCACTTTCACAATCTAAATGTTTATGTAAAACGTTACACGTAAATCATACACTCCTATGTAACTATGTAACACGCACACACGTTTAAAGTCATATATATATATATATATATATATATATATATATATATGTTTGTGTATTTGGGCAGCAAAATCTCTTTTAGGCATGATTGATTAAATAAATTATAAAAATATGTCTTCTTATTTTTAGCTTTATTAGTTCATATTGTGACACCATTTAACAGGACAAAAAAGAAAAGAAAGGAAAAAGAGAAAGGAAAGAAAGGAAAATAGAAGCGAGACTTAAGCGTAGATGATAAAAGAAACCACCCACGACCAGGGGCCTTGACAATGTTATTTTGATAAGTAGCAAATGGCGAAAAGGTGTCATTACCATTGCAGAAAAATTCTAAGTGGATAAGGGAATCGACTATGTTCTGGCGGCGAACTTGTGTTATCGGGGATAGATAACAGCCGCTTAATGCTGGCAAACATCTAATTAGCAAACCGCAGACCGACTAGCTAAGAGAACTCCAATTGATAATGTTATTTTGATAATTGACAAAGAACAGGTGAAATACAGGGCTTTGGATAGATAAGATAAATTAACTGGGTCGTCTGCTAGCCGCACACGAAGCCAACCCTCAGTAACGACTGACCGTTTTTTGACAAGACATCTATAGGTGTTAGAATTCGGTTGTGATAACAAAACAATGTTATCAGAAATTGGCACCAAGAATGACTAGAACAATGGAACTGTTTTTTCGAGACGACGGTCGACTGTGTTTTCGCTGGACGACTGCCTCACCTGATAATTGGCATTGATGGATCCCAGGTGACATTGGGGGATGAGAGCTGCGATTAAGGAAAGAAAAGGAAAAGAAAAAGATAATTTTTTTTTTGAGCAAGATATATTTTTTTCTTCCTGAAACAAAGCCAGCTGGATCGCACACGTCCGGCTGGACATCATTGGCCGAGTGGTGATCATGTGACGCAAGGAGGGAAGCCGCCGCCGTCCATTTAGAGGATAGGTATGAGAAGTTGCTACGAAGAAGTGGTGAGAGCCGTTGACGCCCCTCTGAAGTATGGTGAGAAGGTGGGAGTAAGAGAAAACTTCCAAAAATGGAAAGAAGTGGAAAATTCCTAACCAAAAATAAAAGAAGTGGATATGTATTTAGAATTATCGAGGAACCTCCGGCTCCGACAAACCCACCCCGGTTTTGGTCGGCATCCATATAAGCAAAGTCGCAGCGAGCAGAAATCAGTACAGCTCAGTGGAGTTCCGAGTTCAGCAGAGAAGAGTTCAGAGTGCTCAGTTGAAGCAGGCCTCGCAGCTGACTAAGATTCGCGCAACTTCCGAACTCATCTTCAATCCAAGAACAATTTATTTTGAAGAGCGACTTAGATCCATACCACCAAAATAAGTTTTTCGACTTTCGCCTGAAGACACACCAAGAACCAATTTCTTAAAGAACAGACAACTTAAAGTGTTAAAACTCGCCTAACAAAAAACAACGTGTCACAATCCATATAACGGGTCGGGAGATAGACGCAGTCCTATGTATCCAGAAACTAGACATAAAGTATTGTTATCCTTTTTTTTTTTGATACCTTGAACTCATTTTATTTCTTTTATACATATTTGTGCGATACTACCCTCGCTTGAAACCAACTTGCATTACGGCCCTAACGACTGATTGATTTCGTCTGCCTAAGATCAATTCACAACGTGGGTAGGCAGACTGGAGATCAACGCAGTTACTTTGGTAACCAGACGTTGGAAGCGAGTTGGAAACGACGAGGCTGATATCGAATCTAACCAGATTCCCATCCGAATCACCAAAAGGTTAGAACGTCACATTTGGGTGCCGCGACTGATACCAAACCAGTTGGTCGTCACAGGACGGGACAACACAACTGACGCAACAGGCGGACGTCACGTTTGGAGCGGCGACACCCGAACGAAGCAGCAATGAGCGAGCGAAAGCTGTGTTTAGGGACGTCACAATATTCACGAATATTTTTCCGTGTATTACAATCAGATGAAGCAGGAAATGCACTATGACAATGAAAATCACTTTCATTTCCCAAGTACGTTCCATCACTTTTGAAATAATCATCAGGTGTGAAACTGCTAATTTATTTAATCCGACATGCTGATATATATATATATATATATATATATATATATATATAGTGGGGAAAGTATTTTAACTAAATTTCGTTTTTCTGCATATTAAACCAAGTTTTAATGCCGAATATATCTTCTTAACTATAAATTACAAGTATTATGTATGCTTATTTTTAGCATAATCCGTTCATATTCACTAGGTACCTCCACGAAATGTAAACAAAAACAGCATAGCATGATGAAAAAGAAGCCAAACTTGACGAAAACAAAATTTTATCGTCTAATATTCATATTATTATTAAAGAGGAAAGATCAAAGTATTTGGGGGGTATTTTTTACATTTTTTATTCTTCCTAGGACGTCCGAAATTTTCGTTAAAATCCTTTTTTTTTGTCAAAAAAAAAGAACTGATAATCCATCATTTTCATCATTTTTTTTCCATTTTATAAAAAAGATGAAAATCTCACTTTGTCATTCTTTTAAAAATCAATTATCATTTTTTCAAAACTTATTTTAATAGAATCAGAAATTATAATGTTTATTTAAAATATTTTGAAGCAAGCTTAACTTAGCTTCTGCGCCGAACAAAATGTAATTTGAAAATAAAACAAAGCAGGTCATAACCTTTCGCGTCACTTGACATGTGACGAAAGACATTTTCATGACGTTTACGGAAGGTAATTCTTTCTACGAATGGAAGGAAGTGAAATTATTTAGATTTAAGTGAACAAATTATTTACCTCGTTACTTTTGAGGAAAACTTTCAGCGATCTAATTTTTAATTTTTTTTTTTTTTTGTACTTAGCTTTCATCTTTACGTTTACCATGCTTTATGGAAAATATATTATAAGGAAATTAGAAAATAAGACTGTTAAGAGTGAGATTAAATTTCATAAGAAAGGTATCTAATTAGTTCATAGATACCTTTCTTATGAAATTTTATCAGAAGTGTACATAAAATACTATAATTTTATGTCCATTTATTACATTTCACTGTGTTATTTGTATTTCCATTCATTTTATTATTAATTTTGATATTTCATTTATGGAAAAATTTCGTAACTGAGATTAATATAAAAATAAGATCATATAAATTTCATAAGATGATACTGATACTTGTAGGTAACCTTCTCAGTTGAAATTGAAAAATCAAATTAACTTCTCCATACGTGTTTCGCAAAAGTAAAGGCCTTAACAGCGGAGAACAATGCTGAACTCAAATAACGCAACTTAATTGTATTCTGGTTGGTCTTCCGTACTTTATAATTACCGCCCGATTATAAAAACAAAATTACATTTCTTGATTACTGCGGATCTTCTGATTAGTGAAAATGATACAATTTTCAAAGCGCTAAAAAATGATCTATCTCATAAGGACACTTAGAAAAACTGATGTGGCTTTTAACTAATTTTATAATATTTTTTAACAACTTAATGTAAAAATCTATTATAATTAAAGAAATAAATAATTGTATTAAAAGTTCAATTTTCATTGAAAAAAGTTTTACTTTCAGAAAATATTGTCCATAT
The DNA here is from genome assembly GCA_903632075.3 of Acanthosepion pharaonis. Classification (NCBI taxonomy): domain Eukaryota; kingdom Metazoa; phylum Mollusca; class Cephalopoda; order Sepiida; family Sepiidae; genus Acanthosepion; species Acanthosepion pharaonis. Next base: position 1,496,889 of record CAHIKZ030003683.1, read on the forward strand.
TCATAAAAACAACTAAAAACAAATAAAAACATTTGAAGTTAAATAATATCTTTGTTTTATTGAGTTTTGTATGTTACAATTCAAAGCTGATTTTCAGGTACTGCGGATCCAATTTAAAAAAATGATTTGCATTCTTCAAAGCCTAGTGCTTTTAACTATTGTAATCACTAAAACCGATGTAACTGAATTTCAAGAGTTTTTCATAAAATTAGTTATGGGTGTGTTAATAAATATAAAAAAAATATTTCTGCCATGACTTTAATAAAAAGTAACATATTTATAATAATTTCGATCATCTGTGAATAGTTTCTGAAAGTTTCATTAACATCCGACAATTATTTTTATTTTTGCAAGATTTTCCAAATTAATGTGTGTAATACAAAAAAAAAACGTGCTAAAATTGTCTATGTTATTTTACTAGTTCCGGTTGGTACAAAGAGAAACGAGGTATTTTAATCAAAATCGATATGAGACATTCTCTGTTTTTGTGTTAGTAATCCGAATGTCTTTCTTAAATTGGCAGTGAAGAGTTCTGCGCGAAGGGTCATAAAACAATTAATGTTGGTCCAAGAGAAATGATGAATTACTTATCGGCATGAAATCTTTAAATGTTTTAATGACCCTTGTGTGTTCTTAGATCTATTTCCATTTCCGTGTGTTTCTGTCAGCATGCGTGTATATATGTGTGTATATTACCCCTCCATACATACACTGTCTCACTACGAGGAATCAGTAAACACATTTGTACACATATACATACACACACGCGTACATACACCATCCCACCACAAGGAATCAGTACATACACACACATAAATACAAACACATATACACACACATACGAGATTATTTAACATCAAAAAACATAAAGGAAAAAAAATGAATTACTTTTAATAATATGTGGAAATCTCCACTTTTACCTGAAGACAGTCGCGAGACCAGAAACGTGTAGTAAAATTATGGAAATTAAAGCATAATATTTTTTTAAAATTGTGATCTTCAGTATTCCGAAATAATATAACTCTCAATAAATTGTATAATCTGAAAACACCTTTCGGTCAATACTACATTTATTTCGTCTTAGTGTTTAACTGTAAATGAAAATATTGAAAATTTCGAATGTACTCGGCCCAGGATCATCAATTCCATCTGACAACAATTCAAATATAAGAGTCGTATTATTCAAGGAATTGATAGTAAGTTAATGTCTCATTAAGTCTTCTTAACGAAATAATTCTGCCATTTTCTCACATTGACATTGCTAATACATTCTTTGTATAATTACATCTTTATGATATACTGTATATACTGTACAATTCAATATATATATATATATATATATATATATATATATATATATATATATATATATATATATATATATATCAGTAGCTAGACTTCATTTATATATGTTCTCTTGAAGAGAAAAGACATAAAATATTTACTGACCCTTTTTATGAGTTTCTCCTGATGACGAAGTAGTCTCTCCATTTCAGATGGATACTTCTTGAAAAAAAATCTTGCCGGAAATAAATATTATGTTCACGGCGGGATTTCGATGAGGAGATGCACTTGGCTATTCCACTTGTGAGGCCCCCTTCCAAATGGCCCATTCTCACGAGTAGAGTAAAATGGAAGAGTGTTAAATTACAGAATTTGAGTAAAGCCTAGTTTGATGACGCTTGTTTAAAATTCCACAATTGGCAATTCCTCCTGTAAAAGACATAAAATGTTATTCTTAAATACGGCATGTGATTGAAAAAATGCATGAATGTGAAAAATTAACACTGTGAGAAACTTTTGCAATAACTGAATATTGTAAATCTTTTGTGAAATAAGCAGGACTTTTTAAGGAAAAAATGTTATGTTTACTGTCGTATTAAAAAAAAACAGACCTTGCAAATTTTATTGCCTGAGAAGAATGAATAAGATGTGGGTATAACTACCTGGCAGTGACCGTATAACACTTTTATATCCTACCTTATACTGCCAGTAAGCAGTCAGCATTAAAATACATATAAATAATCATATATAATCATCAAATACACTAAGAAAAAAAAACTTATGGCCTTCTTCAGAGCAAAATCATGCCAAAGTATATCTACATTTGTCTATGTTTTTCACCATAAAAGCACAGAACGTTCATTGCAGACAACCTCTCCTGGGACAGTGAGGCCCTTAATTCATTTTTTTAATTCTTTTGAGTTTTAAAATAGACCTTTCTCCTGAACAGTTAGTGACCATTAAACTAAGAAATAGCCGCAATATTTGCATCCACGTTAGAGGAGGCCATTTTTTCGTTCTATATAATTTGATAAAGGTCTTTTTGATTCGGTTATTTTCAAGAGACTAAGATTGAATATCCCGAAAGCGGCAATGTAGCATTTGTATTATTGCCAGTTTAAATTTTGAAACGAACATGACATGGCAACATAATTTATCAGATCTTTGTCGAAATCCGGTGCATGCCAGGAAATAGCAGATCATCTGAACCAAATTTAATGTCAACAAGGGACTTTTGTTCTAAGAAAATTTGATCTGAGGTGACCACAATAAGTAAACTTGTCACTTACTTTTATATCATAGCATCAATAAACTTCTAACCACTAGGTGCAGATAAGCGCCCCAGAGAATATTAGTGGATGTCTCCGACATGTGAACAGGTTATCAACCCAACCTCGTTTATGATGTGCACACGTGGGAACAGCCTGATGAGAGAAATGACAAATAATTTCCACATTCAAGAAGAGAAAGAGAAAGAGAAAGCTTCCTACATCCTCACAAGTAGAAAGTTCACGTGAGGAGAAAACAATTATGTTAAGGTTAATTGATTGAATAAACTACAGATTTAACCACATGATTGTGTTATCTTTACTATGATAACATTACATATATATATATATATATATATATATATATATATGTGTGTGTGTGTGTGTGTGTGTTTTCGTAATTTTTCGAGGCATTTGAAGCAAGAAACTATTGATCAATAAAATGGCATGGAAACTCTCAAGTTTTATTCGCAAAACGCGATAAAAGCCAGCACGCAAAATATGATATTTCGAAAATTAAACTGGCAACATCACAAACAACTATGATTTTTCGAATGGCG